>OZ053305.1:29597906-30197906 GCA_964056655.1 Arabis hirsuta
GAGAGAGATCACGACGAGAGAGAGAGAGAGAGATATATATACACTTGTTTTGAGAGTTTTGTAAGCTTGGAGAATTGTCTTCCCAATACTTGTTGAAGTCTTCTTAAACCCTACTCTTCTCTATATCGATTTCAATGCAATTCATTATGTCTTTTGCTGCTGTCCTTCGTTTAATCATGAGCGAGTAGTTATCCAGTTAGGTTAAGGGTTTTTCGATGGGATAGAATTCATGAACTAAGCATAGATAGGTTTTCATATATTCATTCGATAGTCTTCATCTATTGTCGATCATATTGCCTAGGTTAGCTTGATCACCTAGCCTTTGATTTTAGGTTGAATTTACTTATCAAAAGTTTGTAAATTGCTGGAATTGACATAGGTGGGCGATTTGATTCTTAGCCAACGAAAGTTGAAGTTAGGGCATCTCGTGAACATATCAACCCAAATCGCTAATGCTTGATAATCTTTATTAACCTCAACGACAGTTAGGGTGTTAGATTGATTGTTAGAGTTGTAGATGCCACGAAAGTGGATCTCCTTATATTTATGGTTGAGTTTGAGACTTGGTCGTAATCGCATGCCTGAATAATTGCTTGGTTCTTGATATTCGAATCCCTGAGAATTATCCCTAACCTAACGCTTTCCCATTATTGTTTACAACAGATTTTACATTTTGTTTTGCTTTAATTATCGTGACATTTAAACTTATTTTAATCGCTTAGCTGAGATTGTTTTCCATAGAATTAGAGCGTATTGCTGGTCCCTTAACGAACCTGAACTATTCTACATTGATTAGTAATTCTAGGTTTTAATCTTAAAACCGGATAAAGGACAAGTTTTATTCTTCATCAAATTGGCGCCGTTGCCGGGGACCAACTCGATACCTCTACTTCTCGACTACGATTTTAGACTAAGCACTAATCTCGTTCTTTTGTTTTTCTTTACGTGTGTTTCAGGTGCATGAACTCAAGGACAACAAGGAAAAATCTTCAAACTCCCCTCGTCACTTTGAGTAATCCTGAACTCGCGAGACTAGAACGAGAAAACAGACGACAAAAGCCTAATCCCGCTGATATGGGCGATCAAGGCGACAATTGAGTTGCAAAGGTTGCAAGAGCAGATGGCTCAAATGCAACAGCAGCACGCACGTGAACTGCAACAACAACGTGCGCGTGCTGAACAACGAACCATAGGCGATATGGACAATCTCCATGCCTATTACCGAAACCGAGCTGCCATAGTTCCTCCCACTGTTGAAAGGAATGACTATGAGATCAAACCACAGATGATATCGCTGGTTAAGCAGCACTTGTTCCACGGATTGCCTGCTGAAATTCCGATGGACCATATAGAGAATTTCGAGGAGATTTGCTCCACGACAAGCTCTAATGGGATGAACCCGGATTTCATAAAATGCAAGCTGTTTCCGTTTTTACTCGCGGATAAGGCTTCGCGCTGGCTTAAGTCCCTACCTGCTGGATCTATAACGACTTGGGCGCAATGTACAGCTGCGTTTTTGGACCACTTCTACACAAAATCCAAAACCGCGAGTTTGAGGAACAAAATCTCCTCCTTCCAACAACATCCCGGAGAGTCCTTTTGTGAGGCTTGGGAAAGGTTTAAGGAGTACAAGAGAGAGTGCCCACACCATGGGTTCACTGATGAAAACCTGCTGGGGATTTTCTACGATGGTGTGGACTGGGATTATAGGAACGCGCTCAATGCTGCTAGCGATGGTGATTTCATGACCAAAACCAAAGAGAGAGCGTATAAGCCGATTGAGAACTTGGCTGCAAGTTCAAGTAACAAGTCCCAGGAGTATGATAGGACTACGAAATCCAATGGAACGGATTCTGCTAAGATCGATGACCTCACGGCCAAGATCAATTTGTTGCTTAAGGCGAACCAAAGGATGGTTCATTTTGCTGATGAGAATGGCGAGCAACTAGCTGAAGAGATGGGTGAGGAAGGAGACAATGATCAGCAGGAGGTTAGTTATGTTAATGGGCAGGGTTTTGTGCGAAACCGAGGGTTCAACCAGAACTACAGAAATCATCTGAATTTCTCCTATCGAAGCACGAATGTTGAAAACACCCAGGACCAAGTGTACCCACAATAAACCAATCCCCAGACCACGAAACTTCAGGATCAAAGTTTCCAGAAATCATTCCTCCAAAATTTCCAAGGAAAGACATTCGTCCCTTTTCAAGGTCAGAAACCGCAGTTTTCGAACTTTCAGGCTTCTACAAGCTCTGGAAATGGTTCTCAGGATGAGTTGAAAAGTATGGTGCAGCAGATATTGACAAACCAGTAGAAGTTCGTCACTAAAATCAACACAAAGGTGGATGGTAAGTACTTGGACCTTAATGGTCGGCTTGAGGCGGTTTGCAACCACGTAAAGAAACTTGACACTCAGGTTGCTCAAACGGCTGATGCAATAAAAAGGCCACAAGGAGTGCTGCCTGGTAAGCCAGATACAAACCCCAGAGAATTTGTGAATGCCATAGAACTGAGAAGTGGAAGAACTTTACCTGGAGTCGTAAGAACAGAAACTGCAAACTGGGCAGAAGGAGCACCTGCACCAACAGAGGGAGCACCTGCTCCAGAAACAGAAAACGATGAAGAACCCGCTGAGCCAACTTCTAAGGTATTAAGACCAAATGAGATTATTGATAAAGTTTGTTCTCGTGTTTACAGACCCCCATCCCTTACCCAATACCTCCGAGGAAGTCGCAGAAGGATTTGGAGGAGGCGAAATGTAAAGAGATGTTACAAGACTTGACGGTTAAGCTGACATTGGTAGACGCGATTCAGATGATGCCGTCCATGAAAAAGTATGTCAAGGGCCTGGTTACTGGACGGATTCCTTCAGAGCAAAGTGTCATGGTTGTAAGTAAGAATTGTAGCGCTGTGCTACAAAACAAAGCCATTAAAAAGCAAGATGACCCAGGTAAATTCGTGCTTTCTGTTGATATTGGTCCTGTGCAATTTGCTTGTTCCTTGTGTGATCTAGGTTCCAACGTGAATCTCATGCCGTATTCGGTTGCAAGGAAACTCGGGTACACAAAATTTAAACCTACACGGATTTCATTAGTGTTTGCTGACAGATCTATTAAGTTGCCTGTAGGAATTTTGGAAGATTTGCAGGTCAAGATTGGGAATATTTTCATCCCAGCAGATTTTGTGGTGTTGGAGTTGGACGATGAACCAAAGGATCCCTTAATTTTGAGACGTCCTTTCTTGCGCACAGCTGGTGCGATCATTGATGTAAAGAATGGAACGATTGGTCTCCACCTGGGAGACATTATTATGGAGTTCGAGATGGATCAGATGTTGAAGAAACCGACCATTGGTGGGCAAACTTTTGCCATTGAGGATAATCTCGAAATCTCAGAGGGAGAGATTGAAGAGATTCTTGCTGATGATCCCTTGGATGTTGCATTGACAAAAGCTGAAACCGAACATGGTTATTTGAGCGAAGATACCATTGGGTTCGCAAGGATGTTGGATTCTGGGCAGATGGAGAAATCAACAGACTTTTTGAGACTCGACGAAGAGGAAGGAGACAGCGCGCCTGCTTCTGCTCTTCGGAACTCTGCTAATGACCCTCGGAGCGAGCTGAAAGCTCCAAAACTTGAGCTCAAAACCTTACCAGCTGGGCTAAGGTACGCGTTTCTCGGTCCCAATTCTGCATATCCTGTTATTATTAATGCTGATCTGAATAATGTGGAATCCGCCTTACTTTTATGCGAGCTCAGGAAGTATAGGAAAGCTTTAGGTTATTCGCTAGATGACATCCCTGGAATCTCACCTGATTTATGCATGCATAGGATACATTTAGAGGATGAATCTAGAACTTCTGTAGAACACCAAAGGAGGCTGAATCCAAATTTGAAAGATGTTGTTAAGAAAGAAATTATGAAACTCTTAGAAGCTGGTGTTATTTATGCAATATCTGATAGTAATTGGGTTAGTCCTGTACACGTAGTACCTAAGAAAGGCGGAATCACTGTGATCGCCAATGATAGAAACGAACTGATACCTACCAGGACTGTCACAGGACATAGGATGTGCATAGATTATAGAAAGTTAAATGCAGCAACTAGGAAGGATCATTTTCCCTTATCTTTCATTGATCAAATGCTCGAAAGACTCGCTAACCACCCTTACTACTGCTTTTTAGACGGTTATTCAGGATTCTTTCAGATTTCCATTCACCCGGATGATCAGGAGAAGACAACCTTCACCTGTCCGTATGGCACCTTTGCGTACCGCAGGATGCCATTCAGGCTATGCAACGCCCCTGCGACTTTTCAAAGGTGCATGATGTGTATCTTTACTGATTTGATTGAGGATATTGTGGAAGTTTTCATGGATGACTTCTCCGTCTATGGGAGCTCTTTTTTTGTGTGTCTGTCTAATCTGTGTAGGGTTTTGGAGCGCTGTGAAGAGAAACACCTAGTGCTGAATTGGGAAAAGTGCCATTTCATGGTAAGAGATGGTATAGTTCTGGATCATCGCATATCAGAGAAGGATATTGAGGTTGACCGAGCAAAGGTTGAGGTGATGATGAGCCTGCAACCGCCGGATTCAGTTCGAGGTATAAGGAGTTTCCTTGGTCACGCGAGTTTTTACAGGCGTTTCATAAAGAATTTTTCAAAGATAGCGAGACCGCTAACCCAACTTTTGTGTAAGGAAACCAAGTTTGAGTTTGATGGGGCTTGCCTTGAGGCGTTTCACACGATAAAAGGAGCATTGGTAAGCGCACCTATTGTTCAACCACCGGATTGGGATCTACCATTTGAGGTCATGACAGACGCAAGTGACTACGCCGTAGGAGCTGTTTTGGGGCAAAGGAAGGATAAAAAGTTTCACGTAATCTATTATGCAAGTCGCACTTTGGAGAAGCTCAGTGCAGATATGCTACGACTTAGAAAGAGCTTCTAGCTGTGGTGTTCGCCTTTGAAAAATTCAGATCATATCTTGTGGGTTCGAAGATCATTGTTCATACAGATCACGCAGCATTGAAGTACTTGCTCACAAAGAAAGATGTGAAACCAAGGCTTTTAAGATGGATCTTGTTGCTTCAAGAGTTTGATCTTCAAATCGTTGATAAGAAGGGTACCGAAAATGGAGTTGCTGACCACCTGTCTAGGATGAAAGTTGATAAAACAATACCACTTGATGATGCATTGCCGGATGAACATGTGTATGTCGTTGGAATCTGTGTACGAGAGCACCCAGCACAATCTGGAGCACCTGCTCTAGAGGCATTTTGTGCGGCTATCTCCAAGGAAGGTTCACCAAGTTTTTCGTGGTTTGGTGAGATTGCGAACTACCTGGCTGCTGACTAGGAACCGGCTGACTTCGTGGGAGACAAGAAGAGGAAATTCTTGCGCAACGTAAGGAGGTACTTTTGGGACGAGCCATACCTTTACAAACAATGCTCCGACGGTTTTTTCCGGAGATGTGTTCCTGAAGAGGAAATCCCGGGAATCTTGTTTCACTACCACAGTTCAAGTTACGCTGGACACTTCGTGACCTTCAAGACCGTATCAAAGGTGCTGCAAGCTGGATATTGGTGGCCCACGATGTTTTGTGATACACATGCATTCATTGCAAGAAGCGATAAATGTTAGAGGCAAGGAAACATCTCGCGACGGAATGAGATGCCTCAGCACTTCATCTTGGAAGTTGAAGTGTTCGATGTGTGGGGAATTGACTTTATGGGACCATTTCCTTCATCCTATGGCAACAAGTACATTTTAGTGGCTGTCGACTATGTGTCTAAGTGGATTGAGGCCATTGCCTCTCCAACAAACGACGCAGCTGTGGTTTTGAGGATGTTTAAGACAATCATATTTTCCCGTTTTGGTGTACCGCGGGTGGTGATTAGTGATGGAGGGACCCACTTCATCAATAGGGTTTTTGAGAACCTTTTGAGAAAGAACGGCGTAAAGCATAAGGTTGCAACGCCATATCACCCGCAGACTAGTGGCCAAGTTGAGGTTAGTAATTGGCAGATCAAGGACATTTTGCAAAAGACCGTAGGCACCACAAGGAAAGATTGGGCCGCCAAGTTAGACGACGCAATTTGGGCCTACCGAACCGCATACAAAACGCCATGTGGACAACGCCCTTTCATTTGGTGTATGGTAAGTCGTGCCACCTTCCGGTAGAGCTTGAGTATAAGGCAGCATGGGCAGTCAAGTTAATGAACTACGACATCAAACCCGCCTTGGAGAGGTGATCCATGCAACTTAATGAGTTAGAGGAGATTAGGCACCTGGCCTACGAGAGTTCGAAATTGTACAAAGAACGAACCAAGATGTACCATGATAAGAGAATTCTTAACCGAAATTTCTAACCCAATGACAAGGTACTTCTCTTTAACTCTCGCCTTAAACTTTTTCCTGGAAAGTTGCGATCTAGGTGGTCCGGTCCTTTCCTCGTCAAGGAGGTTCGATCATATGGGGCTATGGTGTTGTTGGACGCCAAAGGCAAAGGGTTCGTGGTCAACGGACAGCGCTGTAAACCGTACCTAGCCGATGAGGACCAAGCCGAAGGTGGAATAATCACCTTAGGCGATGCGCCAAAAGCCTAAAAGGCTGATCAAGTCAAGCTAACGACTTTAACCAAGCGCTTGGTGGGAGGCAACCCACCGGTAGGTTTTCTAACCTTTTTCAATTTTGATTTCTTTTGCTACTAACTTTGTTTAAAGATCTTTGAAAAAAAAAACAAAACAAAACAAACAGGTGTTGTGGAATACGCAAGGAGGATCGATCGATCCCCTTGGCTAGATCGATCAATCCGTGAGGATGAGGTCCTGAGACAAACCACCGGTCGGTCTAAAGATCGACCTCCAGTCGATCCGCTACAAAGTTCAAATCGGAGGGAGCACCTGCTACCCAGAACAGAGCACCTGAAACCCAGAACAGAGCACCTGCTACAAAGGGTAAAATTTAAACATTTAAATTCAACCCGCCAAGAGGTAAGTCACGAGGATAGAGAAAGTGGGCCCGAGAAATATGAGATTATTTTCCAATTTTTTTTAAAAAAGGAAATACAGTTATGTGGGACGCCCAAAAACCCTAATTTCTCGCGCCCATAACTCCTTCTTCTTCCCCTTCCTTCTCCTTTCGATTTTTCCTCCATAAAAACTCTCAAGGTTTTTGCTAAAACTCAACTTCTTCAATTCTCAACCAATCTGAGTGATTTTTGGGTTGATTTCAAACGAAATTTCATCCTCTTTCCGAATCTGCAATCCTTTTCTCAAGAAAATCAAAGTACCCACTCGAAATCTCCTTTTTCTACCCGTTTTTCTCAAAGCCAAGGGGTAAAAATCGCTCTTTAACTTATTGATTCGTGGCTTTGCGGTTTGTTAAGTGACATTATGATTGCTTAAAGTCGATTTCGCATGGGTAGGATTGTGAATTTTGGCTTGAAATTTTGATAAAAAACTTAAACCCTAGGTTATGGAGAAAAATTGGAAATCTAGGGGAATGGAGATGTGGCAGCACTTATGATTCTTTGATTTATTATCTTGGACTGTTAGGATTGGTTGAAATTATCTGATTCAAGGGAAGGAACTTTGTCTCATCTTTTCACAAAAACAGGGGAATTGTATTTCAATGTTTGTGTGGATATTTGGACATGAATTTATGTTGGACTTGGTTTGTGTTTGCTGCTGTCATTGCAGGATGTCAGGACCGCGAACGTCAGTTGGTAACCCATCACGCTCACGCAAAAGGAAAAGAGCCTCCACCTCCTCCCAAATCGCAAAAACCCATTGGCCACGTGATGAAGGACAACGGTTCGACTTGAGCAACTCTAACCTTCCTCTCGATTCAGACGAGGAATGGGACCAGAATGACGCATACTACTACAATAACTGGCTTGACATTACCATTGAGCCGACTCGCTTCTTGTGCGGACAAACGCTAAAGGATCTAGGGCTGCTCTATGATGTGGGCAGCATACTTGAGGCTTGCCAATTGACTGATCTGATCACCCAACCTGACGATCTCTACCCCGACCTGGTGAGGCAGTGTTTGGCATCCGCCAAACTAACCTATTCGGACCCGCGCAAACCGGTGGCTTCACAGGGAGTTCTCTCTTTCTTTGCTGGAGGAAAGAGATATGAGGTGACTGTCACGGATCTCTGTGCCCTCTACGATTTCGACTCCATGGAAGAGAACGTAGTTTTCCCCACACGTCTCCCGGTTGCACACAGGTTTTGGGACTTCATCGCAAGTGGGGATTACTTCTCTCTATCCGCGACCCAATCCACCATTCGGAACCCTGCTCTTCAGGTCGGTGTCAAAGCCATCAGCACTATCTTCTTCTCACGGGATGATGCAAGCAAAGTGCGAATCGATGAACTGATCATGCTTTACAATGTCGTGAGAGATACCATTAGCAACGAAGCCAGTTTGAGCTGCGAATTCGATGGAAGCGTCAACATGGGCGCGCTTTTTGCCTCATGCATTGCGAACAAGAGGACCAAAGTGGCGAAGGGAAAGGCAGCATCACACAGCGAGAGGATCGGGAGTTTGTTGACCAGGCTGTTCATCCACGTCAAACTTGACCTCGGATCTTACACTTGCAACTCCGCGACGGAGTTTATGGATAACTCTTACCTTATTTCTTGCGAGATCTTGGCCGACACTAACGTTTATAGGTTCACAGCGAGAGACAAGACCACCCTGTTCTGCCGATTGCCGCAACCATCATTGACGGACCTGGAAGTTGCCGCCAATGTCGGTTTCACACCGAGAACGGAGTACTTGTGTTCTGCCACTGGAGCACCAACTGAGGGAGCACCGATTGGGAGAGCACCAAAGCCCAGGAGGAGCACTTCCACCACCCGACCTGCTCCTGCCCCCGCTTCAGTCCCAGATGCCCCTTTGAGCCACGATGAGGAGGAGGAGCTGGCAGCCGCTACGCAGAGGACTCAGCAGTCCAAAGCTCACTACCGCATGCCCTATGCGAGTGAGCTGACTCTAGATGACATTTTCGATGCTCCCGAGGATCCCGAATATCGCCGTTGGATGGTTGCTTCTACCAAGAAGAACAACGGGCTGCTCCGTCGCATTCTCCACATGCTTCAGAAGGGTTGCAGCAGCTCTCAAGCCACCGAGACCATTCCCTCCACAGCCCCTGCTCCGCCACCTGTTTCTCGACCTTCCACATCCGCTCGTCCGTCCACTCGTTCCTCCAAACGCAAGAAGCCGATCACCAGTGACGATTCTGACGATACCACTAGCGATTAGACATCGCCCCTCCTATCCTATCTCTACGTATTCCATGAACACTTTTATTTTATGCATTTTCATTTTCTTTTATTTCATTTCTCACTCTCTCTTTTCTTATTTTCACACCGAGACGGTGTGAAGTAAGTCTGGGGGGAGTTGCTACTAATTTCGTTTCTTTTGGATGTTTTTCTATTTTCTTATGTCCTATTTTGAGTCTTTCTTTTCGTTTGTTTTATTGAGTCAAGACTTTGTAGGGAATTAGGACTTTATCTTATGATGATATTTGAACTATCTATGTTTAACTTTCTCTCTAGTGACCATTTCTTCAGAATATGGATACAAGGAACAGCTGGAACACTTTGACACACCATCTTCCAGGTTCCATATTGACCAAAATTTCTCTCGTTATTGGCACTAGATTAGGGAAACGAATCATATTCAGGACTCCTTATTCTTTTTTATCACTCTTGTTGTTCCTGAATAGCTATCTCATTTTTAGTTAGTACCCTCCTTAACCCTTACCTCTTTTCAAGCCCCTTGCATTCTTGTTACTTCATTGTCATATGTGCAGCATATGCGCAAAAGGGCCGGAGAGAATTGGGTCGACACTGCCTTTAAATCACTCTTTCTGGAGAACGAGAGCACTGATTTCCAGAAGGAGCACCTGCTCCTATTCTCAGAAGATGGTTCATATGAGTGGAACAAAAATCCACTAGGAGGAGTGACGATGATGAGCTCCACTTGGGTATGTACAGTAACTCTAATTCTTTTTCGTGCTTGAGAGACATACGTTTGTAATAAAACCCTCTTCATCATCATCTATCAGTTCATGTCAAAAAAAAAAAAAAACCAAATCAGATGATGAAGAGTGGTAAATATGTAAAATGTCTCTCTGCACAGCGAGTATACCCAAGGTGGACGATTTGCAGCATGAGTTGGTTGGAAGATTTGGAGAAGAAAGAGTGGTTTAGAGAATGTGGATATCAACGTACCCGTTCTCTCTTGCCATTTTGTACAATATCCTGCATCCACTACGAAACATCGGGTAACCCTTAAACACTTTAAACACTTTGAACTCCACCTCTAAATGGCCATAAACCCTTAGCGTCGTCTACCCTAAATGGTGCCTTTAGCGAGACCCTCACGCAACTTTAATGCGTTGAGTTTGTGTTTGGGAAATGAAACTTGGTTGAGAAATGTGTTGAGGATGTTTTGGTAGAGCTTTGTTATTCGTAATTTGGATTATGTGGTCTGCAGATTGAGAGTTTCAAACTCGGTTCACTGAGGATAAAAGAGTTCCCGCGTTTTCAAACCTTTTTCCTTTACTTGGTCTTGAATTTGTTTGAGGACAAACAAAGATCTAAGTCTGGGGGAATTGATATAATGCGTTTTTGGCGCGTTTTAACCCTTGTTTTGTAGGTCTTTATCAAGTCTATCATTCTCTTTTGAGTCTTTCTAGGTACAAAAGTGGCTGGAAATAAAGATTGGAGTCTTGCAAATGGACTTGGCGAAAAAGAAGGAAAATAGAATCTTTTTGAAGATTCTGCCCAGAAGGAGCACCTGCACCAAACGAGGTGCTCCCGCTCCCTGGAAGAACCCAATATGGAAAGTTCATTTAAACCTTATTCAGAACAGACCCTAATTCTGGCCAGCCGCTCAAGGCATATATAAAAGGAGGACACACGCAGACATCAAGTAGCAGAGGGCCGTAACACACGAAAGAGAAAGAGAGATCGCAAGAGAAAGATCGAAAGAGAGAGATAGAAAAGGGAGAAAGAGATTCGATACTCATTGCTGAGAATTTTGATCACGCCATAGACATCACGAAGAACAGCAGCAGAGAGAGAGATCATGACGAGAGAGAGAGAGAGAGAGATATACACTTGTTTTGAGAGTTTTGTAAGCTTGGAGAATTGCCTTCCTAATACTTGTTGAAGTCTTCTTAAACCCTACTCTTCTCTATATCATTTCAATGCAATTCATTATGTCTTTTGCTGCTGTCCTTCGTTTAATCATGAGCGAGTAGTTATCCAGTTAGGTTAAGGGTTTTTCGATGGGATAGAATTCATGAACTAAGCATAGATAGGTTTTCATATATTCATTCGATAGTCTCCATCTATTGTCGATCATATTGCCTAGGTTAGCTTGATCACCTAGCCTTTGATTTTAGGTTGAATTGACATAGGTGGGCGATTTGATCCCTAGCCAACGAAAGTTGAAGTTAGGGCATCTCGTGAACATATCAACCCAAATCGCTAATGCTTGATAATCTTTATTAACCTCAACGACAGTTAGGGTGTTAGATTGATTGTTAGAGTTGTAGATGCCACGAAAGTGGATCTCCTTATATTTATGGTTGAGTTTGAGACTTGGTCGTAATCGCATGCCTAAATAATTGCTTGGTTCTTGATATTCAAATCCCTGAGAATTATCCCTAACCTAACGCTTTTCCATTATTGTTTACAACATATTTTACATTTTGTTTTGCTTTAATTATCGTGACATTTAAACCCATTTTAATCGCTTAGCTGAGATTGTTTTCCATAGAATTAGAGCGTATTGCTGGTCCCTTAACGAACCTGAACTATTCTATATTGATTAGTAATTCTAGGTTTTAATCTTGAAACCGGATAAAGGACAAGTTTTATTCTTCATCAAACTCTAGAGTTAAGCGTGTTAGGGTTTGAGCAATTTAAGGATGGGTGACCTACTGGAAAGTCATTTCCAATACTGTGTGAGTGAGGGCAAAACACAGAGAAAGATCACGTGGTGATTTACAGGGACAGTAAACAAGTCTTTCGAGCCTCCCGGACTAACGCACCGATTTTCGGACAGGAGTGGGTCCACGAGCCGAGAGTGGGCATGGGCCCACTGGCAGGGGTGGTATGGGTGTTACAAGTTGTATCAAAGCGAACTCTGACGAGTGTGTGAGTCACACTGTCGGAGATAACGATCCTGGTACGCAATGAGGACATTGCGAGTTAGTGGGGGTGATTGTAACATCCCGATTTCAGGAAATATGTGGTGCATGCGGAGAGACTTAATAGAATTGATTTGGCTACCTATATCACCAAAGTGCACTTATCTTTTCCGTCACGCATCCGGAGAGAACTCCAGAGTTAAGCGTGCTTGGATTGGAGCAATTTAAAGATGGGTGACCTATTGGGAAGTCATTTCCAGTACCGTGTGAGTGAGGACAAAACACGGGAAAATATCACGTAGTGATTTGGAGGGTTAATAAACAAGTCTCTCGAACTTCCCGGACTAACGCACCGACCGTCGGACAGGCGTAGGCCCACGGGCCGAGAGTGGACGTGGGGCCCATTGGAAGATGAGGATTTCCCCTGTATGTTATTGAGAGATGAGGATTTCTCTCGAGGGGATGAGCATTTCCCCTGCTCGGCGGCGGTCGACGGACTATATGTCTAGAGGGTGTGAGTGGTATTGTGCACCGATAGCTTAAGGGATGTTTTTCCTGAGAGTGTGAGAAGTTTGGTTATAAGTTGGGAGCAACTAATGTCTAAAACGTGACTATAAGCATAGGACTAGATGTGAACCTCAGAGGTTAGGAGTGTTGATCTTGAGTGGTGCTGGCTGGGTGGGTTAGGTGGATGAGACCGTAGCGAACGGTATTGAGTGATTGGAGGACGAATCCAGGTTAGTAGGGGAGAGTTGTAACACCTGTGAACCAAAATTTAAAGATGAGAATCGAATTGGACCGAATGGTTTATTTTTTTGTTAAATTGCTGGGTTTGCGGTTTGAGTTCTGGCCCAATCCCAATAAACCCACAATCCTAGAGCCCATATCTTTGGAAATTGATGCAAAAGCCCAAAACTTAAAAAGGGTATTTCGGTCTTTTCTTATGGATGTAAACCCTAAATCCAGCTCCCTACTCACCTGTTTAAGTGGTGCTCGTGGCTAAAGGTCAAAGGAAAATAATTGTGATAGCAAAGCCTTGCCGTTTTCACTCTAGCCGTCGTTTTTTTTCTGAAATTTCAGTTTCGAGTTGCTATTTTGCGGGAAGATTTTTGACCGCTCAAAAGGACCTAGGTCTCTGGAAAGATCACGGATTCTAGTTTCTATATCTTCATTCATATTTGAATTACGAGGTATCATCTGCTCGCAAATCGTGTTTCAATATTGAGGAAAATAACTGTTTGTGAACTAGAATTTCTGTTTTCTGATCCAATCAGTGAATTTGCGGGCTTATTTGCCGTGGATCTGTAAGAACCCAAGAGACGATCTAGATATCATTGGAAAGCCCCAAGTCTTGGCTTTTCAGAGACATCGAGTGTGGTTTAATCTGAGGTTTAAGTAAGAAGTTATCTATGTTTTTGTCTGACTGGTATAAACTGGCCGAACCATTTAAGTATTGTAGGAAGTTTGATAATGGAATATTAAACTTTATTTCATGAACACAGATTTGAGACGCTAGTTTCAACCGCTTTTTCTTCCGAACTCAGTTTTGGACGTGATTGCTATTTTGAGTGCGTGACCATGACTTATCTGGATGGATAGATTGTTAAGATATATCGTTGTTTGTATGGAATTGGATGAATGATTGGGTTGGAGATTTTTCTCTTGTGTATACGTGTTGTGTTTATGTGTTTTGTGTGATGAGTTGATTTTATTGTCTTGATAATTCATCGTGCATGTGTGTATAGTCGGTAGATGGGATGACCATCTCATTGGGTATTTATGATAATACTCACGCATCACGTTTTACCATGTGATGCAGGTAAAAGCAAAATGTGATCGTGGAATCATGGCAATGAAGAGGAGGATGATCTAGGGTTTTGTTGAGTTGTGATTTGATATTTTTTAGAATTGCTAAGTTGCTGGTTTATGAAATTGATCGAGTTGGTTGTTGTTGGTTTTGCTTGGTATTGAGAATTATTATTTATAGGAATATTAATTTGAATTTAAATTGGTTTAAATAAAAAAAATGGGTTGGGTTATTTCAGTTTGGTATCAGAGCCCTTACGGTTTTAGGGCGGATGAATTGAATTGATTATGTTAATTTAGTCAATTGTTATGTGAGTTTTGGAGTCCTAGATCATCTTTTTCGAGCCTTCAATGAGATTTCACGGTAAGTGTTATGTGGTTTTGTGAAATTTCTAGTATTCTTAGCTTTGTTGTTGGTAGTGCAGAGAGATGGCTAGTGGTATTAGAAGTCGTGGTCGTGGTGGTTTTTGGATTATGTATTTTCATTTGATGATGTAACGACTATTACATTTTGAGATTTATAAGATAAGTATTCCTTATGGTTTATGAGTTATAAGATGAGAAGTTCTATGGTTGAATTTTATTGTCATGAGTTATATGTTTTGAGAGTTTAGAAATAGAGGTTTTATGAAGATTTAAAACTTGTCTATTTCTGAGGGTCTGGGAATAGAAGTTTTATGAAGATTTAGAACTTGTCTATTCTGAGAGACCTTAGTGAGGAACCCTGGGTGATTGGGTTGGTTAGAGTTGACCTGAGGATTGGTCATGGATGAGATGATATTCCGGGATAGTGGAATGTCATGTTAGAATTGATCTGAGAATTGGTCATGGATGAGATGATATTCTAGGATAGTGGAATGTCATATTATAGTCGACCTGAGGATTGGTCATGGATGAGATGAAACGTTGCGATCAGTTAGTGGGGGTGATTGTAACATCCTGGTTTCAGGAAATATGTGGTGCATGCAAAGAGACTTAAGATAATTGATTTGGCTACCTATATCACCAAAGTGCACTTATCTTTTCCGTCACACATCCAGAGAGAACTCTAGAGTTAAGCGTGCTTGGGCTTGAGCAATTTAAGGATGGGTGACCTACTAGGAAGTCATTTCCAGTACCGTGTGAGTAAGGACAAATCACGTGGTGATTTGCAAGTCAGTAATAAAGTTTTTCGAGCCTCCACACTAACGCACCGACCGTCGGACAAGGGTGGGCCCATAGGCCGAGAGTGGGCGTGGGGCCATTGGGAGATGAGGATTTCTTCTGAAGGGATGAGGATTTCCCCTGTATGTTACTGAGAGATGAGGATTTCTCTCTAGGGGATGAAGATTTTCCCTTCATACCGATAGCTCGACGGCGGTCGAGGCGTTACAAGTGGTATCAGAGGGAACCCTGACGAGTGTATGAGTCACACTGTCATGGATAACGATCCTGGTATGCAACGAGGACGTTGCGATCAGTTAGTAGGGGTGATTGTAACATCCCGATTTCTAGAAATATGTGGCGCATGCGGAGAGGCTTAAGAGAATTGATTTGGCTACCCATATCACCAAAGTGCACTTATCTTTTCCGTCACACATCCAGAGAGAACTCCAGAGTTAAGTGTGCTTGGGCTGGAGCAATTTAAGGATGTGTGACTTACTAGGAAGTAATTTCCAGTATCACCAAAGTGCACTTATCTTTTTCGTCACACATCCAGAGAAAACTCCAGAGTTAAGTGTGCTTGGGCTGGAGCAATTTAAGGATGTGTGACCTACTAGGAAGTAATTTTCAGTACCGTGTGAGCGAGGACAAAACACAGGGAAAGATCACTTGGTGATTTGCAGGGTTAGTAAGGACTAACGCACCGACCGTCGAACAGGTGTGGACCCACGGGCCGAAAATGGGCGTGGGGTCCATTGGAAGATGAGGATTTCTCTTGAAAAGATGCGGATTTCCCCTGCATACCGATAGCTCGACGGCGATCGGAACGTTACAGATATAAAAAGGCAAGAAGTTGTTGGTACAAGATAAACAAATTTTTTTTTATATATAATGTTTGATATTTGACGATGTATGGATTTTGATAAAGAATATCCTAAAATTTACAAAACATTGGTAACTGGTGGCAGGTATAGTTACTCGATGGTCAAAAACTGATGTGAAGAAACTGTTGACAATCTCATGTCAATGGATCGTTGAGTTTAGAAACAATATTATGTTGATTGCAAGTTTTCAACACATGAATTTTGCCCACCTTTTTGGCTAGAGCATTCAAGAGGACGAACTGGTATTGGTATTTGAATACTTAGAAAACGAAAGCCTCAAAAATCATCTATGTGGTAGGTACCTTAGTATTTTTGTGACCGATTTATAGGTGGGGGCCAAAGCTCATGTGAGCTGATTTCCATAAGAGATTTGAAGTTACAAAGGCCTTATACTTCCCTATACGAAGACTCGTTGGTGATGACTATCCACATGGATTTAAAAACGGCAAATATATAAATTACAAATAGAATATATCTTTGAGATCATATCTCTATTAAGTGAGATATGTCCTGTTTTAAAATCTTTGTAGATAATTGTCCCCTTGTACAAAATAATGCAAAACTTTAAAGGAAGATTGTTGAAGGTAACAATTCATCTTTTGATACTTTGGTTTCATCAAATGAACAAAATCCTTAATTTCTTAAAAGATATCGCAACAACTAGAGGCAGAACTTATGAGATACATGGTTTAATTACGTATGCAAAATTAAGCAAAAATTAGCTTTCAAAAAAATGGAAGAGGAATATAAAATATTTTTGACAAATTTTGATTCTATCGTTGATATAAATATTTGTGAGTTTTCGATAAGAACAAAGTACCATACGAAAAAAAAAACTCAAGAATAAGAACCTTTAACTATTAATATTGTTATGGACGATATTTTTGTGATCTTGGTGGTTCTGGGTCAAATTTACATGATTATTAATATTTTAATTTGTGTAATATTTATGTGAATGTAATTTTTTTTTCTTGTGTTACTTTAGTAATTTTAGTAAAAATGAGGGAAAACAAAAATTTAGATTAAGAATAAAATCTAGATATACTATTTTTTGTTTGAACAATTTTTCTAGCCACGACAAGGCGTAGAAGTTGACGCATATATGTATTTCCTAGCTACCAACTATGTAGTCATTATATATACGCATTGTATCTATTCCAAAATCGGTTGATTTGGTTTCTTCCAGTTAGGTACACGTTTAACTATTATGCTAACTTCAGGTAAGACTCAGATAATGTCTTAAACATAATTTTTTTTTTTTTGGATAAAAGTATTCAATTCGTGAACAACCATCCACACCGATGCGACTTGTTCTTCTAATAGACAAAGTGATGAAACCGATTCAACTCCATACGAGGTTTAGGAGACAAGCGTTTTGAGGAAAATCTTGTTTTCTTGTTTACCACTAGAACATATTAAGAATATTAAATCTCAGTTTGTTTAATGTTTAAGAAAGAAAAACATTTCATAAAAAAACAGTTTTTTGGTTTGAATAAAATCTTATATTCAATTAAAAAAAAGAATCAATTGGTAAATTTATCCATAAAAGATATACATGCTATCTAAATTTGCTAGTGACCAAACGCCAACCAGTCTATAAACTATATGTTGAATATGATCACACGGGCGGGTGGTTAGGATGGAAGGGGAAGATGCCCCCAACCCGACATAATAGGGTAATGTCTATACTAACCACAATTTAAACTTTTAATTTTTTATTTGGGCGCAAATATGCAAGTCCGGTTAGTTTATGGCCGATTTAAAATTATATTTATATACTTATGTAATTACAATAAAACTTCTATAAATTAATAATGATTAGATGAAAATTTATTAATTTAGAAAGTTATTAATTAATCGATAAATTAATAAATATTAATTTATAAAGAAGTATCCGTTTTAGGTAAGTTTTTTCTAAAAAAAAATTTCAAATGATATTATATTAGAGAATTTAATTAAATCTATTTGTAAAAATAATATGTATTAATTCAAGATTCTTATTTATACTTTTAGTTATTGCAATAGAATAAATGTTAACATCATAATATATTATCCATATAAAAATAATAAACATTATTAAATACAAAATTTAGAAGAAAACATGATTATTGACAAGTTTATGATACATATTATGATATATTTAGAAAGAGTTATGTGCATATAATCAATTATTATGTCTATAATTTTTCACAAGTTTTGGATACCGAAAAAATAATCACAAAAGTTTTTTTGATGTAATAAGTAGAATAAAAAATCACTGAAGCGAAAAAAATTATACACATAATTATTAATATATACTATTATTGAGATAATATATTACATATGAATTTCAAAAAAAAAATCATTTTATTGAATTTTGTTAATTTTTATCTTAGTTCGAATAGAGAATAAAGAAATTTATTAATTTATGATAATTATTAATTTATAGAGGTTCTTCGGTATATTTATTGTTCTTTGTAGTAAATAATTGATTTTTCTATTATCAATTGAATTTGATCTCGATTGTCCATGGACATAACCAATAGTAAACTTTGTCTGTTTGCGTTTTTTTTTTTTCGTTTTCTCACATCCGTCTTATATGACTATTATTCATGCAAAAGTTAACTATAATATTTGAATTGCAAGAAAAATGAGGAAAACGAGTTGAAAAGGGAAAAATTAGAAGGAAGGCGGGAGTGGCAATTCAAAACAAAATTAAAGAGAAGAAGCGAGTCAAAGTAAGGCAACAGAGAATTACGTACACTAATTGAAGGGTCAAAGTTACATCTTTTTGTAATCAAAATAGACCAAAACGAGAGATGGCTACTTCTCTTACGATTGCAACTTAGACCCATCCTTAGCTTTTTTCGTGATAATACAAAGTAATAGTTTTACAAAAGGTAAATGATCAATCTCCAAACATAACATCAATTAATTTTTTTTTAATATACATAGTCAATAGTATCTTAACGATTAGTTGAACAAGAAAAAGTTATAACTAATATATGAGAATCCGTCGATGATCTTCAACTAAGTATGGATTAGGTCAAGAACCAGTTTAAAAAAAAAGGACTAAATGATTATACGATATAGTTTTCAAAAAAAATGTGTGGCTGTTAAATACTTAAGAAGACATAGCATTATGTCATTATCCATTAAAGTTGAAGTACCTTAAAATGAAAATGGAAATGTCTAAAAAGAACACTCCTACTTGCTTTTGCCACCGGTCTAAGTCTTCTCTCTTAATAAACTTTTATATATTTGTATCATAGAGTTTATCATAATGCCGTCACGCACGTTCAACATGGACATCTTCATAGTCATTAAATTAATCTTATTTATTAATCACACTTAGGTTTTTTTTTTTTTTTTTGCTAAAACACTTCAGTAATTTACACCACAACTTGGACTAAATCTAGTCAATCTATATCTAACTAAAAAATACTTTGATATATTCTAACATAGAGACTTAGAGAGAATCATAATGGTTTAAAAGAAGAAATCGAACTGATATAATTTGAATTATGAGAAAGATTTTTTTTTTTTTTTAGAAACCTTTTTCAATATATCTTTTTTTATACCAACAAAACCTTTTCTGTATAAAATATTCTGTATATATATTTTACACGCAAAACTTCGTCTCATTAGTTCACACTGAAACTACAAAAACAAAAAAATCTCTCTTCTCTCTTCTCTCTTCTCTCTCCTCCGCAGCAATCTCATGACCTTCTTTTCGTAACAGAGAAGAGAAGAACCCTAAATCCCAAAAACCCTAAAATGGGCCATGTTAATATCTCCAAGCTCGCAAGACTACTCGTAAAGCTACACAAATCCCCGTCAGGTTGGCTCTGTGTCCATCCCCGACCAGACCGATCCAACGACGACGGAGTTAATCAACGACGGAGCAAGCTCATCAGATCCGACGGTTCCGTTGAAGTCTACGACCATCCAGTACTGGTCTCAGAGCTCACAAGAGACTTCCCAAAGCACGAAATCTGTAGATCGGACTTACTTTATATCGGACAAAAAACCCCTGTTTTGTCTGAAACCGATACGCTTAAGCTCGGTCTCAATTACTTTCTTCTTCCTTCAGATTTCTTCAAGAAAGATCTCTCCTTTCTCACCATCGCCGCCATGAAAACAACCACACCTCAGAGGAAATCTGTCGTGACTCATCGGCAACCTTTTCTTATACAGAAGGGAGAAACAGGGGAGAGGTTAAGGATTCGTGTGTCTGAAGATTTCATGTCGGAATTGATGATGGAAGGAAGACAAAACGGAGAGGAAGATGGAGAAGGAGAAGGAGAAGGGAGAGTTTGTACGACTGTGAAATTGAAGAAAGATTATGTTCAATTGGTTGGTTTACGTAAATGGAAACCGAAGCTTGAGACGATAACAGAGACTAAAGCCATGAAAGCAATGGTGGAGAAGAAGAAGAAGAAGAGAAAGAGGTTTACTGTAATGAAGAAGAAGAATCAAACTGATTCACCTGCGAAGCGTAAGCTTCCATCTAGATACGTCAAGTCCAAAACAAATAAATCTATGCTTTAGAAATAGTATAAATTTTAGGAGATTGTGTGTTCATATACATAGAAATTGTTATTGATGTAAAGAAAACAAAGTTAACCAGAGCAAAAAAAAAGTTCATTTTGAACAAGCCATTGTTTCCAATATTGTTGTTTGAATCAATGAATCAACTTGAAAACACTAAACAATTTGTTTGTGATTATTGTTTTTTTTTCTTTTTTGAAAATATTGTTTGTGATTATTGTTGAATCCAAAATATTTTAAAATATCCCTTATTTTTAGCATGAAATTTATGTGAGGTTGCTTTCGTACATAATAAACGTTGGAATGTTTTTGAATAATGTTGAACAACGACTAACAACTAAACAAGTTTGAACAACCAATTGATAAATATACATTTTCTGAAATATATTTTATTAGACGACAAAATTAGGACTTTTCTTTTTCTTTCGATTTTGGCAACTTGGATCATTTGGTTAGGTTTTAGCTTAATAGAAATCGTTTTCGAAAAAAACATTCTATTGTTCAAAAAATATATTACCATATATTCAGTTTGTCTACTTTTTATCTTTGTTAGAACAAATTTTTTTTTTTTCAAACTTTTGAATTTTTTGGAAAGAAAATTGTTTTTTTGTTCCGTCGAATTTGGTCGATTTTGACACACAAATAATTTGCTTAAATTTTTTTAAACGTCTAGATTTATTATTATCTCTATAATATTAAAAGAAAAATATATTTAGGAGAATGTCTAAAATTAATTCCAATATTACTCAAATTGCCATTGCCTTATAACTAAATTGATTAAATTGAAAAGAATAATTTTGAACTAATGCAATGACAATTTCAGTAATTTTGAGTACAATTTCGACTATTTTTAAAACTGGATCCGACTGCAAAAGACGCGGATATTCTCTAACCAGGTTCGCAACCCATAAATATATTAAAGAATCTTTCCATAAATATGTTAAAGATTTACTCAATCTTTGGAAATTTTCCAATTTTTGAACAAATAACCTAAAAATCTAATTAGTATGTTTGTACATTAAATATCTTGATATTTCAAGTATATGTTAAAATTTGTTTCCTATTATTGTAGAGCAAGCTTTTCAAATAATTAATTTTATCAAAAAAATTATTTCTACAAACCCTAAATTGATACCTCCCTAGCCACTATATAAAGGTCGTATGATTCCACTCAACAAATCCGTCATTTTTTCACATTATTCGAGTTTATGCATTTTAAACATTCATTATTGCATTTTTAAGAGGAAATAATTATGTTTTACATATAGTAGGAGAAATTGTATTTTTTTATGCATAATACTTCGTTAATGATCAATTCTGACTTTTAGGTTTTGTTTTGTAGGTGTTTTCAAAGCATGTTTTTGGTTTACGTGATGCGTGCAGTTTGGTTCTTGAACAAGGTATATTTGCTAATCGACGTATTTCTTTTTCTATGTTTCCTCTATTTTTTTGAGTCCGTGGAAGGAGAAAAAGTGTTGACAACTACCAAAATGGATCAAGAGGGAAGAGTTCATATAGGGAACGGTCTTTTAAGGATGATGGCTAGTTTTCATCTCGATATGGTTATTAATTTTATAACGTCCCTGCTTTAGATTTGAACTGTAGAATAAGATAAAATTGTCGGGTGATCAATCAATAATATCTAGATGGATAATTGCTTAGATGCCCTTGGTATAAAAAAAACTCGACCTGAGCATCAATTTAGATATTTGATGAAACTTTTCACTTATTCCTTCAGGGGCAGTGGTGGTGCAGAAGGATGATCATTCTCAAGATGGGAGGTAATTTCCTACATCCTTACTGATTTTGGATGCTTTCGGATGCGCATTTTTAATTGAAAACATCATCTAATATGAAACAAAAATTCTCTAAAATATCTATTAAGATACGGGAAGAATACTATACAAGGGTCAAAGAAAGCAACGAATCATGGAACTAATTAAAAAAAAATTAGCATAATTTAAACCTTCAAAAACAACAAATACACAATTAGTTTTACATAGAAAATTGAAAACATCATCTAATATGAAACAAAAAAAAATTCTCTAAAATATCTATTAAGATACGGGAAGAGTACTATACAAGAATCAAATAAAGCAACGAATCATGGAACTAATTAAAAAAATGTCATAATTTAAACCATCAAAAACAACAAACACATAATTAGTTTTACATAGAAAATTGAAAACATCATCTAATATGAAACAAAAAAAAATCTTTAAAACATCTATTAAGATACGAAAAGAGTCCTATACAAGGATTAAAGAAAGCAACGAGTCATTGAAAAATCTTTTAGAGAAGTATATACACTTTCAAAGTCTTTGACTAAGAGAAAATAAAAGAAAAAGAATCTTTGACGGGTTAACCCATACATATCATTTAGAAAAATACATACACTTTCAAAGCTTTTGACGGGTTAACCCATACATATCATAACTATGTTAGAAGGAAAATCAAATTGCATAATCTGTTTTGCTTACAAAATTTATTCTTTTTATACTAAGAAGTTACTAGCGGTTAGCCGCAAACAAATATCACTATTTTTCAAATGTTCTACAAATATCACAAAACTAAAGTTAAGTTTCAACACTCAAATATACCCTAATTTATTAATTTACTAATCGGAATGCAAAATGAAAAACAATAAACTTATTTAAAACTACTCGATTATTATTTATACATTTTAATACAACATACTCAACTATTTATATTTCTATTTATGACTATTCAATATAAAGTGCAATACTTTAAACTACTCGACTTCTACCAACAAGTTAAAAACAAAAACCATTATATTATTTCAAACTAATTGATTCTACCTATAAGATAAACACATACAATATCTAAACTTAGAACATATTATATACGATATACTACGAAAACTAAGAATAGTTTTCAACATATACAACGAATGTTTCCGCACATAGTGCGGGTGAAAATCTAGTATTTATTACAACTATGAAAACTGCTACAAAAAGGATTTTTTCACGGATAATTCCTTTCGACTCTATTAGATCCACGACAGACAACACTTCCTGCTCCATGTTCATGATGAACATCTCTTGCCTTTAAAGCGTGGAATCACGGTAAACGGTTCTAATTGCACAACGCTGGAGATCTCGTGTAAGTTTGCTTCCATTAATCTGCATGTTTGTTAATAAATCACATTATGGGAATCGAACCCCAAATCTCCGAATGTACAAGCACTAATGGACCATTGGTTAAACCATTGCGCTATGAAGGCTTCCATATTTATTAGATTAAAAAATAATAATTCATGAGCTATTTTTTAATCCTGTTTAAATAGAAAATTATTGTAATTCATACTCCTTATGTTTTTAAATATTTGAAGTTCTAAACAAAAAAATTTGTTTCTAAAAAACTGATGTTTTATACTTTTTTATATATTTTTTATTAAGTAATGAAGATGAATTATGAATTTCAAAACATATTAGTTGATTTTATCAAATTAATACTGGTTAAAAGTTATAGAAAATTATTTAGCAAAAAAATAATGTATTTATAGTTAAAATTTTATATGTTTTTTTAATATGTGTGAAATTTTTGAAAATCATTATTTAGAAATAGAGGGAATATAAAAAAATGAATTTAAGTTTTTTATTTTATTTTGGTGCAACGAGAAAGGGACTAAACTAAAAGGGAAATATAGAGAACACAGTTATACTTTCGAATATATTATACAAAATATTAGGACAAAGATAAATATGTTGCCAATTTTCTGCAGAAAAATAGAATCAAAAGCTAATAAAGAAAAAACAAATTAGCATAGTTATAAATATAGTCAACATTCACCAAAAATATATATATATAGTCAACAAAATATACAATAAAAAGACAGTAAAAATAAAAAGAAGAAGCAAAGCAGGCAAAAATGCAGTCGTATTTTGTGATAGATTGTTGAATGAAATTATGGGGAAGAGGGAGAGATAGAGATAATAGAGAAAGCACGTGTTTTGTAGAAGTTTTGTGTCAGTTTGGTTTTGATTTGTTAACAAAAGTTCGTAAAAGAGACAAAAGAGGAGTCAAAGAAAGTCATCTTCTCCTTTTTTCCTAGCTAAATAAATAGTATAATCAAATAGTAAAATGTTATGTAGCCTTTCAATTTACGACGATGACAACCTCCAACAATTTAAATAATATAATTAATTAGGTTTACTGTGACAAAAACATATCTCTAGAATTTGAATAGGATAAATCACTAATTATCTTCTAGAATGTGGAGAGGATTGAGACGCATTGACTCCATGATCCTCCTGCCTATCTTTTTGGAGACTAATCTTCTTTTGGAATTCGCAAAACTATGATCGTATAGTATTATTTGGTTCGTTTCATTAGAGTTACTAAACACAACACTCATTGTTTTCGTATTATTTCAAATGTAATATGATAGGCTTTCACTAGTGAAAGTACTTTTCAATTATTGTAGATCCTAAATTGTTTTGGATACTGGTATCTAGAGATACGTAGTTGAGATATAATTCTATTTCGAGTAAATTTGTCACCTTTCTCATGCCACTACAAGAAAACATAGTTAAAACCGATGGAATTACCGGCGGACTTATATTCGTAAAAAATTACCGACAATTAACCGACGTAAAACCGCCGAAAATGAGTCTGTCGGTTTACCATCAGTTAATAATCGACAAAACAAAATTCGTCGGTTTTACGTCGGTTTTACCGACATAATAACCGACAAATAACAGTTTGTCGGCTTGTCGTCGGTAAATAACTGACGAAAATTGGCTATGTCGGTTTAACATCGGTTAATAACCGACAAATCGGGTGCCGTCGGTTTTACCAACATAATAACCGACAAAATGTACCAACGAGTTTTAGTCGTCGAGTTTACCAACATATGTCGATAAAACTGACGAATTACTGACGGAAACCGTGTCGAATTTACGTACAAATATGCATTCACTCTCATTCTCTATAACACAAAAATTATTTCAAACAATTTTTCTCCATAAAAAAAAACATACAGCAAAATCAATGTCTTATTTCCGATCGTGGATGGACCAGCCGATGCATGATCCGGAGTCAAATGCAATAAACGACGATTACGCACGAGGTGTTGGAGAGTTTATGGATGTAGTTTGTCGGCAACCATTCGTCCAGAAAACTGGTATGTTGAAATGTCCATGTTGTATTTGCCAGAATTCTCGTAATGTTAGGATTGATTTCGTCTGGAATCACTTATATACCAATGGATTTATGGATGGTTACAAGATTTGGTTGCTCCATGGTGAAAGACCGGAATATCATAGTATTAGCGAATCATCATATGTTGCGAATAGGATAGAGGAACATAGAACGGATAATGTAGATTTTGGTGTTGGTACGGTTCAGATGGTGAATGATGCATATCGAGAACATATAGGGACGGTGGACGAACCTAATTTGCATACGGCTGAAGAACCAAATTTAGAGGCCCGAAGGTTTTTTGATATGTTAGACGCATCTAAACAGCCATTATATAGAGGATGTAGAGATGGTCATACTCCTTTATCATCTGCAAGTATATTGATGTCGATAAAAACATACTACAATTTGGCAGAAGATTGTGTGGATGCCATAGCAGATTTTGTGAAAGACATATTGCTTGAAGATAATCTTTCTCCGGCTTCATATTACGAGGTTCAAAAATTAGTATCTGGTCTTGGATTGCCATATCAGATGATTGATGTCTGCATCGACAATTATATGATATACTGGAGAGAAGATGTAAATGGTGTGGTCAACCCCGATTCAAGAAAAAAGTGGGAGATATCCTATCCCACATAAGAGGATGTGGTATTTACCCCTTACAGATAGGTTGAAGAGGTTATATCAATCTGAGCGTACAACAGAGGCGATGAGATGGCACGGAGAGCATAGAACAGAAGAAGGGGAAATTACGCATCCTTCTGATGCGGAAGCTTGGAGACATTTTCAGGCTGTATATCCGATTTTGCTTATGAGCGAAGGAATGTATACCTTGGATTATGTACAGATGGTTTCAATCCGTTTGGCAAGCATGGAAGACAATATTCTTGGTGGCTAGTAATTGTAACACCTTACAATTTACCTCAATCGTTGTGCATGCGTCGAGAGTTTTTGTATCTTTTGATTCTCGTTCCTGGTCCTGAACATCCAAAGAGATCACTTGACGTTTTCCTACAGCCATTGATTTATGAGTTGCAAATGTTATGGGAACACGGCGTTGAAACTTTTGATATATCCTGCCAACAAAACTTTTAGATGCGAGCGGTACTTATGTGGATGATAATCGACTTTCCTGCTTATGGTATGTTATCCGGGTGGACGACACATGGAAAGTTATCTTGTCCTTATTGTCAAGATAACACAGATGCATTCCAATTGAAGCACGGACGAAAGACATGCTGGTTTAATTGTCATAGAAGGTTTCCGCATCATCCTTATCGTCGTAGCAAGACTTTGTTTACGAAGAACGAGCGAGTGAATGATGTCCCACCTCCCGAAGCAGATGGTGATGATATTTTGATTCAGTTACGGGATTTTGGAGCATTGAGGACTCCTGATGTTGGTGGGAATGGACATACAAATTTATTCGGTGCTGGTGTGAATCACAATTGGCACAAAAAGAGCATCTTTTGGGATTTGTTGTATTGGAAAGACCATTTGTTGAGGCACAATCTGGACGTCATGCACATTGAGAAGAATTTCTTCGACAACATCATGAACACCGTCCTAAACGTACAAAGGAAGACAAAGGACAATTTAAAGTCTAGATTAGACTTGGCAAATATATGCTCTCGATCCCAACTCGAAGTATTGCCAGATGGAAAGTGTCCAATACCGACATATCGTTTAGAAGTGCCAAAAAGCAAGCGTTTTTCGAATAGATTATTCGTAGTGTCAAGTTTCCTGATGGTTTCGCATCCAATTTGCGTAATTGCGTTGACCTTGCAGAAGGAAAGTTTAGTGGAATGAAAAGTCATGACTGTCATGTTGTGATGCAATGCCTACTTCCATTTGCTTTTGCACATCTTCTTCCACAGAACATTCATGAAGCTATTGCAGGTAAATTATTTTTACCAATTAATTTTTATAATTAATTTGGTAAATTATTCATACCAATATATTTTATAATTAATGAATTTTTTTAATTATGCAGCTGTTGGTGCTTTTTTCGAGATATATGCACAAGATCGCTTACAGTTGACGGTATCCGCAATTTAGAGGCAAATATTCTGCTGATCTTATGCAATCTCGAGAAGATATTTCCACTGTCATTTTTTTATGTTATGGAACATTTATCAATTCACCTCCCTCGAAAAGTTGCATTAGGAGGTCCTGTTCAATATCGATGGATGTATCCTTTTGAGCGTTATATGTTCCATCTAAAAAAGAAGGTTAAAAATTAAGCAAAGTTGAGGATTCCATTGTGTCGCAGAGCATAAACGAAGAAGTTTCACACTTTGCCAAATATTACTTTCTATCTGAGGTTCATACAAAGAGTCGTAAGCCTTCTCGCCACGATGATGGAGGCGAGCGACCAAGTTATCCTGTCTACGTACCTAACTTGTTTACACAAATTGGTCGCTTAAGTGGGAAAGGAAAGAAACAAAAAAATTTCGAGCAGGAATATACACATTTGCATAGGTATATTCTCAACAATTGTGAGGATATTCTGCAATATGAGAGGTAGTTAATATTATGAATTTTTTAAATATTATATTTTTATCTAAAATACTAATAAGTTTGATGTAGGATTTACATAGCCTTAATACGCGCCTACTACACGGGTTACACTGATGAACAACTTGAGAAAGTAAAAGAAGGAGATTTTTCAGTTTGGCTTGCATTTTATGTAAGTGTTATATAAATATTTATTAATTATTATTTTTAAAACATTATATGTCCCAAATTATAATTAAATTGTAATTAACTTGTCACATGTATCAGAGGAGGTACAGAAAGGTCAATCATTTCCGTCATGGTTATTAGAATTCATAAACGGGTCTAACTACATTGTAACCTCATATTCGAGATACTACATGAGGGGATACGCATTAAGGATTCATGAGGAGGGGTCAAAGAGAACAACAGTGGATTATGGAGGCTAGCGACCAAGTTATCCTGTCTACGTACCTAACTTGTTTACACAAATTGGTCGCTTAAGTGGGAAAGGAAAGAAACGAAAACTTTCCGAGCAGGAGTATACGCATTTGCATAGGTATATTCTCAACAATTGTGAGGATATTCTGCAATATGAGAGGTAGTTAATATTATGAATTTTTTAAATATTATATTTTTATTTAAAATACTAATAAGTTTGATGTAGGATTTACATGGCCTTATTACTCGCCTACTACACGGGTTACAATGAAGAACAACTTGAGAAAGTAAAAGAGGGAGATTTTTCAGTTTGGCTTGCATTTTATGTAAGTGTTATATAAATATTTATTAATTATTATTTTTAAAACATTACATGTCCCAAATTATAATTAAATTGTAATTAACTTGTCACATGTATCAGAGGAGCTACAGAAAGGTCAATCATTTTCGTCATGGTTATTAGAATTCATAAACGGGCCTAACAACATTGTAACTTCATATCCGAGATACTGCATGAGGGGATACGCATTTAGAATTCATGAGGAGGGGTCAAAGAGAACAACAGTGGATTATGGTATCTCATCGATATCTGACGATATTGTGTATCATGGTATCCTTAGCGAGATACTAGAAGTTCGGTATCCTGGCATGATCAACTTAAGGTGCATTGTATTCCTCTGCGATTGGTACGATCCACTTATTGATAGTGGTGTCGAATTGACAAGTTCGGAGTTACATCTGTCCACTCACGACGAAGACTATTGAAATATGATCCTTTCATCCTTGCATCACAAACAGATCAGGTACAAACATGTGGTTAATTATATACATAAATTAAATTTTTATGAAATTTAATTATTTTTGCGAAATAACATTTTCTAATAAACGTAGGTATGCTACATTCGCTACCCACAAGTCACAAATCGGATAGATCTTTGGTTGACCGTAACACCTATAAATCCAAGAGGAAAAATTTATGGAGTTGCCGATCATGAGCCTTTGCAACCTAGCGGAAGTGGTTTAATGGCCCCGGTTGAGCATTCTCTTGAAGTCGACCTTGTCGTTGACTTAACTAACTTCACAGATAATAGAGTTCATGAAGACTCTGAGCAATCAGTAGGAGAGTTTGACGATGATGAAGATTCAATTCCTTCTAATTACTCTACTGATTCGGAGTAGTTAATTATAATGTATTAGATCATTTTAATTTTCTTTTTATCATTATATAATATTTTTGGATAATTTGAAATTTTTTAAATGCAACGCATGCGAGTTTCTTCTCGGAACCATGGAAAATGCATTATTACATGCATTCAACAAGTCTTAGAAATCAGCTTAATTACAAAGTGATAATCTCAATTACTGAATAATAAACATAATTTAGTTTTCACGAAGCGTAAGAAGAAGAGGATTAAACCCTACTGCCCTATACCCTAAACCATATCTTTACACTAAACCCTGATTTCGTCGGTTTGGCGTCGGTTATATACCGACGAATTACCGACGGAATCCCCATAAGTAGTTAGTTTTCCGTCGGTTATTGAATACATACCGACGAATTACCGATGGAATTCCCTTTTCGACAGGTACGATGATTTAATTTCTTCCGGAACCGACGCATAACCGACATGCTTATATTTGGGGACACAAATATAAAATCGTGTTATCAAAACAAGTAGTTTCTCAATTTCTATTGATGTTTCCAACTACAATAGAGGTCATCCCAACATTAAAGTGATATAAAATGGTGGTTTTTGTAAATTCTAATGAAATGACTAACTAATGGTATAAAGTCTTATGTATACTTATGTACATATATTTGTGATTTGCATTTTACATTGTTAAAATGTTAATAGAGTGATATAAAAAGATTGTGAAACCTCTAAATTGTGAAACCTCATCAATTAACCCTAATTTTAATATTAAACCATACACCATAAACCATTACTCTGATCTATACCCTAAACCGTAAACCGTCGGTTTTGTGTCAGTTAACTCATAAAATAACCGACGAGTTACCAATGGCAATCAAAGAACTTGTCGGTTTTCCGTCGGTTAGAAGTCAACAGACCAATTAAATGACATGCAAAAATTCGTCGGTTGTGTCGGTTTTCCGTCGGTTCCCCAAATTATTTTCCCGCGTTTATTTTTTCCAAATTATTTCACACCGATTTATTTTCCGCGCAAACAATTTAATGATAATTTTTTCCCTTTACTGACGTCAAACCGACGGGTTTTCCCTTTACCGACGGTTATGCAAAATAAATAAATCTGCACTTTTTCTTCTTCCCCATTATCGGATTCTCTCTACCACATCCAAACTCCATTTTCTCTCAAATCGGTGGCGGCTTTTTCTACCAAAACCAACCGGGTTATCGGCTCAAATCGAAATCCTCCTTCTCCTCTTTCTCCTCCTTCTCCTCCTTCTCCTCCTTCTCCTCTTTCGATTGAATATCGTCGGTTCTCTATCGGTCCACCCAAAATCCCAATTCTTCTCCTTGATGTAAGATTTCTTCCTCTATGTGTAAATCCTAGAGATTTGGTTAAGATTAGGTTTGTAAATTTATTTTTTAGATAGTTTAGGTGGTTAGTTAGCATTTCAACCGGTGAATTTCATAGTTTTCCATTTTTATGTGTTAGATTAGTGTATTTTATGGTTTTATAAATTTATAAAATTAGTAGGATTTAAATAAAAACGAATTAGTGGTGAATTTTTGGTGTATTTTAGGGTTTTATAAATTTATAAAATTAGTAGGATTTAAATAAAAACGAATTATTGAAATTTTTTTGTAAAAGATTTTTACTTGATTTTATGAATTATATGTGTTAGATTAGTAATAATATTGTATGGTCATGATTTTTTGTGTATTTTAGTGTTTTATAAATTTATAAAATTAGTAGGATTTAATTAAAAACGAATTATTGGTGAATTTTTGTTACTTTGTTGAATTATATATTTTGTTACTAATTTAATAATTATTAAAAACGATTTGATTTTAGAAAAAAAATTTTAAAGGATTTTTACTTGATTTCTATGAATTTATTTATTTTAGGATTTGTATATTGGGATTTTATTGAACTTAATTAGAATTATGTTTGCAATTAGAATTAATTTTATTATTGATTTTTTTTGTTTAATTTGTTAAATTTTCAATAATGTTTATTTAACATTTCTTTAATTTTCTGAAGGGATTATGGCGGAAGTTATATGGCGAGTCAATTGGACCGCTCTATCCAAGATCTGACAGATAGAGCGAGTGGATCATAATCCGCTACTCAGAGCAATACACCGATACAACATTCTGTTCCACCAATGGAGATGAGTATCGAGGATTTCGTGTCGCAGCCGGGACGACACCGATTGACAGTTCTCGATCCTGATCTACAAGTACACAAATCTACATGGTAACTCAATTTTAAGTTTTTCAATATGTGTTTTTAAATTAATGAAATTTGATAACTTCTAACATTTTTGTTTAATGTTTTTAGGTTTGGATATTCGCACAACGGCATTTCAAAATGTTACTTGCGAATGATGCAAGGCTCCCTATCCACAATTCAGTCTCTTGCCGCAAACGGAGAAAGATCTTTGGTTTAGACAATTTGCTGTAAGTAAATTTTTATTTATGATTTTCGAATTTTATTTAGTTTTAAATACTAACAATTGTTTTGTTTTATCTTTTTAGCAAGAATTTACATGGGATAGAAACATAACACATGAGGTTCAAGGTTCATGTGGCATTTGAGGAGGACATTCAGACACACTATAGGAAGACTATCAACAAGTGGAAGAAAAGGTGGCGACAAGGGAAAGTACCAAGGGGGGTTAACGATACAGTGTTCCAAGGGTTGCAACTTCACTGGGAGAAACCAAAAACAGATGCAGCATCAAAGAAAAACTCTCAAAATTGGTTAAGCGACCGAAGTGGGAAAGGATTTGCTACACACAATTCTGGACTAGTGAACAACAAGCTGTAAGTGTTTCAACTTCTTTTTATTTTATCTTTTATTTTTAATAATTTTTCAACTAATCTTGCTTTTGAAATTAATAATAGTTTGAGGAAACTGGTGTGCATCCTTCACATTTATATATGATGGAACATATGCACACCAACAAAAAAACTAAACAAATACAAGTTCCCGTTGCAAGAGAAGTTGTTGAGTCTTCGAGGAAGAGGATTGAGGAGTTTGCGGTAACCCAATGATCGACTCCAAAAGACGTACCCAGCGAGGTTATCAACAACATAGTTAGTGAGGTAATTTAAAAAAAATTTAAGTTAAATTTGATTTTTTTATGCTTATTATTAAAATTTACTAATTGTTTTCCATAACTTGCAGGAAGCACCAAAAAGAAAGGGTCGCATCTTTGGGTTAGGAAATCTATGTCAAAGTAAACGACCATCTGCTCGGTCTTGTGGCATCGACCACGCCACCCTCCAGGAATCTCTGAAAGAAAGGGATTAGCGGATTACAGCTTTGGAGAAGCAAATGCAAGAAGATCGAGAGGCGACCAGACGCAGTATGAAAGCTTTCAGACAGGAGATGCTTGGTCTAAGGATGAACCCGTCTCAAAACCAAAACCCGTAGAATTTTTTTTCTTTCATATTTTGTATAATTTCAGAATTTAATAATTAAAATATTATTAATATTAATTAAAATTTTAGTTATATTATTTCATTTTAAAGATTTAATTATTTTATAAAAAATATATTTTTAAATCAAAAAAAAATTATTGAATCGTCAGTTCGTAGTCGGTTTTGCCTCGATTTCGTCGGTTTTCTATCGGTTAAATATCCAGTTATCCGTCGGTTTTTCGTCGGTTTTGGGTGTCGGTTTTTCGTCGGTTGTGGATTGTCGGTACTCCGTTGGTTTTGGGTCGTCGTTAATCCGTCGGTTTGTAGTCGTCGGTAAGATGTCGGTTTTGGGTGTCGGTAATCCATCGGTAATCCGTCGGGAATAACCGACGAAATACAATTACCGACCAGATAGAACCGATGAACTTTTTGCGTCGGTTTTCGGTCAGTTAGGGCTGTTACCGACGACTTACTGACGAAATGGCTTGTCGGTAACAGTCTTTTTTTTGTATTGTGCAAAAAAACTGTTTTTTTTTTTGCTAAATCATGCAAAAAACTGTTGGTACGACAATTAAGGTTCCACATCCTACTGATTCGGTCTAACAATCCGGTCCATCACGAGACAAATTTCCTTAGCGGCGTGGACCGTGGTATTTCTGATTGGATCACTCCCATGCATCTCTTTATGGATTTTTTGCGGACTTTTATTTTAGGTAACTTAGATTTTTTTAACCAAACAACTATTAGGTTGGTTTCTCAATCTATTTCTACTAGTGATTATATATAGTCAATTGGAAATACTCAAATTAATAGTAATTGTTATCAAAATATCAGTGCTTCGTTGATGCATCCGTTCACAATTACGCACTACAAAAACGGAGAATTGTATCACTTATTTTATATATTTGTATTACTTATAATTGATCTACATGAATTATATTGCGTTATTTTAAAAAATGATTCTAAAAATAGTGATGTCTCATCGGTTTGTCAGTAATCTTGTCAATAATCGATGCAAATAGGCAAAAAAGTGTGAATGGTTCATTTTAGAGTAAAATGAGGGGAATGGGAGTAATAAAAACAAAAGAGATAAAAATTAGAAAATTAAAGTAAACGAGTGGAAGATTTTTGAAAAGCTTATAAAAGTAACCTCAAATTTGAGGTCAATTGCAAATGTAACTCTTTCTTTTTCTTTCTTCAAAATTTTATCAAACCAACCATAAAATTCAACTTATTCACGGAAATGCCATTATATTTGAATTAAAATTTTTTTTTAAATCAGACATTCTAAACTATAAAATAAACAACCAAATATATTAACTTATTTACGAAAATGCCATTATCATCAATATTTCCAACCACCATGAACAACCAAAATGAAGCTCTAAATGCTTCTCCAACTAATTAGGAAAGGATAACAACTTCATTTGTGAGCTCATAACTTTTTCCTTACCCATTTCCTCTCCAATTTCATCCAAAAAACTAACTAAATTTGGTTTTCAAAATTCCTTCTCTCATAATCTATCGATTTTCAATGGTTCTTTCATAAACGACGGCTGGGCTTCTTTGTTAACGGTGATATTAGAAGTTTCAGGTGCTTGAAAGAGCTGAAAACCGAGCTCTACGTGTGATAAAGAACAAAAAACCGTGTTTTCCGATTTGGTAGACTGCACCAGAAGTCTATTAGTCAACGAAAGGTTAGATTTGCAATTGGCATTTTTAAAAAATATTCAAAGTAGACTGCTCGTGAAGTCTACATGTTTTCCTTTGATAGCAAAAAAAAAACACTCGTACACTGCACATGAAGTCTAATTGAAAATGAGTTAGTTTTGCATTTGACGAAAACTTTGACTTTAAAGAGTAGACTTCTCCAGTAGACTTCTCCAGTAGACTGCAAATAGAGACTACTGCAAGGTTATTTCTGGCATTAACCATATTGTTGACTTTTTGAGTAGACTGCATCAGAAGTCTGTTATGTACGGACGGGTTAGTTTTGCGTTTGACCAAAATCTCAGACATTGACCAAGAAAAACATTTATCAGTAGACTTCTTATGCAGTCTACTACTTATTAAATAAATCAGTAGATTTCTTGAATAAATCAGTAGACTTCTTAAATTAGTAGTAGACTGTATTAGAAGTCTGCCGATAAATGTTTGGTAAACACAAAACTAACCTTTTTTAGAGTAGACTTCTGGAGAAGTCTTCTCAATAAGTCAACAATATGGTCAACTGAAAATGTAACCCAGCCTTTTGAGTAGACTTCAGAATGAAGTCTACACATTTCAGCAGACTTCTATTGCAGTCTACTGGTAGACTTCTTGAAATGGAATAATCCTGATTCATACCAAACATCACCTTCAGCAGACTATCACAGGAAACGCTCTACTCCAAAGTATATTGGTAGGTTATTTATCGAGCGCGTCGGAATAATTGATGGATTTAGGCCAAAGCATATACAAAATTCAATGAAGGTGATGTTTGGTATGAATCTGGATTATTCCATTTCATACAGATCATTGTTATACGCCCAAGAAATGGTGAGGAGAACTGCTGAACATGGATATGAAAATCTCCCATCTTATTTACATATGATCAAGAAAGCAAATCCGGGAACATTGACCGCTCTTGAGGTTGATGCTCACAATAGATTTAAATATCTATTTATATCGTTCGGAGCCTCCATAGCTGGTTTTCAGTATCTTAGACGAGTAATCGTGGTCGATGGGACTCATTTAAGTGGAAAGTATGAAGGTGTTTTGCTAGTGGCGGCCGCCCAAGATGGTAATTTCCAGATTTTTCCTTTGGCGTTTGGAATCGTAGATGCTGAGAATGATGCTTCATGGCAATGGTTTTTTTACCAAATTGAGAGGTTGTTTTTTTTATCAGTACTCGTTGAGCATAGTTTCAGACAGGCACGCGTCCATTAAGAAGCCATACGAGACGGTTTTTCCTTGGGCAACACGAGGTATATGTTATTACCATCTTCAGTGTAACATTGTCACCAAATTTAGAGGAAAACAGCTCATGTACTTGGTCAAAGGCGCTGCTTATGCGTATACGCTTGATGAGTATGACCGATACATGGATTTGATACGGCGTGTGAAGCCAGAAATTGCAACATACTTGGCGGAAGCGGATCCAAAGCTATGGTCACGAGTTCACTTCGAGGGAGATAGATATAACATAAAGACAAGCAACATTGCTGAATCTATCAATGCCGCACTTCTTTTGGAATTTCCCGTAACATTTCTCTTGGAATTTATCCGTGAGAAGCTAGGAAGGTGGTTTCGTATAAGGAGAGAAGATGCTCTACGTCTAACAACACTCCATACTCGGGGAGTTGAATACTTGTTGGCGGTTCGTGATGATTACGCATCTCGGATGAAAGTGGGACGCTTTAATAATCTTCAGTTCCATGTGAAGAGAGGAGCACGTGACTGTATTGTTGATTTGGGCCAAAACAAATGTACATGTGGTGTCTTCAACATCGAAAAGATACCTTTCTCGCATGCTATTGCCGCTTTGGTAGAGAGTAAACAAGATGTCGCTACCGGTGTTTGCCTGACTTATGGAAGGGATTCTTTGTACTGGGCCTACGCAGAAAGCATTTTCCCACAAAACCCAGTCGATGTATAGCATCAACCCCATGTCTACCTCCTGATGTGAAGACGCGTCCGGGTGGAAGAAGAAATCAAGGTGGCAAACTTGGTTAGAAATGGCAAGGATGAAAGGTACTAAACAACAGAAGATTCATGCTCAATACAATTGTTCAAATTGCAACCAACCGGGACATACGAAGCCGAATTGTGGTACTTAGCTGTTGTTGCTTACATGTTGTTCGTAAACTTCTCCATGAAGTCGACTGGTAGACTTCATAAACAAGTCTACCAGTAGACTTCATAGAGAAGTCTACTGATTTAATTTTCTTATAATTGCATTTAAAACTTATTTATAATGAATTTTTAATTTTTCTTTCTCCCAAATGTGTGTTATATAATGTTTTTCGTTTTGTATGAATTTGACATATTTAGGTTCAATATCTATTGTATAAATCAAATTTCTTGTTTGAGTCGTACTTACATGTTGTTCGTAGACTTCTCCATGAAGTCGACTGGTAGACTTCTCTAAACAAGTCTACCAGTAGAAGTCTACTGATTTAATTTTCTTATAATTGCATTTAAAACTTAATTATAATGAATTTTTTAGTTCTTCTTTCTCCCAAATGTGTGTTATATAATGTTTTTCGTTCTGTATGAATTTGACATATTTAGGTTCAATATGTATTGTATAAATCAAATTTCTTGTTTGAGTAGTACTTACATGTTGTTCGTAGACTTCTTCATGAAGTCGACTGGTAGACTTCTCTAAACAAGTCTACCAGTAGACTTCAAAGAGAAGTCTACTGATTTAATTTTCTTACAATTGCATTTAAAACTTATTTATAATAAATTTTTTAGTTTTTCTTTCTCCTAAATGTGTGTCATAGAGAAGTCTACTAATTTAATTTTTTTATGGTAGAATCATGAAATCATAAATAAAAATATTCCATTATGAGAAGTCCCAAATAACGTCAATACAAGTGAAAACAAACTCTATAATGATATTTTATAACAAATAAATACAATGAAATCTTATTTAGTAGACTTTGGTGTGGAGTTTCGTGAATTGTTTTGCATGAGACGAATAGCATTCCTGATCACTGGATCAATGTCTTCTTCGTCTTCCTCGATGCGTATTAAGTAGCCAAGGTGAGCGAGAGATCGTTTGTACTCTAGTTCAGTGATCTCCTCCATATCAAGATCCGTAGCACTTCCTTGATTGTCAGTTGCTTGTTTTTGTGGTTGTTGTGGCTGTTGTGGCTGCTGTCGGAGTGGTGGGTTGGCTCTCAATGCGGGTAGGGCGAGTACGATTTTCCTTGCTGCCATTGCCTTACTGCCTGTTTAGAGCTTGGACGAAAGAGTAAGGGGTTTTTAGAGACACGAGAGAGATAGCAAAGAGACGAAAGAGATATATACAGACGCGGAGGGATACGAAGAGGTAAAAAAGGAAGATTGTATCCGTATATTGTTTATGACCGTTAGATTGTTTCTAATTAACGGCCGATGTAAAGAATTAGGTAATCTTCACCTTCATTAATTAGCCAATGAAATAATTTTGTTACACGAGAAGTCTACTGATTTAATTTTCTTGTGAAAATGTCAAAAGAGATTACAGAATCTAAACAAGATTACGCACTAACCCCAATATCAGGAACAGTCTTGTTCTCATCCTCAGCCGGTTCATTGGAGACCCCCACATGAAGAGCTGGGGCAATTTGGTTGGATTTGGTTTGCTCTTCCTTTCCAGTCTTCACAGCCTCTTCTTTACCCTCTTTCACAGCCTCAATGCATTCTAAGCGTTCCTCAATATTGTTGATCTTATCACCAAGGAGTTTGAAATTGTTTTCACAGCGTTTAAAACCACCATCAACCTTCTCTGACAAGTCCTTAAAATGCTGATCAAAGTGTGCTTGTATGCTCTGCACCAATGATGGTAGTTCCGCCGTGTAACCAGACTCAAATTCTTCTCGACTCCTCTTCTCCGGTAAGCTAACAAGGCTAAGGCTCATGCTGCTTTCATTTTTTACACCCGGCTTCACCCTTGACTTCACACCCTGCTTTCTTTTATCATTAGCGGAATCAATCACACCTGTCACTTGCCAGTGATCATGGGTCCATCTCCAGCCTGGTTCAGAAATAGCTGAGATTATGTTAGTTATCTTCTGGTCGTAAACATCATCATCCCACCTTGGGAACATATCTTCGTACTTATCCTTCATCACACAGCTTAGGACATTCACCTACAAAATAGACATATAAGACGTAGACCGATTAACCAGAGAAGTCTACTGGATAAGTCTACAATAGAAGTCTACTGGATAAGAGAAGTCTAGTAGAGAAGTCTACTGGAGAAGTCTACTGGAGAAGTCTGCAATAGAAGTCTACTGGAGAAGAGAAGTATAGTAGAGAAGTCTACTAGAGAAGGAGAAGTCTACAAAGAGAAATAATCAGACCTGTTTGTACATGTTCTCTTTCATGTATCTCTTGCCTCTGGATCCCTTGAAAGCCAGTAGAGGTGGAGTAGGTTTATGTTGAAAGGGACCACCATATTGGACTGCATAATCCGGTAGAGAATAGTACACCCATATTTGGAGAATATGTACGAAGCCTTCCACTGTATACGATAACTTTGTCAAGTCTTTCTCCTTCACTGACTTGATGAGGAACTTCAATGCAACCCTACCCCATGGGTAGTTCTGGAAGGCAGTGATATCCATCACAAGCCTAGCAAAGTTAACATTGATGGGTGTTGTCTCCTTTTTAGCTTCAATGTAACTGGTGTATATGCATAAATATCCCAACCTGATGCGGTCCAACCGTGTCCACTCTGCACATAAACCACAAGCTTCTATTAACTCGTTCAAAGTTGGACCCCTGTCGACATCAACTCCCAGAAGGGTCCAAAATTGCCGCGTTTCTTCAGTGACCTCTACATCTGGGTTATCCAAATTCGGAACGTCGCGGCAATTCAGACCGGTAATCTCCTAAAACTCAAGCAATGAAAACCTCAACGGCTTGTTACAAATCAGGCTCCATATCTCATGGGGTTTCTTGCACTCTAGCTGAGCAATTAGTATATAATGAACCATCCTCGATGCCCAGCCAAACTTGAGAGCATGGAACCGTAGCACCACACCCAATGGAGAGAATAAAAGCTCGTCCCACTCATCTTTCCTTAAGACGTTGTCTAGATATTCAAACAACTGTGTATTTCTAGCATTGTAGTGTATGCTTTTACCCGGTTCAGGCTCATCTCCTTTGGAATAAAGCCTTGACAGGAAAATTCTTCCATCCATATCCATCATCGCATCCATATCCATCGTCTGAAGAAGTCTGCTGGCGAAATCCACTGTATTTCGATGAAGTTAAACCGAATTCGTACTTTCCGGCGGCGACAGATCGGCAAAGAAGAGTGAAAAAAAAGCTAGATTCTCGAATCAGATAGAGAAATAGTGAGTAAGAGATAGTAAAATCAAAAAGAGTTGAGAAAATGAAAAGAAGGCATGAAGTATAACCCACGGTGATGATGGAGACAGAAGGTTGTAGATCTCTTGTTTGGAGACGAAAGGTTGTAACTTTAGGTTGTAAATTTTTTTCAACTAAACCGCGTTTTTGTGGTTTTATAGGTAGGGTAAATACATTGGTTAAGTTCGGTTAATTTGGTTCAATTTGGTTCAGCTTAACTACACGATTTGATGAATGTTTAAGAAATTCAAATTTTTAAAATGTTTTTAAAAAAATTCAAATTTGCCTCCACATGTTTAGTAGACTTCTAAATGTAGATTTAAATCTACTGGAAAAGTCTACTGGAGGAGTCTACGGGAAAGTCTACTGCAGAAGTCTACTAGAGAAGTCTACTACAAAAGTCTACTAGAGAAGTCTGCTGTATCCAAAACCAAACATCGTATAAGAAAATAAAAGCACAGAAACATAGTGAATACCTTCGATTTGGAAACCTTTGATTACTAAACATACTGAGAGATGCAAACAAAAACACATCCTCTCACAAACCTACTGGGTTTCGATGATGCAAACAAATACACATCCTCTAAATTAAGTCTACTTCACATAAATCGATTATTTTCAATGATTATTCGAAACCCTATACCAAAACTTTCAAAACGTATAATATATTCACTCAAAAGTTAACACTTTTATGCAAATTTGACATTTTAAATATAAAAATGATAAACCCTAACTTTAACCCTAAGTGTAAAAACATGTTTGCAACCTATGATGTACCTTATTTGGTAACCCTTTGTTTAGTATAGTATGTATTTCATTCATAACCTAATTTGTCTAAGTATGTTTAATTTTGTGAAATTTTATTTTTCACACATCACAATTGTTTATATTAGGGTCATCAATCAAAATTTTTTATCAAAATATTTTTTGTTAATTTATAAATTTAAATTTAAAATATAATTATATAGTAGACTGCTGTAGTAGTATACTAACCACAAAAGTAGTTTTCATAACCTTCTTTGTCTAAGTAGGTTTAAGTATGTTTAATTTTGTCAAACTTTATTTTTCATACTTCACAATTGTTAATAGTAAGGTCATCAATCAAAAAAGTTTAGCAAAAGTTTTTTTTGTTAATTTATAAATTTAAATTTAAAATATATTTATATTGTAGACTGTTTTGGTAGTCTACTAAAGCCCCTCCAGTAGACTTCTCATGGAGTTTACGCGTTGATTTTCTGACAGAAGTCTACCAGTAGACTTCTATATTACTCACCAGACTTTTGTAGGTTAAAACAGTCATTATGCCTCCGTTTTATTGTTTGGTCATAAAAGATGTAGTTATAATTTCACTACCCCTTTGGGTTATTTCTCTCAAACATAAGATATCTGGGTTACATTTGTATTTTAAATCAATTTTAGGGTCATTTTTTGTAACCAGGTCAAGATTTTTCCACCTCTATTTTTTTAGTGAAAAGATTTATTGAAAAGTTGAAAGGAAGTGGAGTAAAACATTTTATTCTAACATATGTTGAATGGAGAAAATATAGAAGGAACGAGAGTAAAATGTTTTCTACTCACATTTTTTTACTCTAACAATGCTTTTTATTCACACCCAAATATTTATAATTGACCAACTTGAATTATTGCATCATTTAAAAACGATTATGAAAATAGTAATGCAAATATTTCTCATCGGTTTGTCAAAGATCAATGCAGATAGGCAAAATATATACATCCACGGTTGTGACCCATGTTAATATGTATCAATTGCAAAAAAATGATGTTAACTTTTGAACCAATCAAGTGATGTAGTATTTGTAATGGTTATAATAAGTATGCTAATTATTTCTATCACTTTGAAATAATTAATGCTAAAATGAGTCTGAATAAGTGATTTTAATTCTTGTATCATTGATAAAACCGATTTAAAATATTACTATTAGTCTATTACTTTTTCGTAATTGATGTTAAGTTTATGTTACTTTTCATAAATGATTCTAATAGTGGTGTCACTTATAACAATCGATGAGAATATTATTATTTTTAATTTTTTTTTTTAAATTCCAAAATGTAATTAATGTAATACGATAAACAAATAAAATTACTAATTAATGTATTAAAAAGTAAATTACATGATTCATCCATAGTGCAAATGCATAAAACAAAAATAAACTAAAAATGCTAAGAAATTTTGCTAAACTAATGTTGATCATGATGACTAGCTGCATGGTTTCAACTCGGTACTTGGATATCTATTGGCACCATGATCCATATCCTAACTGAAACGACTCGACCCAAAAATTTAAAATTTTTCCCTTCAGATTATTATCATCACAGATAATAATCTTCAACTGGGCCAATACAACATGCAAAAAATATAAAACAATTAGACCAATTCAATCAATTCAATAATCCCATACTTATTAAATCTAACTGGTTCAATTCAACAATCCAAACAATAACCAATAAACCAATTAACTACAACTCAGAATTCACTAGCAACCTAGCAATTCTACAACAGCACACAACCATACGAGACCTAAGATCATCTCTCCTTCCTGGCCATGATTCCACGATCACATTTTCTCTTTACCTGCAACACTTGGCAAAAAGAGTTTCGTGAGTATTATCACAAATACTCAGCGACGCGGTCATCCCGTCTACGGGTTATTTAAGTATAGACATAACAATCAATACAATACCAGGATGAGCACACAAGCAAACAACAAGAACAACCAACACGAACAAGTACAGAGACCATGTGTCGATCGACACGCCACCCTGGTGTCGATCGATATGACTCTGCCCGTGTCGATCGACACACCACCTTGGTGTCGATCGACACGACAACCCAGAAACGAACCTATCCTCTCGTGGCTCGAATCTGTCGCGATTCGTCGAGTCACCTGCACAATTCCAACCACAACACACGAAACACCAAGCAAACGCATTCCATCAATCCCTATGCCCACACAAACCCACGATCACGCACTCACTTCGAAGAATCGAAATGAGAATGGGACCAACGGTTACAAAAAGACTTGTACACGACGAACCACTGGTTCAAAACCAAAACGGATGACTGTTCTGGAAACTAGACAGACACAGCTACGCGTCGATATGCGGATCGCCTCCAGAATCTTTCTGGTTCGATCGGAAATCAACCCCGAAGCCGACTGATCACAAACAACCTGTCTGCACAGACCCATCGAGTTCAAACAGCCATAACTCGACGAATAATCAACGAAATAATGAACCGTTTTCGCCTATATCAAGACCAGAGATTGGAGAACTTACCCACCAAGTTTCACCCCAATCTGCCTCGAATAGCACAGCCGTTTGCCCTCTCAAACTTCCGAACAGAAGTTGTTCTCACTCACAAAACCTCACACAACTCCTTTGATCAAAAGAATCTCCCTCAAACCCTCTTTCTCTCTGAGTTTTTGGCCAAAACGAGGACAAACGCGACTGCACCAACCTTTTATACAAACCCTAGGGTGTCCCCTAAACCGCTCCCCAAACCGGCAATCAGAAACCGAAATCATCGGTCTTATTTTAACTCGTGTCGATCGACATACAACCCCTGTGTTGATCGACACAACGCCCAACCTGACTTCTCACAAGTCCAAAACTCACGTGTCGATCGACATACACACCTGTGTCGACCGCCACACCCAACCAAAAATCCCCATTTGGTTCACGGGCGTTACAATTCTCCCCCACTAACACGAATTCGACCTCAAATCATGCAACTCTGTCTCACTAAGGTTAATACCCCCGCCTAAAACCCGATCAGATTCTCCCGGAAACACCAACGATGCAACGCCCCCTGGTCCGGATTAGGGCTGCCCGATTAACAAGAACATGCACAACTAACCGTTGACCCTAAATTGAACTAAATGATCGCACAACAATCAAACAAGAACATGTACGACCAACGGCGCTACACATGCTACCAAGTTCTAAACGTAAGCAAAACCCTAGACTCGACATCCACCACACCCTCCTGACCCAACCCGGTCAGCACCACTCGCTATCTCACCTGATCCCCGAGCTCTGCTAGTCTCATACTAGCCACATTGCCCCGTCTCGCCACGGCTGCAATCCTGACCAATCCGGTTAGCACCACTAAAGATCCACCCTCGAATCACTCCACACCGTCACACTATGGTCAACACCCCTGACCACCCCGGCCAGCAACATCCGAGACCCTCTCCCGATCTCTGAGGTTTACATCTAGCCCTATGCACATAGCCACGTTTCAGACATTGATTACTCTCAACTCATAACTCATATCGCATAACCACACCACTCACACTCTCTGGAACACGTCCTTTAAGCTATCGGCGCACTATACCACTGACACTCTCAGAACACATAGTCCGTCGAGCTAGCGGTATATAGGGAAATCCTTATCCCCTCTAGAGAAGTACTCATCTCGTAGTATTACTAAGGGAAATCCTCATCCCCCAGTAACCCCCACAGGGAAATCCTCATCCCATCGAGAAAATACTTCTCTCTCAGTATTACTAAGGGAAATCCTCATCCCTCAGTAACACTCAGGGAAATCCTTATCCATCCTGTAAAAATCCTCATCTCCTATTACTAAGGGAAATCCTCATCCCTCTTGGAGAAATCCTCATCTCCAAATGAGTTATTCGGGAAAATCCTCATTCTCTAGAGAAATCAATTCTTAACGCCTATAGCATCTCTGACTAGAACTACCTCACTTGGTCTCAACCTGACATCCCAATACTCGGAATATCATCACATCCATTACCAATACTCAGGTAAACTCTAACATAACACTCCACTATCCCGGAATATCATCTCATCCATGACCAATCCTCAGGTCATCTCTAAACAACCCAATCATCTAGGGTGTTTCACTACGGTCTCACATAATAGACAAGTTTTAAATCTTCATAAAACCTCTATTCTCAGACCCTTAAAAATAGACCAGTTTTAAATCCTCATAAAACCTCAATTTACAACCCCCAATATGCATACTCATGATAACACAAGACCAACCATAGGAAATCCTCATCCTATAAATCTCCAACCATAAGAATACACATTTATAAATTTTAATCCATAAGAAATACTCATCTTATTAAATCTCAAATGTAATAATCGTTAACCCTCAAACGAAATACATAATTCCAAAAACCACATAGCAACATGCTAAACTCTGAAACTGGAAACCATGAAAACAAGCTCAATCCTGGGCCCACTCCTCGAACCATCCCCTGAACCTTGCTTTCATCTTAGCCTCTGATTCCCAAATCTCCTCCTCCACCCGTCGTCTGCCGTAGCTTAGGACATTTCGGCCTGATGTGTCCCGACTCACCACAATTATAACATAACCGAGTATCTCGAGCCTCGTCCTTCCTAGGACAGCTCACCAATTTGTAAAACATGCTCCCACACCCGAAGCATCCCTGACCACTCTGACTCGATCCCGAAGTATCATCCCACTTCCTCTTATGTCCTTGCACAGGCTCACCGCCCTTGCTCATAACCGGCTGCTGCAGCGGCTTCTTCGTCTGAACGATGTGGCTGCCCACCACAACCTGATCCCTCAGATCTTCCTCAATCGACGCAGCCATCTCAACCAGCTCCGCCCTCGTGGCAAACTTACTCGCTCTACAGCAAGTCCTCAAGTCAGCTCAAAGTCCCCCTAGGAACCTCCTCACCTGGGCCTGCTCGCCCTCCATTCCCCTACCAACATGTACTAGAAGTCGACTGAACTCCAAATCGAACTCTCTCACAGTCCGATCTCCCTGAGCCAGGTTCAAAAACCTCGACTCCATCCGGTCCACCGCCTCCTGCGGGAAATACTTGGCATTGAACTCAGCCAAGAAATCCTCCCAGACCATCTCGGCCTGTACCCTCCTGGCCCCAACACCTCTCCACCAAAGATGCGCGTCACCATCTAGATAATGAACCGCCAGATAACCTCTGTATCCTTCAGGACACCTGATAGAGCGAAAGTTCCACTCCAACCTCCACCGCCACTCATCAGCATCCTCAAGCTTGGCACTACCCGAGAAAAATCTGGTGCCAATCCTCTGCATCTGCTCCATCATCCTCAGGTAAGATGGAACCTACTCTACAACCGCCACACCCGGTTGCACACCAGCCACTACCGGCTGACCCCAGCCACCACTGGCTGCACACCAGCCACTCCTGGCTGTACACCAGCCCCACCTGGCTGAGCTCCCGGAGCCTGACCCGGAGCCGATACCCCACCTGGTAATCGCTCCAGAATCAACTACAGCAAACTCGCCAAACGATTATCTCGGTCTTGGGCCACACCTACGGGAGCACCCCCACCCGGGCCCCCCGCACCACCAGCTACCTCGGGACCCACACTGGCCCCACCAGCCCTCACGCTGGCACCCGTAGCAGTCACACCCACAGACCTTTCCTGAAACGCCTGCGAGTCTACCACCTGCTCCTGCGTGGTCTCCTGGGCCACACTCGCGGCATCAGACTCAACCTGCAGTCCTCGCCCGTGGCCACCACGACCACCTCGGCCTCCACGGCCCCCACGACCTCTGCCTCTAGCACCTCTAGCCATAACTCTGCACTCGCAGCAGATTACTAAGTACTAGAACAAAAACAGAAATCATACAACACTTACCGTGGAATCTCATTGAAGGCTCGGAAGAGATGATCTATGTCCCCAAACCCACACAACAATCAATCAATTATCACATAATCAATTAATCAATCACCCGCCCTAGAACCGTTAGGGCTCTGATACCAAACTGAAACGACCCGACCCAAAAATTTAAAATTTTTCCCTTCAGATTATTATCATCACAGATAATAATCCTCAATTGGGCCAATACAACATGCAGAAAACATAAAACAATTAGACCAATTCAATCAATTCAATAATCCCATACTTATTAAATCTAACCGGTTCAATTCAACAATCCAAACAATAACCAATAAACCAATTAACTACAACTCAGAATTCACTAGCAACCTAGCAATTCTACAACAGCACACAACCATACGAGACCCTAGATCATCTCTCCTTCCTGGCCATGATTCCACGATCACATTTTCTCTTTACCTGCAACACTTGGCAAAAAGAGTTTCGTGAGTATTATCACAAATACTCAGCGACACGGTCATCCCGTCTACGGGTTATTTAAGTATAGACATAACAATCAATACAATACCAGGATGAGCACACAAGCAAACAACAAGAACAACCAACACGAACAAGTACAGAGACCATGTGTCGATCGACACGCCACCCTGGTGTCGATCGATATGACTCTGCCCGTGTCGATCGACACACCACCTTGGTGTCGATCGACACGACAACCCAGAAACGAACCTATCCTCACGGTTACAAAAAGACTTGTACACGACGAACCACTGGTTCAAAACCAAAACGGATGACTGTTCTGGAAACTAGACAGACACAGCTACGCGTCGATATGTGGATCGCCTCCAGAATCCTTCTGGTTTGATCGGAAATCAACCCCGAAGCCGACTGATCACAAACAACCTGTCTGCACAGACCCATCGAGTTCAAACAGCCATAACTCGACGAATAATCAACGAAATAATGAACCGTTTTCGCCTATATCAAGACCAGAGATCAGAGAACTTACCCACCAAGTTTCACCCCAATCTGCCTCGAATAGCACAGCCGTTTGCCCTCTCAAACTTCCGAACAGAAGTTGTTCTCACTCACAAAACCTCACACAACTCCTTTGATCAAAAGACTCTCCCTCAAACCCTCTTTCTCTCTGAGTTTTTGGCCAAAACGAGGACAAACGCGACTGCACCAACCTTTTATACAAACCCTAGGGTGTCCCCTAAACCGCTCCCCAAACCGGCAATCAGAAACCGAAACCGTCGGTCTGATTTTAACTCGTGTCGATCGACACACAACCCCTGTGTCGATCGACACAACGCCCAACCTGACTTCTCACAAGTCCAAAACTCACGTGTCGATTGACATACACACCTGTGTCGACCGCCACACCCAACCAAAAATCCCCATTTGGTTCACGGGCGTTACACTAAGCCTTTCGATATCCATTAGCACCATCATCCATTGCCTGATGAAAACCATACAAAATATTAATTTATGGGAAAATTGTGTAAATGGGTCGAATTTGATTTGCTTTTGTCTTAATACCCCTTTATCTATTTTTACCTAATTTATCCTTTACCATATATTTAATAAATCATTAAAAATAGTTTTAACAGTTAAAAAAAATAGAAAAATTCAAAACAATAAAAAAGTCATTAGGAAAAATATTTCTCTAATTTTTTTTGGTTAAAAATATGTATAGAATTGAAAATAATTTTCTGTTCTACCTTTTCCAGAAATCATATTCTAACATATACGGGGTAGTAGAATATATATTCTACAGATTGGTCGTATTTTACTCTGTTTAGAATATAGGTTCTACGGATTATTGATATATCTACGCATTCGTAGAATATATGTTCTACGCATTACTCTATATTCTTCTATTTAATTGATTTGGTAGAGTACACGTTCTAATATTTGTTCTATATTTTACCAGTTTTCGGAATATATATTCTACCGTAACTACTGTAATCCACCACTTGTAGAAATCATCTTCCAGTTTTTTTCCTAAAATCTAGGAAATATGGTTAGTGAATATTCACCATATCTTTCCAAATATTTTGTAAAAAAAAAAAAAAAAAAACTGTCGTACTGTAGCTTCACCTTTGCCGTGATCTTGTCTTCTTCTTTTCGTTTAAGGTTTTTTTGGTTTCGATTTTGTTTGTGTAATGGGTTGTTAATTTAGGTTTTATTTGGTTAAAACCGAAAATCGATAACCGGAAACCAGTATACCAATTGGTTTGGTTTATAAATCTGTCGAATTTATAAAAACTAAATATGAACCGAAAATTGATAACCGGAAACCGGTATACCAATTGATTAATCTGTCGAATTTATAAGAACTAATAATGAATTGTATATTTATAAAATCTAATTATGAAGGTTAAAATCGGATTAACATTAAATTAAGTACTAATGGGACAAAATTGAGTTGGAAAAATACTAATGGAACATTTCATATTTCATTTCGATCCAATTAGTCTCTTAATTTATCATCTAAATCTATCCATTAGCACCAACATTTCCATTAAATGTAAATACCATTACCAAAGGATTAGGCGGATTTGGTGTGTTTGCAAAAGCTGGATTTGGTATATCCTCTCCATGTAGTAACCAACATTTATAAGTACTTAAAAAGCCAAAACACATCAAATTACCTTCGATGTTTTCTCTTGACTTAGTTTTCGTTAGACAACAACGGTTACATAGACATTTCATCAGGTGTACATTTGATTTACCAAATGTAAAATCTAAACAACTTTTCACTCTTAAATATAATGTTGAGATAATCTTGGTTTGTTTATCCATGACTTATCTATTAAAACCTGAAAAATCGATTTGCACAATTTATAAGTTTAAGAGATTCACAAAACAAACACTAAATTTCAAAACCCACAATATTTAAAATCAGTAAAATAATTAGGAGAACAATATATAAAAAACCAATAATCATTAATTCAAGTTTTCTTAAACCTTTAAAACACAATTTTAGATTTGGTGAAACATCGTCTCTTATGAAAAGCCAAATTAGTCACTGTTAATTAAAGACAACACAAACATGATAAGAACCAAGTTTTTATTATTGTCATTCTAAACAAGAAATCAAGATAATTTTGTTTTGAAGAACAAAGCAGTGAAAAAAAAACATACGTGTTTTGGATGAGAATATAACTTGAAGGGTTTTCTCTATGTAGATCTCCCCCAAACTCCACTCTAACGTTGTGAATACACTCATTGTCCGCAGCAACATAGTATATAAAGCACAAAAGCACACAAATTTTATCAAAACTAAATATCCAGAAGAGAATAAACAAATTGGATAGAGAAGAATCTATGTATTATACCGAAATAAAAGAAACAGAGAAGAAGAAGGGGTGTGCACAAAAAAAGAATGAGAAGAAGAAGGGGAAAAATTGAGATTGAAATCTAAAAGATTTGGAGAATGATTTACAAAAAACACAAAATAAAAAGGGAAATTTGCTAAATTGACTCAGTTTGAAATTGAGAATGTCCCAATAACTTTTATATTCATATCTCTTTGTCCCAATAACTTTTGTATTTTCTAAATCCCAATTTTATCCTTCAATATTAGTAAAAAAGAATTTTATAATATTTTTTTTATTATATTAAATTAGTTTACGAAATTGCTTTTCCTTTTTAATATATAGAAAAATACAAAAAATAATGATAATTAAAACATTAAAAAAAAACAATTTCGTTCTCTCTCTTGCAGACTTCGGAGAAACGAAGTTGTCGAAGAACCGAAGTCCTTTTTGTCTCCGGCGGGTGACTATTTCGGCGAGTTACGAAACCATAGCCGTCATCTTCATCATCATCGGCGACAACCCTAGCCGTTGTCTACTCCATCGTTTTCTCTGTCGTCTTCTCCTCTTAAATTGATTCATCAGGTTTGTTATTTTTTATAGAGAAACTGATTGTATTCACCTCAAGTTGATTTCAATTTGAGTGATATTCCATACAAAAACAGTTTTGTGTATGAATTGCTTGAAAGAAATCAACTTTGTTTAGTCGTTTTTATGAATTTCATCCTCCCTTACTCGAGACTTTTATGGGTTTGATGATGTGAAAGAAATCTGTGCATTTCCGTATGCTAAAGTAATGACTCTTAGCTTATCCTCTAAAGGAAGAGTAGTATGGCAATGTAGCTTTAATGAAAGCAACCGTACGTATGTGTTAGATATGATGATATTTCTCTTATTCGTTACCCCTGCATAATCCTTGCAACACGTCAGATTTGCATTTCTGAAGTGTTTTGATTAGTAGCATATCTATGATACCGTACACATGTAGCATTCATTAACCAGATTCACTTTCTTGGTTGGGCACTCGTGTAAACAATCCTATATGGCTTTAATCATTAAGTGGAAAAGAAATTGTAATCGAATATTGTTCTTAAAAGTTACATTCACTTATAATATATTATTTTATTCTTTTTAGGTATGGATTTGGATTTGCCAAAGAGATTGTTTAAGGAAAACGAAGAACCGGAAGTAGTGAAGATCAACAACAGCTGCAAAATGTCCCTTATGAAGAAACTGAAGGCTCGGATGCCAAATGAGTACGAGGAAGTGAAGCAAGATTCGGTCTTTGCGCATATTCTGGCAATACATGAACATTCTCTAGGATACTCAGGTAAATTGGTACACAGCTTCATGTGTAAGCAGTTGGAGACTACAAAACTGCATGAGCTATGGTTTGTGTTTGCTAGGAGGCCTCTTCGGTTTTCTCTTCAAGAGTTTTACGCTGTCACTGGGCTCAATTACGTGAAGCCGGACAACTTGAACATTGAGGAATGGATAGATGATGACGGTTTTTGGAGTAGGTTGCTAAGGAGTAGGAAGACTATTTGCTTACAATCGATAAAGAAGAAACACATGTTTGAATGTTACGACTGGACGCGTGTGGACAGAGTGCGCTTGGTGTACTTGTGTGTTATTGCGAGTTTGTTAGTTGTGAATAACGAGAAGGTTGCTATACCACACTCGTACATCAAACTGGTGATAGACATTAGGAAGCTAAATGCTTATCCATGGGGTTTGGACTCATATGATCATCTTGTGACATCAATCAAGGCAGCGAGGGTTAAATTAACGCAGCCTTTGAGCTATCATGTGCATGGTTTCACATATGCGTTGCAGATTTGGATTATAGAAGCCATTCCTGATCTTGGTGTTATGTTAGGCCGAAAACATAAGGAGGATGGCATTGTGTTTCTGAGATGTTCCAATTGGCCAGGAAGTGCAAAGATATCATATGTAGAAATCAACTCTTTAGAGTCCTCCTTTGGTTCTCAGGTATGTTTTCTTGCAAAGTCATTATAAGTGAGTTGTGCAAATATTAATGTCAAAGTGAGCTGAGTTAAAATGATCCATATAATGTCTTCTTCATGATTATGAATATAATGGTTTTGAAGTGTGTTGGGGTCGGATTTCACCCGTTCAACGATGGAGTCCAAAGTTATGCAAGTGCACCGCATAAACACAAAATCGCGTTAACATACGAGACGTTAGGCGATCCCCTTAAGTCATTTCCTAACAAGAGGATAAAGCAGCTCTCCTCTCCTGAGTCTTCTCCGCACTGCGAAGGGAGCCTTCTGAGTTCTCTCTACTCACAGTAATGCCAGAGACGTCTGGCTCTCAGCAACGTCACACTGCCTGCGACGTCTTCTCTGCCCGCGACGTCTTCTCTACCCACGAAGTCTTCTCTACGGGCGTTGTCATCGCTGCCCGTAATGACATTGGCTACTGAAGAGTTGCCAGGGTAATGACGAAGACCAGAGGGCTTCCGGCACAAGAAGCCAGGCCCGATAACGAAGCCCGCTTCGTTACGACCGACGTAATGAAAAAAGAAATCCACGAAGACTGAGGAAAAAGAAGTTTATCTCTTAGGAAAGGACTTAGCCGACTTAAGGGATTATATATATCGATGTACAAACCCTCAAAAGAGGGATCCACAATTTTGTTCACAAAAGCATACACAGCAATAACATATATCTCTTTGCTCATCGTTTTCGTAGCTTAACCTAGAAATCTCTGCTTCCTCTTGAAACCCTTACAAATCTAATTGTGCTAGTTTTGGCTCCCACAAAGTGGATATCACATCGTCGCAAAATCTATTGCATAAATTTCCATGAAGGTTGGTTTTGCTTGTATGATTGCAAATTACATATGTATACCACTGTGATACTAATCTTAATTACATTAACTTCGTTGTAGGGTGTTTTGTATCCATACATCTCTTCCACTAGGAATTTCGATTTAATTGAGGGTATTGAGTTCAGACGGACCGGTGAAATAAGAGACGAACAAGTTGATTGCGTTAAGAGTTGTATTAGCTCAAGAAAAGACTGGAGTGACCATATATAGCAAGTTACAGAATCTCCAAAGGTTTTGCATCATATTGTGGTAGAGGTGGTAGAGATGGAGGATGAGAACGAGGCTGTTGGTGATGTTGCTTCTCCAAACGTACATGACACTCCTGGATCCTCTTCGAATCGTGGTAAGAACAAGTTCTCTGATAATGGAGTAGAGGAAAGGAAGCAGAAACTGTTGTGCCTAAGACAGAAAGAAAAATCAGTTGCTATCAACAAAGAGATGAAGACATTTTTTTCAAAGTCTGTTTCTATCTTCTATCACTTCTCTGGAGAAGAAGATTTGTACCGCCCCGACCGTCGTCGAGCTATCGATATGCAGGGAAAATCCTCATCCCCTCGAGAGAAATCCTCATCTCTCAATAACATACAGGGGAAATCCTCATCCCCTCAGGAGAAATCCTCATCTTCTAATGGGCCCCACGCCCACTCTCGGCCCGTGGGCCCACCTTTGTCCGACGGTCAGTGCGTTAGTCTGGGAGATTCGAAAGACTTGTTTACTAACCCTACAAATCACCACGTGATCCTTCCCCGTGTTTTGTCCTCACTCACACGGTACTGGAAATGACTTCCCAGTAGGTCACCCATCCTTATATTGCTCCAGCCCAAGCATGCTTAACTCTGGAGTTCTCTCTGGATGTGTGACGGAAAAGATAAGTGCACTTTGGTGACATAGGTAGCCAAATCAATTCTCTTAAGCCTCTCCGCATGCACCACATATTTCCAGAAACTAGGATGTTACAATCACCCCCACTAACTGATTGCAACGTTCTCGTTGCGCACCAGGATCGTTACCCCCGATAGTGTGACTCACACACTCGTCAAGCTTCGCTCTGATACCACTTGTAACGCTCCGACCGTCGTCGAGCTATCGGTATATAGGGGAAATCCTCATCCCCTCGGGGAAAATCCTCATCCCCTCAGGGGAAATCCTCATCCCCTCAGGGGAAATCCTTATCCCCTGAGGAGAAATCTTCATCCCCTCAGGAGAAATCCTCATCTCCTAATGGGCTCCACGCCCACTCTCGGCCCGTGGGTTCACCTTTGTCCGATGGTCAGTGCATTAGTCCTTGAGGTTTGAAAGAATTGTTTACTAACCCTACAAATCACCACGTGATCTTTCCCCGTGTTTTGTCCTCACTCACACGGTACTGGAAATGACTCCCCAGTAGGTCATCCATCTTTAAATTGCTCTAGCCCAAGCACGCTTAACTCTGGATTTCTCTCTGGATGTGTGATGGAAAAGATAAGTGCACTTTGGTGACATAGATAGTCAAATCAATTCTCTTAAGCTTCTCCGCATGCACCACATATTTCTAGAAACTGGGATGTTACAAGATTGATGAGAAATTCAAGACAGAAATTGAGGTTCGGTTTGAGAAGATGGAAAGTGAGATTACAAGTCTCAGGCATGTAGTTCGTGAAGCTACATCATCAATAAGCACTGGACAACCATCTAATACCACCAAACCATCCAAGGAGAAGGTGGAGATCCGTGTGCAGCCACAACGAAAGGTAAACACAAGGAAAAACTAATTATATATGTATCTCTTTAAAACCAGCCATGTAAAATAATGCAGCCTAATTGACTATGTTTCTTTTAAAATCGGCTATGTAATATATGTGTTCTAATTGTCTATGCTTCTTTTTAAAACTAGCTATGTAAAATATTTGTTTTATATTTTGTAAAATCAGCTATGTAAAATCGGCTATGTAATATATGTTTTGTCTTTTAAAACAATTGTATAAGTGGTTTTCTGTCTTTCAACAGAGTATCGTTGGAGAATCTATATGACTTAGATTTAACTCAGACTTCAGATATCGAATTTGAATTACGTACGCAGGAGTTCCTACAGAAAACCATGAGACACTCTCAGACCTTGGTAGTTTTTGGCTTTGATCCAACACCAACTCCAAAGACCGGAAAGACACCCAACACTTCTTCTCAACCTAAAAAGAGGTCATACCGTAAAAAGTCTACAAAGGCAATGGAGTGTACGGACGAAGAGATTAATCAAGGAGGACGAAGGTTACCTGATGCTCCTTTGGTTTTCTATGAACCAGAAGCTTGGGATAAATTTCATGAATGGTCAATGATGATACCGTAAGTACCGTCTACTTCTTTTCTTGCTATTTTTACATTGCTAACATTTGTTTTCACAATCCTTAGTACATTATGTTTCGTGTTAAAGGTCCCCGAAACTACAATGTGGTCCAACCATTTTTAATTTTGAACTCGCAAACCGTATCATGGATAGACATACGTGGCTTCGTACAGGGGTAAGTTTAACAATTGTCTGTTCCTACCAATTTGATAAGTTCTTAATTTGATAAGTTTGATAAACCATATAATTTGATAAGTTTAATAACTAATTATTATTTTTAGAAAATGGACGCAGTAATGTACTTATTCAGAGAGAGGACAACTTTGCGACGATGGAAACCAGAACGAGTTGGTTTCATGAGCTGCTCATTCGATACTCACATAAAACAAGCACGTGAACAATGAACAAACTCAAGAGAGAATTCAAATTGATCAGTTTGGTGTTAGCTTTCGAAAACGGTGATCTTCTAGCTCATGGAAGAACAGGAAGCAAGTGGGCAATAGACGTCGACCGTATCTACATTCCTCTGCATATCAACAACAATCACTGGATCTCGTTGTGCACTAATTTCAAACTTAAAACAATAGAGGTTTTCGATTGTGATGGGTATAGACGCATTAAGGAAGTGGAAGCGTTCTCAATCATCATCCCGAGTATTGTGAAAGAAGTTCAGTCACGTGGGGACAAGAAATATATGAACATTACTCCATACGAACACTACAAGAAAACAGATGTTTCGCGACTACAGAATCAGTTGCAAAACAGTCGCAAATAAAGGTTTTGCGACTTATTAGCGACTAAAATGGAGAGAAGCTAATATTTGGTCGTTAAATCCATCAGTCGCTTATTAGTCGCTATTTTGCGACTAATAAGCGACTAAACACGTGGAGACGCTAAAACAGTCGCAAATTAGTCGCATTATTTAGCTACTCAATTGCGACTTCGTTACGACTAAATAGCGACTAATGTAATTAGTCGCATGGCAGTCGCTATAGTTAGAGTCGCTAAATAGTCGCATAATATTTAGTCGCTAAATAGTCGCATAATATTTAGTCGCTAACGCGTAGTCGCTAAATAGTCGCAATATGTAGAAGTAGGTAAATAGTCGCATAATATTTAGTCGCTAAATAGTCGCTAAACGCGTAGTCGCTAAATAGTCGCAATATGTAGAAGTAGCTAAATAGTCACGAAATAGTCGCACGATTTTGGTTTGATTGAACCGTATAATTTCATATAATTATTGATGTTTTGGTTTTCAAAATGGTTTTGTAATAATGAAATTTAGAATTTAAATTTAAAAAGGTTATATATAACATAAATTAGATAAGTCTTACATAAACATCAGAACAACAAAGGAAATTGCAAGCCTAATATCCAAACAACAAAATACAATTTCCAAACAAAATATTTAAGTTATGAGTTTGAAATGATAAATAAACTAAGGAGAAGAGGGATTTAGACGAGATTGTTCCTCACAGTAGTCAAGGAATGCAGGGTCAGTTTTGCGGAGATATTGTTCAATCATGGTGAAGTGTTTCTTCGATGATGCATGTTGAGATTGCTGAGTGTCAAGGCGCTCTTTAAGGAGCTCACGTTGGGCTTGCTCAGCTTCAAGGCGCTCTTCAAGGTGTGAGTTGTGAGTGGATTGTGCTTGAATTTGGCGCTGAGCTTCTTCAAGCTGTTGTTGGAGAGAGTTATAAGTTGAGGAAGATGTATCAGAGAACTTGCGCTTGCCTTTGACAAATGACTCCGTGAGACTTCCAATACCATATGGACGGCCTCTTGCATCGAGGACAGATGACTGGGAAATCAAAAAAATATATAAGATCATTTGCACAATAACAAACAAAAGAGAGTTGTCATCTAATAACAGAACCGCATAAGAGAAGAGCTTATCAGAAGCAGCAGACTAAGCCTTTATAGACTTAAAGAAGAAGCAACTAAATCAATATAAGAACTTGCAAACCCTAGAGTGAGCCAAATCAAGATATAAGAGAAATAAGCAAGCGAGATGCATCAAAAGAATGAAAATGCAAAAGGTTAATAAAGAAAGATCAGATGCATAACCTGAAAAAAGAGTTCATTGCACTCGATTGTGCTTAGCTCTGGAGTTCGGGAAGTCCCATCTGAAATTTCTGGGCCTATCTCGGCCAGCTTTGCTTGTAGGTTCATCTCATAGGTCTCTGCAACCTTCTGCGCCTTCAAATCAATGTAAGTCCCATCTGGTTTGGTGTGTGTCTTTAGAAAAAGTTCACCAGCACCAACAGGTCTACCCAATTCCTCTTCCTAAACATATAACAAAAACAAAAGTGAAGAAGAAAAATATAAACTCATAGAAGTAATAGATAGAAATGTAAATTACCATATCTTGGTGGATTTGTAGAAAAGACTTTTGGCCAGTAATGGTCTTGAAAGGACCAAGACCGCCACGTTCAGAGTTGCGAGCCTTTGATGTGGTCTGACTCCTCTGAACACCTTCTTCAGTGTCCCAATAGTCGCACATTTGTTGCCAAAGTAGCGGTTTGATCCAGGTAGGTCGCAGGCGAAATGTGTGAACTTTGCTGACCATATCTTTCATCCTCCTCTGACAAATCGCCTCAAAATGTGCTTGTACAGTCCCTGTTATTAAAGGATCCCATATGTGCGTTTTCTGTAATACAAGAAGGGAAGAGTTAGTAAAAAAAGAAGAGTAAAAAAAAAGCACATATAAAGGTAATGAGAAGAGTTAGTAACCGCAAACTCCATGAACATTCGGTCTGCTCTGTCGCGAGGCACACAGCTCCAACTGTAGTATGCATCTTCAAATTTGTTGCAGAAGATTTTTGTAATCTTCCGGACCAAAGCGGACTTGTCACGACCAAACCTACACATAGAGAGCAAAACATTTATCCAATAATAAAATCATTTGAAAAAGAATATTCATGATCCATTAAACACGGTATATATGCACATATGTTAACAAATCAAATATTATGATCCTATAATTACATATTTAGTAGAATCTAGAGGATTTGGAAACTAAAAAGCACAGTTGGAAACTTACCAAGTGGTTTTTGGCGGCTGAGGGAGAAGTGGAGAGAGAACGGTTGTAAACTCATGACGGTTTGGCATCGTTAGCTGCCTCTCAAGAAAGCGGAGTTGGTCTTCCGGGAGATTGGATTCAATCCTTTCATTGTCGTCAATCTCATCAGCTCCATTGTCTTCACATTCAGCTCCATTGTCTTCACATTCGTTTGACTGTTGAGCTTCAACCCCCTGATTACTTTGAGTTTCTGAGTTGTGCAGCGGTGAAACTCTTGTTTGTTGAGACATTTGAGAAGGATTTGAAGAGCTTCTCCGGTGATTCATCTGAGGCTGAGGGGTCGGAGAGGTATGTGGTTGAGGGGTATGACCTGCAGACACTACAAAGAAGAACTCGGATATTAGGATCGAATTAGACTTAATAAAAACTATACTCTAAACACAACAAAGAATCTAAACACAACAAAGACTCTAAACAGGAAACATAAACATGATGAGAACTTGACAAAACATGATGACAACTTGACGTGGACATTAGTCTTAGAATCAGCACTGTTTGTTTTATCAGATTTGCAGACGTATGGATACTATTCTATCCTCACTCCTCTTTTCAAGAATACCAAAATTGAAAAATCAGAATTGAATCAAAAAGATCAGAGAATGGCAAATCAATCATTACGATCAGACTGGGTGTCACAAAACATTATGCCATTTCATCATATCCAACAATCCCTAAAACAAAGCGGAGAAAAAAAAATCTGCAGTACAAGAACATAAACCTGCACATCAAACAATACAAAAGGAACAAAGAATACAAATTGATTAGTTTTATGACTGAAAAGGCAACTTCCCACTAGAAAAAAGTCTAATCAGTACAATGAGACTGAATCAGGAACAGTTCAGCTCAAAGCAACTTCACGGCTTTTACTACTGATTGAAGAAGTTTAGCTTAACTAGATATGTGTGTTTCACTACTTGAGGTTTATTTCAAGCATTATTATAGACCAATCTAAATAGTAAAGTTGTTCTTGTTTCAATGTTGGTTAAGTGTGTGGAAGAACAAACTACTTGATGCACAGATCATGGCAGATAGAAAACCAAAAGAAAATAGACAAAGATTGATCAGAATACATGAAACTGATCAGTGGTAACTTTACTTAAACATGCATAGTAGCAAATATCTCAACAATATGAAGCATGATGAGATCTTCATTAGGTCCTGCATTTTCACACCCCTAAAGCAGAAGAGAAGGCTAATGATTTGAAAGAGTTGAATGCAGTACCTGTCACAGATAAGTTTAAAAAATGCCTATCTTGACTACGCGTGTAGATTGTTAACGTATTAACACCAACAAATCGAAACCACATAGCCAACAAAAGCATCTAACAGCTGTTTTAATATGCGTAATAAAAGAGCTTTAGACAACTTTCCATCTAACAGACTGGGGCGACAATCTCTTATCATCACTTTCCATCAAGAAAAAAAACAAATTCACGAAAATAATCAACACAAAAAACCTAAATCCAAACAAGACATGATTCGAAGATGACAAGAAAGAAATTAGGGGTTTTATTCTAAAGGAGTAGAGGAGGGACCTTGAGGTGTGGTGGAGGGACCTGGAGGTGAGTTCGCAGTTTGGAAGAGGTGGTTTGGCGGTGGAAAGTGGCGGACGTGGAGTTGAGTCTGGTGGAGATTGAGAGGCGGTGGCGGAGAGGTCTCTGGCGCCGGAGTGAAACTATACTGTTGGGGTAGCGGTGAGGTTTGCGGCGTCATCGGCGTAGTGGCTACTCGTGGTCCTCCTTTTCCTCTTCCGGCAACTTTCTTCCCTCTTCCACGATTCGTCATCGGAGCTTAGGAATCGAGAGAGAGAATTAGAAGAAAAGAATTGAGAGGCTATGATTCGACAGAGAGAATGATTTGAGAGAAAGATTTGAGAGAAGGAATTCTCGAGAGAGAATGGAGAAGAAATTGGAAACGCAGTCTGAGTTAAAGAGGGAATTAGGGTTACACATTTTGGGTCAAAAAAATATTTTGCCGGTTTTAATTGATTTTGGACCAAAATCATTCAAACTTTTTGGGCCAAAATCTTTCAAATTTTTTTGGGGGAATTTTTTTCTCGGTTTTAATTGATTTTGGCGGCATTTTTAACATAATTTATAAAAACTAATTAACATTAGGCATGTCAAACGGGCTAGCCCGGCCCGGCCCGATCCAAAACCCGTAAAGCCCACATATATATAAGCCCAGCCCGGTCTGGCCCGAAAAATATTCGGGCCTATATTTCAAAACCCGGCCCGGCTCGAGCAGGGCTACAGGGATTTATGGGCTTTTCCGTATTTATATTTAAAATAACAATATAATTTAAAAAAAATTATTTCCAAAATAAATCCCGATTTTTTTTGGGCTTATATTTTTAGGCCCGAGCCCGGTATTTTTAAGGGCTGGGCCGGGCTGGGCGTCGGACTTTGACCCTAATTGACATGCCTAATTAACATAATAAAGATTGTTAATAAGTTAATTAACATGTTTATTATACAAAATACATTAAAAAAACAAGAGTTTAAGTACATTAGTACGATTCTTCATCATCGGTATCTTCAGCATCGGAAGACGAATCATTACACAGGAACTCGTCTTCTGGATCCGCATCTCCGACTTCGTAATCGAGATTGATTGGCTTCACTCGATGTTGCAAATTTTCAACTGTGAAATCTTCAATTGTAGTCATCATTACAGGATCATCGTTTTCTTGTTGCAAAAGAATCGGTTCTGTGTTGACATATTCTCCCAAAATAGTATCCCTCGGGTTCACTTTAACAACATTGAGCCACAAATGCTTAGATTTCTTCGTGTATGGGTATGGGATATAACATACTTGCTCTGCTTGAGAGGCTATGCCAAATTAAGAAATACGTAGAAGTTATATAACACATGCAGAAAACTCAATCAATTTATATAGAGATATATATAAACATACTGACCTAGAATAAATGGTTCGTTTTTATTGTACTTTCTTGATGAAAGAACGTCTACAACGCCAGCATTACTCCTCCGAGTGCCTCTACCGAGAACAGGGTCGTACCAGTCACACTTAAAGAGGGTGATTCTCAAATTAACCAACCCCTCGTATTGGAGCTCTATTATATCTGTTAAGATCCCGTGGAAATCAGCTTCATCAGATGCATCACTATAATTCTCTCCTTTAACACATACACCATAATTACATGTCTTTCGTCCCTCGCTGTGATTGTGCGTATGAAACAAATATCCTCTTGTAAAATACATAGGCCACCTTCTGGCCTTGTTCACAGGGCCATGCACTATCTCTTGAACCCAAATCGGAAAAGGATGTGTGGGGTTCCAATACGTAACCTGCATATGGATAGACGATATATATCAAATATATAGAAGTAGATATACATACATATATAAGATAAAAAAAACTTAAGAATATTATTCAGACATACATATTCTTTCACCCATAAATGATATTCGTCAGCTCTTTTCGCGGAGAGTTCAGTTTCAGAAAGATAAGGATATTTTGCAGCAATAAACTCCTCGAAAATACTGTTTAAGACAAACAAGGAAATGTGACACTTAATTAGTGGATTATGTTAGAAGGTAAGTTAAGTATTGCTACATTATACCTCTCAAATGTTTGAAAATAATCACAGTTTCGCAAAACATATGCATGGGCACATCGATAGTCTTCCTCTGAAAGCCAAAATTCATGCATTTGGCCACTTGGACGACCAACGTGAGTAAATATGTCAGGTACTCCAGGGGCATCATATGTGGGGACTTCAGTGGATCTTGTTAACCTGGCCAAAATAGTTAAAAGAGATTTACAATATATATCATATGTCGTCCCCAAATGGGAATATCTATAACGTTTAATTAATTTACCTTGATTTTGTTTGAATAGTCGAGGCAAAATAATGCTCTGTGAAATAAGCTATCTCCTCAGTTAGATATGATTGAACAATCGATCCTGCTGCATATCTTTTATTTTTTGCTTTCCCTTTCAATTTTTTGAAAAATCTTTCAAAAGGGTACATCCATCTGTATTGCACTGGGCCACCTAATTCAGCTTCATAGGGGAGATGTATAGGCAGGTGCTCCATCACGTCAAAAAAGGATGGTGGAAATATCTTTTCCAAGTTGCATATGATCAAAACTATATTTTGCTTTAGAATTTGGACGCGATTTGTCTGCAAAGTTCTTGAACATAAGTCACGAAAAAATCCTCCGATACCAACAATATTTATAATAAAACTGTAATTTATTAATATATATATATATATATACTATACATATTGCATATTCATATAATTAAAATTATTTTGTACCTGCTAATGCGAGGTGGACGTTCCGTTGTAGGAGTTCTGCAAAAATAAATGGAAATAGTCGCTCCATAAAAACATGGCAGTCATGACTCTTCATCCCAGAAAACGTTGCATTATCCATATCAGCACAACTAGCTAAGTCTGATGCATAACCATCTGGAAATTTGATCTCATTTTTGACACATTCCAATAAACTTTTTCTGGCTTCGTCTGTCAATGAGTAGGCGGGGAAAGGAGCTCTACCTTGACTATCAAGATGCAAGTGCGGCCGAGAACAGAATTTTTCAATATCCAATCTTGAAGGGATGTTGTCTTTTGATTTACCTTTCACGCGCATCAGAGTTTTAATGATGTTGTCAAAAAAATTCTTCTCTATATGCATAACATCAAGATTATGTCGAAGATTGAGGTCCTTCCAGTACGGGAGCTCCCAGAATATGCATTTTTTGTGCCAGTTATGCTTCTTCCCAAACTCAGGCTTCTTTTCATGACCGTTTCCACCAACATCCTTAGTTCTCGGTGGATTTACAGGATGCAAACGGTAGGAATAAACTTGCGCACCAGTCAAAGACTCAGGTGGATACTCGTTCCTAGCGTCTTTTCCCTTCAAAAAGTCTTTTTTATTTTTCCTCAGTGGATGATCATGAGGCAGAAATCTTCGGTGACAATCGAACCAACTCGTCTTTCTTCCATTCGGCAAATAAAAAGACTTTGTTTCTTCCATGCAAATTGGACAAGCCAATTTTCCATGGGTGCTCCATCCTGATAACATGCTATACGCCGGAAAGTCGCTTATCGTCCACAACAACACCGCTTTTAGATTAAAATTTTGATTCAAGGACACATCGTATGCATTGACTCCAGTTGACCACAATTCTTTTAACTCGTCAATGAGAGGACGGAGGAATATATCCAGACTACCTCGTGGATGATTTGGCCCAGAATTCATAATTGTAAGAAACAAGTATTCCGTATCCATACACATATTAGGGGGTAAATTATATGGAGTCAATATCACAGGCCACAAGGAGTGATTATTAGACATGCCAAATGGATTGAACCCATCTGTACATAATCCAAGATACACGTTACGGGTTTCTTGGGCAAACTGGGGATGTCGATCTTCAAAATATTTCCACTCCGCCGCATCAGACGGATGACACATTTCTCCCTCCTTTGTTTGGTGCTCGGCATGCCATCTCATTGCCGCTGCAGTTTTCTCACTCTCATACATTCTCTTTAATCTATCAGCAATAGGCATATACCACATACGACTATATGGTACATTGGTCCTACGACGTTGCTTATTAGTCTTCCATCTTGGTGACTCACAAAACCGACACTTATCTAACACTTCGTCTTCTTTCCAGAAGATCATACAGTTGTTAATGCAAACATCGATTGTATGATATGGGAGGCCTAAATTGCGCAGCAATTTTTCTGTCTCGTAATGTGTACCCATTGCCTGGTTTCCTTCTGGTAAATACTCTCTAAGCATTCCGCATACCGAATCCACTAACCTTTCACTCATATTATGATCTGCCTTATCTTGCATGACTCGAGCAGCTAAGGATAACTGCGAGTGTCCTTCACGACAACCATCATATAATGGATTTTGCGCTCCTTCTAACAAGTCGTAGTATTTTTTTGAATGATTATGTGAAGGTTCTTCTACATTCAGATAGTTATCATGTTCTTCTACATTCTCATAACTATCATACTGATTATAGTTATCCAAATTAACGTTTTCACGAAATGCATCATTCACCATATCCACATATCTATCTTCTACTACATTACCCACTAGTACACTCCCACTTGCCCACGTCGTATCAACATTATTACTCGTTCCTAAACTAAAATCAAGTTCTTCTCCATGCATATACCAAACGTAATAATCAGCCATAAATCCATTTTTATACAAATGATTCCAAACTCTACTTCCCGGCATAATAAATTTCTCGTTCTTGCAAACACTACAAGGACAGTGAAACTTACCGTCATTACTCTGCGCAAGAGGCTGACTATTTGCAAATGGCATGAATTGATTATCCACCCCCGCTATGAACTCTGGCGAAAAATTTCCTGTCGCTTCATCAAACCTTTTATACATCCACTCCCTACTATTATAATTTTCAGACATTTTTTTTTTAAAAAGCTTTTTTTTCAGTTTTTTTTTTGAAAAAAACTTTTTTTTTTTGGTTTGGTCGTGAGAGATATGATTTTTGAGTGAGTGGAAGAGTGAATGAGATGTGGGTATATATAGATAATTTTGCGACTGATTTGCGACTGATTAGCGACTGAATTAGCGACTGAATTAGCGACTATAATATAGAGTCGCAAAACAGGTATACCTACTTTGGGGTGATTAAAACGTGGGTTTTTTTTTGCGACTAAATAGCGACTATTTAGCAACTCACCGTTTTTGGTCGCTATATAGTCGCAAAATTAGCGACTATATAGCGACCAAAGTTTTGCGACCCCTGTTTAGTCGCTAATTGGTCGCGCAATAGCAACCCACCGAATTTGATCGCTATTTGGTCGCTACTTTGCGACTATTTTACGACTGCTACGTTGCGACTACGTTATAGTTGCGAAATAGTCGCTATTTAGCGACTAAGTAGCAGCGAAATATTTTAGTCGCTACGTTGCGACTATTTCGCGACTGCTGTTATTTAGTCGCAAATAAGTCGCAAATTAGTCGTAATTTAGTCGCTAAATGTAGCGACTACTTCTTTAGTCGCAAAACGCAGTCGCAAAATACCTGTTTTCTTGTAGTGGAAGTCATCTATGTGCCACCGCAGAATGGAATCAATAAGAGCTCCTGTCATTGCGGGATATACACGTTGAAGTATATAGAATATCACATGCTTGGACTCGACTTCGATCTGCTAGATGATGAGAACATCATGGGTGCTCGTATTAGGACAGCAGTTGATCTTTTCGAAGCGGCGAACGATCCTAAGTTGATTGAACGTATGTCTAAATACGTACCTCCTGATACGTATGTTGATCCTGATATTGTAGACATTAGTTAAGATTTAGGTTTAATACTATTATTCTTTTCTAACGTTTGTTGCACTTTTTAGATAATACTTGATAGAAATTTATTTAAGGTATTAGAGTTAAACGTTTCTTTTTACATTTAATATTTTGGTTTATGTTTTTGTTTTAGAGAGTTGTACAAGTAACCAAGTAACAACAATACACATCTCGGTTTCTTGTATTTGAGTGTTGACAGAATTTTCTTTTTTTGCTCGATTTAACATATGGATCGATTGATCTAGTTGTGGATCGATCGATCCGTGCACCATATCTTCAATTCGATTCAGCCAAAACACTGCACAAAAAAATTCATCGGGTGACCTCAAGATCGACCTGTCCACTCTACTTTATCGGATCAATCGATCTGAAAGGAGGATTGATCAATCCGTAACACAGGAAAGTGTTCCGATTTCCGTTTATTCGGTTTAAATCGGTTTAATTTTCATAAAATCTAACCAGATTTTATTAGTTTTCAGCTATGAACTCTAATATGAAAAGAGAAGAACACGGTTTCTGAGATTAAAAGAGAAGAACACGGTTTCTGAGATTAAAAGAGAAGAACACGGGTTCAAAAAAAAAAATTCTCAACACATAACTCTTTCAATTCTTCACCGATTTAAGCAATTTTTTGGTGCTTTCCACTGGATTTTCATCCTCTTTCTGGTTCTAGCAACATCTCAGTCGATCTGCAAAGGTATGTGCCCCTAAACCCACTATTTCATTTCAGAGTTCTTGAAGAAATAGGTACAATTCGAGTTGGAATGGGTCGATTTAGTGGCTTGATATGCATTCCTAGAGTGATTTCCGACTAAACCCATGCCTTGAAATCGTTGATTTGATCGTTGGAATTTAGAACTTGGAAAAAAAAATGTCGATTCTAAAAAAAAAACGGATTTAACATGTTTTATTACAACTTTAGGACTGTTTTGGAGAACATTGTACTTAATTGATGCATGTTATTGCTAGAAATTCATGTTCTCATGTTTATGTTGTGCAAAATTCCTTATTTTCTATGCTACAGAAATTTTGATAGACATGGTTTTGTTTTGGTTTTGCAGGATATGGGTAAGTCGAATGAACCGATTGGCCCTCACCGGGCAACCTCACGGAGTACACGACAAAAATCAAAAAAGGCCTCAAGGGCAAAAGGAAAAAGAGTCGCATAATCTTCGATTCCTACACATGATCAGATGGAGCATGATTAAAAAGACACCATACTAGCGCTCCTTGGCCTCGCATTGAGGGTACACTTTTCCCTCCGTGTAGGATTGTTGTGGAGATTCCTCACACTACTTTGAGTGCAGTGTAGAAGATGACGGGGTACTATTATCGAAAGCCTGGTCATGCATGGGATGAGTTTAACAGTTTATTTTACAATGGTTTGCGGCAAGTCTCTATGATTCTTACCCGGTTTATATATCCAAGGACATTGCAGAAAATGGGTATTGAAGAGGATGTTCGATCCATGTTGATAAGGATGGGACTTGGGACTTTGGCGTATAAGACGTATCCCCTGTATCCAAATTTGGTTCGACAATTTTTGGCCTCCGTGGAGCTTCGGTTCGAGGATATCGCTATGCACCAGCAGATGAGGGAACTTCTCATTTCTATCCAGTGGGATTCTATATGAGATTTCCATAGGAGATTTGTGTGATCTCTATGGATTTGACAGGACCATACTGAGCTGCAGATTTCCCACTTTTCCTTTGCCCGATGAGTTATGGGGCTTGATTGGTTCATGATCTTTTTGTAGTGCCAATTCTCGAAAGGCAAAGCTGAGTTTGATCAGGAATCCTGTGATTCGAGTACTCGCCAAAATCCTTGGGCACTCCTTCAATGCGAAGGAGGAGGCATATTCTCTGAGTGTAGCTGAGCTGATGATGCTACACTATGGGCTTCCTTCTCCAGATGACGTCTATGGTAGAGAGGTTCCTGCAGAGCTTACCACGAATTTGGGAGCGGTATTTGCTGCTATGTTAGTTACCAAAAAGTCTCAAAGTCTTAACACTTTGCAGAAGACAAAGTTAGAGGGTGTTGGCAGTCTCTTGACACCCATTTTCCAATACCATGGGATTGATCTCACTTCTCCTCAGTGTGTGACCAAGCTTGAATTCTACGATGAGAGGTTCCTTAGCAACACCAACATTTGTGATGCAGGGTTTAAGTATAAGTTCTATGATCGGGAGATGGTTCTCCGACGCTGCCAGCTTCCTCTCCCTGACTTTACACCTCTCACATCCAGGGACAACCTGGAGTTCTTTTTGGATCCTCAGTTTTTCCTTCCAGATCAGCCATCTAATAGACATCGTGGTGGATCCTCAGGAGGACCTGTTTCACAGTTCGAGGAGGCGAGAGTACACGAGGATTTTACTCCGCAAGCACCTGCTTCGTTTGAGCCTCTCCTCCCGGCTTACGATGGTCGGTATGATCTTCCCTCCTTTCCTCAAGATGGACCCGATTCAGCACGTTGGCAGTGGATTGAGACTTATCACCGGGTTCAACATTCGATGTTGGAGACGATGTGGAACGCGCTTTCCAAGCTTAGTTGTCCGCGCCCACCTTCTTGTTTCCGCGCTAGCACAAGAGAGACTCGAGGAGGAGACGATGCCACTAGAGCTGTTCCTAGTGTCACTGGACACAGGACTTTCGATGAGGGTGATTAGCCTTTAGATGCATGCCTAGGTAGGCGCAGGAGACCACTATGATACTCTTTAGGTGATTGCAATGCAGCATTTATCGACTCAGCAGGGTTTGTGGTCCTAACGTCATACCTGAAACCTGGAAATTGACAGCGAGCCCATTTTCTCACGTCAGCATCAATGAGATACTTTCCAATGCTTGGACTAGCATTGCAAATATCAGTGAACCTCTTCTCAAAGTCAGGAACCCTATACTCTTTTGAAGCCTCTGCAACCATACCAACAACAACTTTTCTGTGATAATGTTGAACCACATTACTGATGAAATGGTGAATGCAAATTCCATGTCTAGCTTGAGGGTAAACGTTCTCAAGTGCCTTAACAATTGAAGAATGTCTATCTGACATAAAAGCCAAACCATGCTCGTCCGAAATAACAACCTTTAGCTGCCTCATGAACCAATCCCATGAACGATCGTTCTCTGGATCAACAACTCTGAATGCTATTGGATACAAGTTAGAGTTACCATCTAAAGCTGTAGCGACAAGTAGAACTCCTTTAAATTTATTTTTCAGAAACATACCATCAACAACAACCACTTTCCGAATGCCTCTGTAGAACCCTCTTACAAATTGACCAAAAGAAATAAATAGATACTTAAATCTACTATCGCGATCGATTTCGTAATGATAATGCGTACCCGGATTTACTGCTTTTAGCATATACAAGTATTTTGCTATTTTTTCGTAGCTTTTCTCTGGTATACCTCTCACCGCGTTAAATGCATACTCACGTGCATCCCATGCTAAAGAATAAGTCAGCTCTACTCCATGTTCCATACGCATAAGCTGGATAACATCATTCGGTTTTGGACCTTCTTTAACACCCACATATTTATTCATAATCAATCTCGCAATGGTTTTTGCTGAAGGTGTCTTCCCAACTTTGTTTTTGCTTGAAGGAGCGCATGTATGTTTACCCACATACTTGTTGATAATGAAATAATCTGACCTTTCGACACACACTGCACGAAGACGCCAACTGCATACATCATTTACGCAGCGTATAGTCCACAATTGAGTAGTAGATTTACGAACCTTATAGTCGAAGTTGAACTTTGTGGCACACATTTCTAATGTTGCCTTCAAAACCTGTTTGTTTTCGAAACGTTGATGCTTCTTTATAGCCTTCTCCAAACAAAAGCGATCAATCTTCTCACTCCCTTCTTCTGCATTTGTAGACATTAATCCATCATCACTATCATCACCAACGCCACTATGAACATCATCGGATTGGGTATTGGTTTTGAAGGGAGAGTTGTGCTTAACATGAAGCACTATTTCTTGAGTATTCTCAGGAACATTTCGATCGTCTTCTCTGTTTTTCTCAGGCATCCGTTGAGTATCAACAATAGGTGTAAATGTGACACACAATTGGATCAACGAATTCTTCTTCACGTACCCAACAAAATTTCTAACTTGCCGTAGTCCTCACGTCGCTCAATACCGTAGTCCTCTGAAACCATAGTCTTTAGATCCTCAAGAGTAGTTGTAGAATCCAAAACAAGTAACCTAGCTAGTTTTTCTTCATCAACAGCAAAGCTCCATCGATTTTCAAGTGAAGATATCCTCCGTTCACCACAAATTACATAGATATGTAACATATTAACCACAAGAAGAATTAAAGGAATTTTAGGAATTATTTTTCTAAAACATGTAACAAAAAAGAGAGACTTTGGACGTGAAGAAGAGAGATCACATGAAAAAGAGAGTAGATTTAGGAAAAATTTAAGAAAAATTTTGATTTTGGCAACACTATTATTCAGGATTTATTGATCCTAGATTTAGGGAATTAGAACCAACTAAAACAAAAGGAAAAACATGCAAAATTGTGTCACCATGTGACATCGAACTCGTGACCTTTGATCTAGGTATATGCTTTTTCGAACCAAGTGAGCTATAGGTGTTTAATCGAACAATGAATCAAACTAAATCATTATATTCATATAGGTTTTCAGTTTGTAAAAAAAGTTGTCGGATTCGAAAAATGCAAAATTGTGTCACCATGTGACATCAGATCTAGGTATATGCTTTTTCGAACCAAGTGAGCTATAGGTGTTTTAAGCTAACAATGAATCAAACTAAAACATTATATTCATATAGGTTTTCCATTATATTCAAAAAAAATTTAATTTGTTTTTTCCAAAAACACTTGAAAACATTTTACATACAAAAAAAATTGTTTCAAACGGAAAAATATTTTTGGTAACTAAAAATCGGAAAAACTGATTTTTAGAAAGTAAATATCGAATACAATATTTTTTGGAAAGTAAATAATTAGTGGTCCTAGATTTAGGGGATTAAAACTAACTTTGGTAGAATATCCTTTCTACCATTTGGTAGACGATAGAGTAAGCGGTAGAAAGAAGGGGTAGAATATGTTATTCGTAGAAATATTATTCTGCAGTTGGTAGTACAGAAGCAAATCGTGGAATGTGCAATATGCGGTATGTAGAACTTCAACAAACCGTAGAATACTACCTTCTACCACTCGTAGATTTATACAAATTCGCAAAACACCAAATCTACTTGTAGATTTGACCATGGTAGATGGAAAAATAAATAATTTTTTGTAATGATTTTTTTTTAAATATAAACATGAATCCATATGCCTTGTATATTACTCTTTTGTATTTTTCTGATTTTATAAAATTATAAAAACCATTTATGTAATTTTAAAATTTTAAAATTATAAAGTTAGCATCACCTCCTCCAATGTAGCTTGTTTTTGAATTCCCAACTCAATGGGTCCTCGCAGTCCTATCACATTCATTATCTGCCCAAAGCTCGACCAATTATCATACCAAAATGATGTTTTTGAACCATTTCCAACGAGTACCTTGTGAAATGCTTGTGCCATGGTCTTGTATTTTAACTTTTTTCTCCATATCTACGAGCCGCATGTTGTTGAATCTTTGATTGACCAGAAAGAACCATTTCGCAAGAGAGCATCCCTTATCCAACGTGACCATAAAGAGTTGTTGTTCCCAACAATCCCCCATATCAACTTCAAACAACTTACCCCGTTAGCTTCTTTCAATGACTTGAGACCTAAAGCAGAAATCGGTTGGAAGAAGAATATCTAAAGCAGAAATCGAAACTCCATTGGCTTGCGGTGGGAGATAAAAACAATTCCTACTTCCACAAATCAGTAAAGACGAGACAAAGGATAAATTATATAAGAGAAATCACAACGGCTTCAGGAGAAATACTTCATGAGGAGGAGGAGATTAAGAAGGAAGCGGCTGGTTTCTTTGAAAGTTTCCTCAACCACAAACCACCCGATTACAAAGGCAAGCGTTGCTTCCATTCCGTTCTTCCGAAGCGGAGCGAATTTCTCTCACAAGAGAGGTCACGGAGGAGGAGATTCGAACAACATTATTCTCAATGCCAAATGATAAAACTTCCGGTCTGGACGGTTTTACAAGTGAGTTTTTCAAAACCTCATGGACTGTTCTTGAAAATGATTTCTTGATGGCTATTAAATCTTTCTTTATCAAGGGATTTCTATCAAAAGGAGTAAACTCAACGATCTTAGCTTTAATCCCGAAAACAAATGAGGTTAAAGAGATGAAGGATTACAGGCCTATCTCATGTTGTAACGTGCTCTATAAAGTGATCTCGAAAATCATTGCAAATAGGCTCAAGCGACTTCTCTCAGGATTCATTTATGGGAATCAAAGTGCATTTATTGAGAATCGTCTCCTAATGGAGAATGTTCTCCTTGCAACAGAGCTAGTCAAGGACTACCATAAACACACGATCTCCCCTAGAGGTGCCATGAAGATTGACATATCAAAAGCGTTTGATTCGGTTCAATGGGATTTTCTCTTAACAACGCTTTCGGCTATGAACTTCCCAGAGGAATTTGTACATTGGATACACCTTTGTATTTCTACGGCTTCCTTTTCGGTTCAAGTAAATGGAGAATTATTGGGATATTTTGGAAGTACAAGGGGCTAAAGACAAGGGTGCTCTCTTTCACCATACTTATTCGTGATTTGCATGAAGGTTTTGTCCAAACTACTTGACAAGGCAGCAATGGAAAGGAGAATTGGGTTTCACCCGAAGTGTAAGAACATCAAAATCACTCATCTATGTTTTGCAGATGATCTTATGATTTTCATAGATGGATCGAAGCTCTCGATTGAAGAAATGATGAAAATCTTTGACGAATTTGGAGTTTTCTCGGGACTAACAATTAGCCCCCAGAAATCTACAATATTTCTTGTAGGAATATCGGAGGAAATCAAGGAAGAATTATTGGCTAACATCCAATTCGCTAAGGGTAATCTACCGGTGAAATACCTTGGGTTACCTTTGCTCTCAAAATGGATGACAACCACTGATTATGGAATGCTTGTAGACAAAATCCGAACACGACTAAGCTCCTGGACGGCTCGACGTTTATCTTATGCAGGACGTTTACAACTGTTGCAATCGGTTATTCAAGGATTGATTAACTTCTGGATACAAGCTTTCCGGCTACCAAGTCAATGCATTTAAAAGATTGATGGTTTGTGTGCTGCGTTCTTATGGTCTGGGCCTTTATTAAGCACAAAAAAATCAAAGGTTGCTTGGAAGGATGTGTGCAAACCGAGAAGAAGAATTGAAACTTTAACAGATGAATATTCTTTTAGGGATTAGTATCTCGTAGCTTCTTGTTAAGCGTATCCTCAAAATCAAAATCTTGTTGGTAAACTTTAACATCGAGAGATGTAAGAGTATCCTCAAAATCTCTACTGGGTTTTGTTGACCAAAAAAAAGTATCAATTTTGGGTAAAATGAGACAAACTAATATAAGTTGTATTAAATTTATTTAATTGATGTTAAACTAGTTATTATTATCTACATCAATTATCAGCTAAACATGGTACAATTTTATAAATTTATTTAATTTTATACTGCCTAAACTAGATATATTTGTCTCATTTATAAAATAATTAATTTAAAATAGTATCACTTAGTTTTGTGATACAATATTTTTTATTAACCATCTAGATTATTAAAATTGATCGTAACCAATATTCAGAACACTATTTTTATGATACAATTAGTTTTGTGATACAATTAAAGTGATATAATTTACTATTTTTTTTTGTAGTGAAGGATGTGGGAGAAAGAGATTTCGAAGTTTTATTGTCACATTGTTTATATAGTCATTTACATCTTTATGGAAGTCGTTTGATAAGATAAAACACTAGAAGTTTTGTAAGAATGTTTAACTGATTTTCTTTCCCTAAAAGTGCTTGTTCCTTTCCTTGAAATAGTGTTTTGAAGATCTCTATTTATTCTGTTCAATTGGACTTTACATGAAGCTTATGACAGGAAAACTTAGATGAATGATATCGACAGTGAATCTTAAAAATCAACATGGTTTAGTAAATAAACTTTTAACATGTCGGAAGTGGTTAGTTCATAAAGTAATGCTCTACCATTTGAGTAAGCCCTTGATACGAGCTAATGGGCCTAGTGGTTCCCTTTTTTGGGCCTTACTTACTTTAGTTTTCATATTTTCTTTGGAGTGAATTCTTTAATTTTCTTATAAAGTTTGCCTATGGATTGGAAATCCAGAATAGATTGTCTAGTGTTATTAGTTCTATGATTTTAAAATCTGTTTTTATATATTATTGGTTCTATAATTTACAAATACTAATTCAAATCATGTATTATTCAATTTACAAATTTATTTATAGATTTGATTTTAAAATATATTTAAATAGATTTAGAAGGATTAGTTAAAAATAACAAAACCCAAACCTAAAGTAAACCTGACATTTCTAAATATTTCCAAATCCTATAACATTTACAAATCTATTCAAATATACAAACCAATAACCTCTACCAAATCTCTTCTTCCTCATATTTCTGGTCATAAAATCCCCATGGAAACTGCGACGTTGAAGGATCTTAATTCCACCGTTCTTATGAAGCCTGTCTTATTCACCAAAGCTCACCGCGAAGAATTCTCCCTAAAACGCCGCCACGATGAAATCGCCGATCATCGTCGCCGCCTCGTTCAGATCACCAGCTCCATCCCCGAAACTGTGAATAGCGTTCGAGATTGTAGAGATTTAAGCACCAATTCCAGTATTGTTTCGTGATCAATAAGTCCAATTACCAATCGCTTATGTGCTTATGTGTTTTGACTTTGGATCTAAGCATGAAAGAAATGAGACAAGTGTTTTGTTTACCCAGAGTTCGCTGATATACTCTCTGAGGATGGATCAAAACCATCAAGCTTGCACTATCAATTTGATACACAAGAAAAAATCGAGAGTTCTTGTTCTCTCTATAACGAAATATTTTCAACCTGTGTTTTCCTTGTATTTCGTTTGTTTCTTGTTGTGCATCTATTATCGGAACTTCCTCGCTCAACAGATGAGAGCTCGGTTCGAAGAAGAATCGTCGAAAACTGGAGATGAACACGACTCAACTCGCCGGAGTCTGAATCAACCACCAAATCCGAAGAAACGCAGAGCAGAAACCTCGCCTTAGCAAACCGAGAAGAAACCTTGAAGCATCGATACACCGGAACGCTGATTCGATCTCTCTCTCAAGCTTTCTCTCTCTAGCTTCTCTTTCTCTCTGTAAAATTCTGTTACAATCTCTCTCTCTTCCGCTTGTTGAAGATGATGTTGACTTTGCGTTTATAAACCAGTTTGACCAACAAACATTTGGGCCATGGGCCATGGGCCGAAACCATATTAATGATTCGACCCACTTTGATAAGCCCACTTCTTCGACCAGACAAAACGACAACACTTCCACAAATCTCCACCTTTGGCTTTTGTCTGAGAACCCTAAATTGCACAACATCGCAGCTATTCTCTTCCTGCGAAACCAAAACTTCCAATCTCGATCCATCATCAATCATGACTTCACCGTCACAATCCCCAAACCCTTCATTGGATTTTGATTCTGCTGCTTTTGAATCTCTAACCCCTAGATGAACCAGGCTTCCTGAGATCATCGATTTCATCGCAGATCCATGTAAGTCTCTTCGACTTCCCTTGTTCAAGAATAACCTTTTCCTGATTCTGAACTCACTCTCTGACCTTTTTCCCTTTCTGTGTGAATCAACTACAACCTTTGAAGTCCCTGAGGAAATCGCTGACTACACACTGATGGGAGGCAATCTTTTGTAAGTCTCGTGAACCAGTCATCTTTTCTTGAACACTGTAGCTTATTCACTCAAAACTACACACTTCTCACTGCATGCATGTCAATTTCAATACCAATCTCAAACCTTTAGCAGTATCTAATCTGAGATTTGTCTCACTGTTGCGAGATGACCAATCGACAGGGCCATCGACAACTATGCTCGAAGGCATTCACGACTTGGAGAGAATATTGAGGCTAACGAGGCACTTCTCAAAAAAATTTCCAAGTAAACTCTTAGTCAACATGTCTGCTGGATTTAGAGTAGTGTGTACCTTTAGAATCTTGACTAGGCCGAAATCATGAATGTCCCTGATGAAATGAATCTTGTTAGCTATGTGATTGGTCCTGTTATGAAAAGTAGAATTCTTTGCTAGACAAATAGGACTCTGTGAATCACAGTGTAGCTTAAAAGACTCCACCTTGAGGCCTAGTTCCTCACAAAACTCTTTTAACCACAACCCTTCTTTGGTAGCTTCAGATAATGCCATATATTCAACCTCTGTAGTAGACAGAGCAACAACATGCTGTAATGTAGACCTCCAACTAACTGTATTACCACTAATGTTGTACACGTAGCCTGAAATAGACCTTCTTTTATCCAAGACTGTAACATAGTCTGAGTCACTGTACCCTTCAACCTCAAAGCTATCTGATTTGGTAAAAGTCAGACACACATTTAAAGCCCCTTGAATATATCTTAGAACCCATTTCACTGCAGCCCAGTGATCTCTTCCTGGATTAGTCATAAACCTGCTTACCAAACCAACAGCATAAGTAAGATTAGGCCTTGAGCCGATCATAGCATACATCAGGCTTCTTACAGCACTAGCATAGGGAACTGATTCCATAAAACCTGATTCAGTAGTTGGTTCCTCTTTGGTCAAGCTTTTCAGTTTGAACTGAGAGTTGGTTGGAGTGATTACTGGTTTGCAATCACTCATACCAAAAGTCCTTAGCACCTGTTTGAGGTATCTCTCCTGAGATAGTTTTAGAACACCCTTCTTTCTGTCTCGTAAAATATCAATCCCAAGTATTCTTTTAGCTGCCCCAAGGTCTTTCATCTCAAACTCATAGTTCAAACACTTCTTTAGGACCTCTTCTTCATGTCTTTAGCTGCAACTAGCATGTCATCAACATACAACATCAAGAAGATACTATCCTCAGCTGATTTACCTTTGAAGTACACACATGGATCCTTAACGCACCGGTTAAAATCCTGAGCCTTTATAAACTCATTGAACCTATGATTCCATTGTCTAGGGGACTGTTTTAACCCACAGAGAGACTTCTTAAGTAGACATACTTTGTTCTCCTCTCCCTTCTTGACAAAACCCTCTGGTGGATCCATGTAAATGACTTCATCAAGGTTTCCATGGAGGAAGGCAGTCTTAACATCAAGTTGTTCTAGCTTAAAGTCTAGATTAACCATGATATGTTCCATATTTTACCTATTTTACTATATATTTTACTATATTTTCTATACATTTATCTATGGTATTACGCCTTTAGAGGTAGTTTTTCTTGTATTTGTAGTTTTAGAGTCTTAACAGGGAAATTAAGGAAAAAAGAGCAAAAAGAGCCAAAATAGGTGTATACTAAGTCACAGCAACTTTCATAAGCCAAAGACACTATCAAGAACCAAGAATTCACAAGATACAACATTCTACCAAATTGGACATAACATATACGCCAGAAGTTCAGCAGTGAACGGAGGATCAAATCGATTTGGAATTTGATGAAACTTGGTGTGAAGAAAGATATTTGAGTCAGCCTCACAATGAAGTTTGAATCATCTCAATTGGAGCTGTGAGTAGAAAGATACACCCGAATTACGAAGAACATGTCGAACGGCCTCGAAGCTGGAGCGAGTCTAATTTCGGGCCAAATACCGGCCTGCACCGTGGACCGATATTCCAACCTTTGTCAGAATACGAGAAGAGGTCATTTAGCTCCCAGTACAGGTCGTGTTTGTTGGCCGTTACTTGGATCGGTATTGCCTCAGTTTCGACGTAAAAAATCCGTTTTGTCCTAAACGAAACCCTAGGAGACCCTAAGTATATATATACTTGTTTTTAGCCTCTTGTTAGAACTGTGCCGAAATTTTTAGAGTATTTTTATCATAAGGAGCAGCCACCACGAGTTCTCTTGGTGTTCTTCATTAGATTTGGATTCTAGAGCAATCCGGTGGATGATCTCGCTTTGTATCTCGATATAGAGAAGAATTCTCTTACCTTTACTCTTTAATTCAAGTTTATCTACTATAAATTCATCATCTATCTTATGTTTTTTCATGCACCATGTTTGAGTAGTTTTATTTGTTAGGTTGTAGAAAGATCAAAGAGTTCATGAATTGTTAACTTCTATCGAATGAATTAGGGATAATCTATTAAGTTCTTCATCTTTATTTGCTCGTAATGCTGATTGCTTTTCTGATCAACTAGCGTCTGATTTTAAATTGATATACTCTCCAAAAGCTTGTTATATTGTCTGAACTAGTATTTGATGAGCTAGGCGCCTTAACAATTCGAAAGGTTAGTTAAGGAGTTTAGTGAACAGTTGAATCTTGAACTTACTGCGTGTTTTCTTCTTGTAATAACCTGCGATAGTTGAGTCTATTAGGAAGTTAAAACATAGTAATCTAATCCACGACAGTGGGAGGATTATACATCCGTTATTTGATTTCTAGAACACATCTCTCTAAAAGGTCCCTACAATTCGATATGTTGTTTAATGATCCATGAATCTCTGCGATTGATCTACTTGCCTAACGTTTGCTTACTTTGAATTCTAATCTCTTTACTTAGTTATTTTCGTGTCCTATTCTCTTTAAAAACCAAAACCATATTTCTTAGCTTGATTTGATTCCTAAAAGTTTGTAGTACAATTACGAGGTCCCTGTGGATTTGATCCCTAAATACTACTGTGATTGTTGTGCACTTGCAGTTATATTTAGTGGTTAAAACTTTGACCCACATCAAACCACAACTGATAAAAGGATTTGTATGGACACATGCTTAACCACATGGGAGAATATTTCATTATAGTCAACTCCTTCAACCTGTGTAAACCCATTAGCAACAAGTCTGGCTTTGTACCTTTTCTCTTCAACCTTTGGAATCCCTTCCTTCAACTTGAAGATCTATTTACAACCAACTGTTTTCTGATTAGGGGGTCTATTTACCAAAACCCATCTTCCATTCTTAAGCAAAGACTGCATCTCTTCTCCCATTCCTTAATGCCACCTGATCTAGTCCTTACTTCTTCTAGCCTCAGCAACTATTTTGGCTCATCCAACTCAATCTCTACGACACAATTCAAGGCATATGCAACAACAAATTCTTCAATACTGTACCTGGTAGGAGTCTTCTTAGTTCTCTTAGGCTTATCTTTAGCAATGACATGTTCTCCAATATGTGGCTCTTCTTCATCAGAATCTGTGTCAAGGAGATAATCAGGATCATGTTTGCTCCCTGTACTCTGAACCATCTCATTCACCAGAAGTAGCTCCACCTTTAGATGTTAACCTCTGAACTTCCTGAAGCTTCAAAGCTATCATCAGATTGTCCCCTACTTTTTGTACAAGGACCCTGAATCAGATCATGACTGAAAGACACATGTTTTTCTTTCTTAGTCCTAGATTCTTCATCACCCTTCTTTACTGCATACAAGGTTTCTTCATCAAATATAACATTTCTACTTATAGTTGACTTGCCTTGTTCTGGCAACCAAACCCTATACACTTTAGTACCATGAGGGTAACCCATGAAGATCCCTAGTGTGCATATAGGCCACACACCCAAATCTACTCAGGTGACTATACTCCACCTTAGCCCCTGAACAGACCTCTTCTGGAATCTTGAAGTCCAAAGATGCATTTGGAGTCATGTTGATTAAGTACACAGCAGTGGAAATTGCTTCTGCCCAAAACTTCTTTTCCAGACCTGCTTTTAACAACATACACCTAATCTTATCAGCAATTGTCCTGTTCATTCTCTCTGACACACCATTTTGCTGAGGTATGTATGTACAGGTAGTGTGTGTCGATCGACACGAATAAAAATCAAACCGGGCTGGTTCGATTTAAGTATCGGTTTGTGACCCGGTTTAGGGCAAAACCCTAAGGTTTCCCTATAAATAAAGGGTTGGCCGCATTTTCTGAGGTTTTTCAGTTTCAGAAAGTTTTCAGAAAAGTTCTAGAGAGTTTCCAGAGAGATTTGTGAGAGGAGATTCGTCTGGGAGGCTTGGGAGATCGTTCTTAGAGTGATTTCTCGTGGGTGGAATGTAGATCTCGGTGTTAGGGTCTTGTTCTTGGCATTTTTCATCCGTTTTCCTTCTTCTTCCAGATCTAAGGTGAGTGCGTGACCATGGCTTATCTGGGTAAAGGAATTGGTAGGATGCGTTTGTTTGTCGTTTGTTTGGTGGATTTCGTGCAGAAAATCGATATATATAATTAGGAATCGATCCATGGATGTTGGGTTTGATTTTTTTGGGTTTATGCGTTTCTGGGTTGCGTGTCGATCGACACGAGGAGGTTGTGTCGATCGACACACAATTTTGATTGCCGTCAGTTTGACGTATTGATTGTGTCTCGTTGCGATTGTTGTGTATACGTGTTGAATGTTCATCCTGGTATTGTATCATTCTCTTATTCCTGTGTGTATAGCCTAGTAGATGGGATGACCGTCTCACTGAGTATTTATGATAATACTCACGCATCTCGTATAACCATGTGATGCAGGTAAAGACAAGGTGTGATCGTGGAATCGTGGCGAGGAAGAGGAGATGGTCTAGGGACTCGATTGTTTGCTCGTTATTGTAGAATTGCTAGGGTGTTAGTAATTCTGGAACTTTTTGGTTTGGTTATGGACTGGTGTTGTTGAATTGGATTGTTGTTTATGGGATTGACTTGGTATTGCTAGTGGTTTCAATAAAGTATGAGATTTATTGAATGTTGTTATTGGATATTGATCGTTTTGTTTTTGCAGTTTGTGTTGTTGACCCGTTGAGGATCATTATTGTGATAATAATAATCCGGAAGGGAAATTTTTTAAAAATTACGGGTTGGGTTGTTTCATTTTGGTATCAAAGCCCTTATGATTCTAGGGCGGGTGCAATTGATTGATTATGTGAGTTAGTCGATTAATTGTTGTGTGGGTATGGAGTCCTAGATCATCTTCTCCGAGCCTTCAATGAGATTCCACGGTATGTGTTTGATGACTTTCTGTTTTCTAGTATTCTGCTGGGTAGTGCAGAGTGAGATGGCGAGAATTGCTACAGGCAAAGGTCGTGGGGGCCGTGGAGGCCGAGGTGGTCGTGATGGGCGTGGGCGCGGGCAAGGACTTGTGGTTGAGTCTGATGCCGCGAGTGTGGCCCAGGGGACCACGCAGAAGCAGGTAACTGACTCGCAGGGTTTTTAGGAGGGGTCCGTGGGTGTGGTCGTGAGTGCCAGTGTGAGGGCCGCTGGGCCGGTGAGGGTCCCGGCGTGGCCGTTGGTGCGGTGGGCGTAGGACGGGGTGCTGTCGCGGATGTTGCCTAGGACCGAGATGATCGCTTGGCGGGTTTGCTGTAGTTGATTTTGAAGCGGTTACCAGGTGAGGTATCGGCTCCGGGTTAGGCTCCGGGAGTTCAGCCGGGAGTGGCTGGTGTGCAGTCGGATATGGCTGAGGTACAGCCGGTTGTGGCGGTTGCTGAGGAGCTCCTATCCTAATTGAGGATGATGGAGCAGATGCAGAGGATTGGCACCAGGTTCTTCTCGGGTGGTGGGAAGCATGAGGAGGCGGACTTGTGGAGGAGCAGATTGGAGCGGAACTTCCAGTCGCTCAGGTGTCCAGTGGGATACCGGATGGACCTAGCGGTTCATTACCTTGACGGTGATGCACATCTGATATGTCCCATATTTTACCACTTTTACCATCTATTTTACTATATTTTTTATGCACTTTAATAAGCTTTTCAGCCAAAAGAGGTAGTTTTCCTCGTATTTGTAGTTTTATAGTCTTAATAGGGAAATCAAGCAAAACGGAGCAAAAAGGACCAAAAGAGGTGTAAACCAAGCTACAGAAACTTTCATAAGCCAAAGACACCATCAAGAACCAAAAATTCACAAGAAACAACAATCTACCAAGTTGGACAGAACATATACGCCAGACATTTAACAATAAACGGAGGAACGAATCAAATTAGAATTGGATGAAACATGGTTAGAAGATAGATCTTTGAGTTAGCTTCACAACGGAATTTAAATCATATCATTTGGAGCTGTGAGAAGAAAGATACGCTCAGTTTACTGAAGATACATCAAACTGCCTCTGAGGTGAAACAAGTGCAGAATCGAGTCAAGCACCGGGCCAGTCCGTGGACCGATGTTTCAGACCGTTTCCAGCACTCATGAAGGCCCAAATAAGACTCCAACACGGGCCTAGAAGCCCGTCCGTTACTTGGCCCAACGTTGGAGCAGTTTTGACATAAAAGACCCTTTTGTCCTAAATTAAGCCCTAGAAGATCCTACACCTATATATACTTGTTTTTAGTCTCTTTACGAGAAAAAAGCATCAATAAGCAGCCAATAGGGCATGACTAGGGAGCCCTAGGCAGCCACCTATCTCTTCTCTAAACACTAAACACGTTTTCATCTTTGTTCTTCATTAGATTTGGATTCTAGGAGGAGATCTCCCTTTGTACTTCGATATAGAGAAGATTTCTTATCTCTTACTCTTTAAATTCAGTTTATCTATGATGATTCGTGCCTATACTTGTTGCTTTGTTGTTACTTCAATCATGTCTGAGTAAATTACTTGTTAGGTTTTAGGCATTCAAAGATTTCATGTTTATGCATAATTGAATATCGAACTTTGTTAGGGTTTATCTAGTGGATTCTTCACCTCTATTCGATCGTAATGCTTTTTACTTTTTTGGCCATCTTGCGAACTGATCTTAGGTTGATATACTCTCCAAAAGCTTGTTATATTGCCTGAACTAATATTTGGTGAGTATTGCGTCATAACAATTCGAAAGGTTAGTTATGGAGTAGTATGAACAATCGAATCATACACTTAAAGCATGTTTTCACCTTATAATAATTTGCGATAGTTGAGTCTATTACGGTAGAAAACGTAGATGGTTAGTTATGTCACGACAGTGGGATGACCTTACATTAGTGATTTGAGTTCTAGAAGGATCTTTAAAAACCCGATATCTTTATGTGTTTCATGAGTCTCTGCGAATTGTCTAATGCCTAACACTTTTCTCTTATTAATTTATCCTTGCTTTTACTTTCTTTGCTTTATAATTTCTATCATAAAACCACAAAACCAAAATCATATTTTGTCTTAGCTTAATTTGCATCACATAAATTCGTAGCATATCATCTCTAGTCTTTGTGGATCGACCCCTAAATACTACTGCGTTTGCCTGTGCACTTGCAGCTTTATCTAGGGTTATAAATTTAAAGCTTGAATAACCCATGACATCAAGTTTTTGGCGCCGTTGCCGGGGACTAATTTTTTACCTACGATTTTTTGATAAAGATTAAGTCTACGATTTGTTTTTCTTTATTTACTTTTGATTTTTCGTTTTTTTCTTTTTGTTTTTGTGAGTGTTTCAGAGAGTAATCAATGGAACACTACAACCTCTATCCTAGGAGAATGGCGAGCTCTTACTACCATGAAACCATTGGGGATTATAAACCAATGCCTCATGAATATCATCAACCGCCATACTTTAACAATACTCGGTGCAATGCTCATATGTACCAACAACAACCTTGGGAGGCTTATGAGCGTGAGGATGCCTATCATTACCATCACTAGGAGTATCCACAGCCACCACAACAACTCCAAGATCACGCCTTTTCAATTACCCTAGACGATAAACCACAATTGTTTGTGGCTCAAATCAAGGGAGAATTCAAAAATCTCGAACGTGAGATCGTTGCAAAGATCGAGACTTCTTGGTTAGCTCTTGGAGAAACATTAGAAGCTCTTGCTGCTCCACTTCAAAGCACCGAGGCGCGTTTGGTTCATCTTGGAGAGATGCTTACAAGAGATCTCCAAGAAGATGAAACATGCATCACGGATGTTGAATTGGATGACATGTGCGATCAAGGATAGGAGCCTAGAATAAGCTTCAACGTTTTGGAGACTAAAGATGACCCTCACAAGCCTTTAAATCTTGGTTCACCAGTCCTTGAAACCGATGGAGAATTTGTGGATTCTACAAATCACCAAATCTCTCTCTCTAAACTTGACAAAGGAGTGATCTATCCAACCCTACAAGGTAAGGTTTCTTTTTGTATCAATATGTACACTAATGAAACCTTTTATATAGATCCAGGTGGTGCGATTAAGAAGATCCAAGACGCCAAAATCCCAGCCCCTCCAACCATACTTAAAGATGTTGTCCAACCGACAAAATCGAAAGGCAAAGAGACTCCAAATATTGCAAATTCGATCTTGGTATCTAAGGAACGTAAAGAAGATCTGGTTCATGTTGAGATGAAACACAAAAGGTCCTCGAATTTTTTCTCCAACTTCATAATTATGATCCCCACGGATTTGAATGAGAAAGATGAAGAATTCATCGAAGAAAAAGTCAACAATATGGTGAAATTTTTTCATGGTGCGATTGTTCTTTATGAAAGCCAACAAGATGCTAATAGATGGAGCCTCAAGCCATGCGGTCCAGAGTGTAGAGAAGCTAAAGGAGTCCCAATTCCTTTAGTGGAGCCATCCTATGCTTAAAAGAAAAAGGAGTCGAGCTAAAAGACTTAAAACAAGAGCTTTATGGGAGGCAACCCTTATTTGGTGTTTGCAAAAAGTTATAAAAATACAATAAAAAAATGTTTGTTTTGGAGAAGGAAGAAGAGAAGGAGATAGAACAAGACCCGTTCTGGTTCAAGGCACAAACGAAATACCAGATCAACCCAGAAAAATATTAAATTTGGTGAGACTATAGTAGACAATCATACGAAGCTACAGAAAAAAGCAGAACGTAATTTGGTATTACGGTCTGAAAGTTATTACCAATTTCCCAAGACTGAAGAAGAAGGATACGAATCTGCAAGGAGCGAACTTCAAACTTGTTTTCAAGACGAACTACAACGAATGAGGAGACAATATTCATACTGTTGGAAATATCCCGTTCTCAAGAGTCCATAGCATCTTTTAAATCTCAATTCCGATGTGTATAGCCGAAGAAAAAGCTTGTTTAAAAAAGCATGGATCGCGACACAATACCGATCAAACACGCCGACCGATATTCGGACCGGTATCGCGCCCCGATCGACCCGCGACACGAGTGACCCAGTACCGGTCACGCGTATCGGTTGAAAATCATGACCGGTACAGGAGCAAAACTGCCCCGCATTTCTGCCGCGACTTCACCACAATTCCTACCGCGAGGCACTTCCACTGCACCTCCACCGCAATTCCACCGCACCCCCACCGCAATCCTACCGCACCCCCACCGCAATCCTGCCGCTTTTTTTGCCTCGACCGATATTCGGTCTGGTACACGACACCCAATTCTCCCCATACCGACTCGACCTCCCGAATTGTCCCGCGACACGATGCTTCCTGCATCCTCCCGCCTCGTTCCACGACACACGCGACCCGATACCGGCCCACACCACCGACCGGTACCGCGACCGATATTACCTCGTCTCGCGACTCCACACCCATCCGACCACCGTCTCGTGCCGCGTCTCGCCTAGGACTCGAGCCACATCTCGAACCATCCTATTACCGCGACTAGCACCCGACACCTTGACCGGTATTGATCACACCGCGTCTCCATCAACCACCACACCATTGGAGTCACGAGCCATGGACCACCGAACCACCGCTTCGAACCACCGAGCCGACACCCTAACCGTTTGGTCAAAGAGGTTAATTTTCCCTTTTTTCACTTTTTTAATTATTTTACAACTATTTCTCACACATAATTTTTAAGAACCAATTATTTTTGCATATTCATGATTAAATTATTTGATTCATGAATTTTTGCATAAGAAATTACAATATTGGTTAGATTTAAATGGTCTTAAACATGATTATCACATCTTGACATATTCATTGATTTCACTTAGATTGATAGCTTTTAACAATATGGATTCATTATTTTGATTTCTTTTTGTTTAATATCTATTTTTCCTACCCTTGGACTTAGACTTCAATACATACGTATTGAGGACTTAGCTCCAAGAAGTATTTAACAAGTGATTTCAAGTGTTTTTGCAAGGATATGTCGCTCTTTAACAGGACTTGTAACAAGATTTTTTGTTGTGATGCGCACACTTCCAATCGTCTTAAGCATTATCCGCCATTCAAAGGAGATGTGTGAGAAAAGAGAAGTAATAAGAGACACCTAGCCTGGTTATGATTCGTCCGGAATACCATATGCTCAGAATCGAAGAATATCTCATATTGCTTGCAACAATCCTAAGATTTTCTCGATCTCAGCTTACAAACGGACCACGTGGACCATTTTTATGGGATATTTACCTATTCACTGAAGCAAACGCCTTCAAACTTCACTACGTGAAATAAAAAGGTATGTTTTATGATAGATTTTCAATTTGGCTCGAGAAATTCTCTACTGTTTTGCAGATGGCTTGATACTATCCTTCCGGCTAGTCGAATCGCCCTATTCAAGGATCATATGCAAAACCGTACGAGAAAAAGTGTTGGAACTTCACCATGAGCTTTAAAACACCTTATAACTTGGTGAATATTCAATATGGCTCGAGGAAAAATTTACGGTTTGAGAGATAGTCCACGAGCATCTTCCGGTGACCAAAATCACTATACCGTGAGCCAATTTTCAAACGATGAGGAACCAGCCGGTGACACCTTGAGGTGAACTGTTTCTAAAGACATAAGGAAGCTTTTAGGACTGTTCATTCACCCTTGGAGATTCCAAAGATGCTTCATACCAACCGAAAATGGGATATTTTTCGATCTTCAAGACTTTTTGTCTACAACCGGTAACTTCGTTCTATTCTCTAACTTTTCTAATTTCAATTTTATTTTTATTTTCCAACATTACTCCCTTAATTTTATTTCTTTTACACTGGGTACGGTGTAATTTAAGTCTGGGGGGATTGTTGTTTACTAACACGTTTGTTCCTGATTGGTTTTTATATTTTTAAAAGAGTTTTATTTCTAAAAATATTTTATTGAGTCAAAATAAGTTGGGAATTATGACACTTTTCTAGGAACTAATGCTTTGATTTCAAAGACCAAGTAACCATTGTTGCAGGGTTTGTTCATGACAATCGATTCAGAAATCTCATGATAGGAGCTTGCGTCCAGAAAATTTCTACTTGCAATTGTTTTGATGGATACGATTTTGACTCTAAATGTTGGACTACTAATATGGTTTTGATGATTTCTTATTAAGGATGTTAGATCAAGAAAATGAATCACACATTCATCACATCTTATCCTCTTTTACCACTCTATGTTGTTATGAATGGCCAGCTCATTTTTAGTTGGTACCCTACCTAAAATCATTTACCTCTTTTCAGACCTCATGCCTTCTCTTTTCAGTTTCATACTTGCAGATATGTGCAAAAACGTCGAAGAGAAAAGGATCGACGCAATTTTCCAACTACTAGAGATGCGACGATTTGTGTGGGAGTCAAAACTCAAACAATATAATTTGTCTAGTGTTTGAGGAACGGAGATTTCTATGTTACGAATCACGGAATGCAAAAAATAAGAAGATCGGTTTTTCTTTATTGATGTTTATGCGAATCAATTTTTACAAGTGTTTATGCGAGAAATTGCAGATCCCCTTTTATGAGGTTCAATAAACATATATATAACTTCCCTCCGCAGCTAGGGTTTCTGTCAAGGAGATAGAGACTAAGAGATATCTTCCTTATTCTACGAAATTCTCTCGCCGCGGAGTCGGCTGCATGCCGCGGGCTTCTCTTCACGGCTCGGCCCAATTCTGGATGTTACGGCCCACTTCTGGATGCTGCAGCCCACTTCCGCGGCTCGGTCCAATGCTTGTTATAACCATCTAGCGGGCTATGTTTATGGTTAAGCCGCGGGTCAGGTTAAACCAGAACGTGGGGGATTTCCGCGGGAACCCGATTAAAAATTTTCCGCGGAAAACCTGTTAACAGTTTTTCCTATACTTAGCCAATTTTTGGGGATTGATTTGTAAGGGGTGGATTTCGACCCCTACAATTTGGTAAAGAATGGTTGAGTAGAAAGAACAATTTCCAAACTTATGTAAGGGACCGACGATGTCCATAGCCCAGCGCATGAACAGGTATGGTGATGTGATAGATGAAAGCAGTTCAGTGGGCTGATGGAGCTTTGGTGCGTGCCGTTGACATTTTTCGCACTTGGCAGCAAACTTCTCGCAATCCGAGATCATGGTTGGCTAGTAGTAATCGTGACGCTTGACCCTGATTGCGAGTGATTTTCCGCTGGAATGATTGCCGCATGAACCGTTGTGGACTTCCTCCATGATTGCCCTCGCTTCCTTCCTCTCGACGCAAGTAAGTAATGGTCCGGATATGCCCCACTTGAGGATGTTTCCGTCCATTATGATATAACGAGCAGCTTGCGCCCAAAGTTTACGGGATGCCCACTTGTCGGAAGGCAAGGTTCCGTCAGCGATGTACCCGTGGATTCTGTCAAGCCAGCGCCTGTCGCAACCGTATTCCATGTCCTGCGAACCGTTTTCCATGTCAGTGTCGTTGTTTTCTGGGAAGGATTCTAGTGTTGGTGCAGTGATTGAATCCTCTGGGAGTACGGCTTCTTGTGTGGGAGGAGGTGTGCTGGTACCATTTCTGTTGTCAACGTCCACCGCGTCTTGGGGGGTTCTGCACTTGCTGTGTTTTTGTCAAGCGCAGGACCCGTCTCGTGCTGGATGACTGGGTCAATTGGCATTTGTGGTTCCTTTGGAGGAGAGGAAGGTTGGTTGGTGTCATTAGTTACAGTCTCTTGTTGACTAGCAGCAGTGGCCTCCGTTGCTTTTTGCTTCTTCTTTGCTTGCTGCGTGGCCTGTGACTGAGTAAGAACATTCACCGCTTCTGGCTGAGCTATACGCGGGTGTTCAATAAATTTCACCGGGATGATTCGCTTTAAGTCTGGATCAGAGGTGGAGGCGAGAGCCGCCAAGGCATCGGCATTTGTGTTGTCTCCCCGCAGGATTCGCGTGAGGCTGAACTCCTTGAACTTCATGGCTAACTCCATAGCCACTGCCAGATAAGCCTCCATTCGGTCGTCTTTTGCAGCGTACTCTCCATTGAACTGGTTAACCACGAGCTACGAGTCGCAAAAAGTGTTAACCCGCTCGATTTTCAGTCCTTGGGCGAGTTTTATGCCAGCAATGAGGGCCTCGTACTCGGCCTCATTGTTGGATGCTCGAAAACCCAAGCAGAATGATTGTTCAAGTATTTCGCCTATAGGAGAGGTGAGACGTATACCGACGCCGGAGCCACTCTTGGAGGACCAACCGTCAACGTGGAGCTGCCAATGCGGTGTTTTGACAACGCAAATTTCTTCGGGAAGCTCAATGAGAAAGTCGGCTAACACCTGAGACTTTGCGCAGGTCCTGCCACGGTAGTCGTTGTCGTATTCACTTAGCTCAATAGCCCATTTGGCCAGTCTGCCGGATTGGCTTGAGCTATGCAGGACAGATCAAAGCGGGAAAGTGCTGAGGATGACAATGGAATGAGATTGAAAATATGGCCTCAGCTTCCGAGCAGACATGATAATGGATAATGCCAACTTCTCCATCAGCGGATATCTTGTCTCGGCATCAGTCAGGGACTTGCTGACATAAAAAATCGGCTTCTGCTCACCGTGCACTTCTCGAATCAGTACTCCGCTAACCGCTGTTGGCAACACCGCCGTGTATAGGAACAGTGGCTCCCCCTCGACAGGCTTAGCGAGTACCGGGGGACTGGCCATGTATGCTTTCAGCTGTTGGAATGCCTCTTCGCACTCCGGTGTCCACTCAAACTTCTTGATCCCCCGCAGCGTGTTGTAGAAAGGCAGACACTTGTCGGTAGACCGAGAAATAAATATGTTGAGGGCGGCTACCCTTCCTGTCAGACACTGCACTTCTCGCTTGTTGCGGGGTGAGACCATGTTGATAAGTGCATCGATTTGTTTTGGATTGGCCTCAATGCCTCGATGGGTGACTAAGTAGCCAAGGAATTCTCCTAACGTGACCGCGAACCTGCACTTCGTTGGATTCAGCTTCATGTTGTGGTCGTTAAGCTGTTTGAAGCATGCTACGAGGTCCGCGATGTGGTCTCTCTCTTCCAATGATTTCACCAGCATGTCATCTATGTAAACCTCCATTGTTGTACTGAGTTGATCCGCGAACATCTTGTTGACTAAACACTGATATGTTGCGCCAGCGTTTTTTAGACCGAAAGGCATGACTTTGTAGCAGTATATTCCGCAATCTGTGATGAAAACGGTCATCTCCCGATTATCCGGGTTCATTAGAATTTGATTATAGCCAGAAAAAGCATCCATAAATGTCAAGAGTTTGTTGCCTACCGTGGCTTCAACAAGACGGTCGATATGCGGTAGAGGAAAGCTGTCTTTTAGACAAGCTTTGTTCAAATCAGTGAAGTCTACGCACACTCTCCATTTCCCGTTCTTTTTCTTCACGATGACAGGATTGGCCAGCCAGTCGGGATATTTCACCTCCGTGATGGACCCGACTCGCATGAGCCTTTCCACCTCATCATTCACGGTCTTGGCTCGATCAGGACCAAGCTTTCGTCTTTTTTGCTTCACAGGCTTGAACGTTGGATCGACGTTTAGCTCATGTCTAGCGATATTGATGACAATGCCCGGCATGTCTTCCGCTGCCCATGCGAAAGTATGTAAATTTTTCTTTAGGAACGAGATCAGCTCTTCTTTGATCATTTTGTCGAGCGTGACTCCGAGTTCGACGCATCGCTTAGGGAACTCATCGTCTATGCAGACTAAGATGACGGGATCACAGGTTGACAATGGACCTTTTTTTTTCCGATCCTCGTCAAGTTGTAGTTTCTATAAGAGCTGGGCGCGCTCTTTCCCTGGTTCGTGGTCTGTTTTCATCTTTTTCGTCTTTCTGCGGGTTCTCGGCCTGTGTTGCGGAGTTTGTGTTCTGCCAGGAAACAGACACAGGATTCCTTCTGGTTTCCCCAGATCGTCTTTATGCCCCGCGGAGTGGGGATCTTGATGCACAAATGGTAAGTGGATGGAACGGCACGCATTGAGTTGATCCAGGGAGTTTCCATTATCATGTTGTAGATTGTCGGGTTGTCCGCCACAGAAAACTCCACTATTTTGGAGATGTCGCCAGCGCGAACGGGTAGACGGATTGTCCTCATTGTCATCGTGGTTGTTCCAAAAAACCCAGTGATCGGCTTGGGCGACGGCCTAACTTTGGACACATCGATGCTCATCCGTTGAAGGGTATCACGGAATATCACATCAACAGAACTGCTCGTGTCGATCAGCACCCGCACCACATTGTGATTGTCTACGATTAAGTTGATCACCAGCAGATCATTGTGCGGTCGGTCGATCCCTTCAGTGTCTATTTCTTCGAACGTAATCACCTCGTTCTGGTACTTGGATGGTTCAGACCAGTTGATGCTTGATTCGGCATGCCGCTGGTATGCCTTGATCACAGATACCGTATCAGCGCAGTACGGAGATCCTCCCATAATCATGTTGATTCTTTGGCTAGGGCCTCCTTGGTCTTTTTCATCATCTTGTCTTCCCCTCTTCCGGGGGTTGTTTTTATTTTTGCGCTCAGGGTGCTCATCAGTATCATCCATTGCGAAATCCTTGATGTCGATGTCTCCTTTCAGCGTGCCGATCCATGGAGGTTGGGTTCGCTTTTTCTAGGTTTCTATGTTTCTGGGTTGCGTGTCGATCGACACGAGGAGGTTGTGTCGATCGACACACAATTTTGATTGCCGTCAGTTTGACGTATTGATTGTGTCTCATTGTGATTATTGTGTATACGTGTTGAATGTTCATCCTGGTATTGTATCATTCTCTTATGCCTGTTGTATAGCCTAGTAGATGGGATGACCGTCTCACTGAGTATTTATGATAATTCTCACGCATCTCATATAACCATGTGATGCAGGTAAAGATAAGGTGTGATCGTGGAATCGTGGCGAGGAAGAGGAGATGGTCTAGGGACTCGATTGTTTCCTCGTTATTGTAGAATTGCTAGGGTGTTAGTAATTCTGGAAATTGTTGGTTTGGTTATGGACTTTTGTTGTTGAATTGGATTGTTGTTTATGAGATTGACTTGGTATTGCTAGTGGTTTCAATAAAGTATGAGATTTATTGAATGTTGTTATTGGATATTGATCGTATTATTTCCGCAGTTTGTGTTGTTGACCCGTTGAGGATCATTATTGTGATAATAATAATCTGGAAGGGAAAATTTTTAAAAAATTACGGGTTGGGTTGTTTCACATTTAATCTTTCTACTAGTTTGGTTTTCAACCATCAGTTTCCACTCAGAGAAGTTTTCAAACACCTCATCTTTACTCCTCAAGAACCTGATCCAAACCTTCTTAGAGTAACATCAATAAAGGTTAGGAAGTACTTGCAACCTAATAGACTTTCTGAATTTGCAACTGAACGCCACTGATCACTATGAATGTAGTCCAATGTAGCTTTTGTTGTATGTTTGGCAGTGGGAAAACTTTGTTTATGAGCTTTGCCTAGGACAAAGTTTTCACAGAAATCTAGAGTGTGCATTTTTTTAGAATTCAAGTAACCCTTTTTCACCAAAAATATCATATTCTTTAAACTCATGTGCCCCAATCTGGAGTGCCATCTATTTATTAGATTCACTTATGCTCTAGCAACATGTGCCTCACCACTGACTACTTTGGCTTGGAGATAGTACATACCATCTCGCCATTTTCTTGTGAACACTTTAAGACCCAGACTCTTATCAGGCATCTTCTTATGCCAAGTAATAACAAAGTCTTCACCTTCATATTTCAACCCATTGTGCTCTAACTGACCATAAGAGATTAGGTTCCTTCCCATTGTAGGCATATATCTCACTTCAGTTAATATTACCACAGAATTATCTGTATTCACAATCTTGATCTTTTTCATACCCTCCACTTTTTCAAGAGTATTGTTACCCATCAAAACAGTCGTACCATCAGTCTCTTCAAAGTCAAACAGTGCACTTTTGTCTGGTGTAATATGGAAAGTACATCCAGAATCAAAGACCCTTTCTCTCTTTGAGTCTTTAATGCTAGCCGTGAGTATCATAGGGAAATCTTTCTCTTCTGCTACATTAACTGAGCTGCTAGACTTTGCACCTTTAAGCTCTGGACAATCTCTTTTGTAATGACCTTCTTTGCCACAATTCTAGCACTCCCTTGCTTTAGGTTGACCTTTTGGTCTAGATTTAGATCTTTTTCCTCAGCTGTTTGATCTTCCTATAGCAGAGTTTTGGTTCCTCTTTTCAGACCTTCCACGTCCAACAACCAACCCTTCTGCTGGAAACTTAGACTTACTCAAGAGTCCTCCTTCCCTTAACTTAGTTTCTTTGGCATATGCTGATTCAATGACTTCAGCAAGAGTAAGTGTCTCTTTACCATTTCCATACTTTAGAGTATGTACTAGTGAGTCGTATTGTTTTGGCAAACTAGATAGGACCTGCACAGCTTGATCCTCATCACTAACTACAATGTTCAAGCTAGCTAGATCATATACTAGCTTGAGGAATCCATCAAAATTCTCTTCAATGGATTTAGCCTCATCCATCTTGTAGCTAGCAAACCTTTTCTTTAGGTAGATCCTGTTAGGTAGTGATTTAGTCTGGTAATCCTTTTCAAGAGCTCTCCATACACCTTGAGCTGTCTTTTCCTTCATTACCTTCCTCAGAACCATATTTCCTAAGCAAGAGCAGATGAGGTTCTTGGCTCTTAGATCCTTGTCTTTCTTTTGTTTATCAGTATAACCTGCAGCTCAACTGACTTCTTAGGAGTTGGAGAATCATCTGGTTTAAGATCAGTTACAGCACGAGACTGAGCTCTCATAACTGACGGAATGAAAGGAGCAGCACTTGAGCTAGCTGACTCTTTTCCAGTTATGATCTTATGTAGTCCTTGCAACTCAAGCTGCATTAGCATCTTAAATTTCCACATACTGAAATCTCTTTTACCATCAAACTTCTCCATATCAAACCTTGCAATTACTGGTTCATTTCTGACTGAAAAACTGGCAGACCAAAACTCAATCAACACGCTAACCACACATAGAACCTTCCCAGAATCAAACCTGTACACAGACCGCTTAACCTCAATCAATACCTAGCTGTTAAACCAGGCTCTGATACCACTTTGTAGAGATTTAAGCACCAATTCCAATATTGTTTCGTGATCAATAAGTCCAATTACCAATTGCTTATGTGCTTGTGTGTTTTGACTTTGGATCTACGCATGAAAGAAATGAGACAAGTGTTTTGTTCACCCAGAGTTCGCTGATCTACTCTCTGGGGATGGATCAAAACCATCAAGTTTGCACTATCAATTTGATACACAAGAAAAAACAAAGAGTTCTTGTTCTCTCTATAATGAAATACTTTCAACCTGTGTTTTCCTTATATTTCGTTTATTTCTTGTTGTGTAGCTATTATCGGAACTTCCTCGCTCAACGGAACAAAGCTCAGTTCGAAGAAGAATCGCCGGAAACTGGAGATGAACACGACTCAACTCGCCGGAGTCTGAATCAACCACCAAATCCAAAGAAACGCAGAGCAGAAACCTCGCCTTAGTAAACCGAGAAGAAACCTTGTAACATCGATACACCGGAATGCCGATTCGATCTCTCTCTCAAGCTTTCTCTCTCTAGCTTCTCTTTTTCTCTGTAAAATTCTGTTACGATCTCTCTCTTTCGCTTGTTGAAGATGATGTTGACTTTGCGTTTATAAAACTGTTTGACCAACAAACATTTGGGCCATGGGCCATGGGCCATGGGTCGAAACCAAATTAATGACACGACCCACTTTGATAAGCCCACTTCTTCGACCAGACAAAACGGCAACACTTCCACAGAGAGCAATACCTAGGAACTACTACGAAGCCTAAGAAGAGAGTCATCATCACACCAAGCGAAAAATTTCGTTTCTCTTTCGAAAGGAGAAGATATAAATGTTCATGAAGCTCAGCTTCTGTTTGGTAGAGGGTTTCGTGCAGGTATGGATCGCCATGAACAGAGAGCTAAGTACATGAATGTTGATAAGCATTGGAAAGAGAAGAAGTTAGTGGAGATGAATGAAAGAGATTGGCGAATTTTCAAGGAAGATTTCAACATTTCTTACAAAGGAACCAAAATTCCTCTTCCTATGAGGAATTGGGAAGAGAGTAAGCTTAGGTCTAAGTTACTGAAAGCTGTGGAAAGAGCTGGTTACAAGGAACCAAGGCCTATTCAAATGGCAGGTATACCTCTTGGACTTCAACAGCGAGACGTTATCGGTATCGCTGAGACTGGTTCTGGCAAAACAGTTGCTTTTGTTCTGCCAATGTTAGCTTACATATCTAGATTACCACCAATGAGTGAAGAGAATAATATGGAAGGTCCTTATGCTTTAGTTATGGTACCTACAAGAGAGCTTGCGCTACAGATTGAAGACGAGACTGTTAAGTTTGTGCGTTATTTGGGTTTTAGAGTGACCTCTGTTATCGGTGGGGAGTCGATTGAGAAACAAGGGTTGAAGCTATCGCAAGGATGCGAGATTGTGATTGCCACGCCTGGTCGATTGCTCGATTGTATTAAGAGACGGTACATTGTGTTGAACCAATGTAACTATGTGGTTCTTGATGAAGCTGATAGGATGATAGACATGGGTTTTGAGCCACAAGTTGCAGGAGTGTTGGATGCAATGCCTTCGAGTAATTTGAAACCCGAGAACGAAGATGAAGAGCTCGATGAAAAGAAGATTTATAGAACTACGTATATGTTTAGTGCCACAATGCCTGCGGTGTAGAGAAGCTCGCTAACACCTACTTGAGCAATCCAGTTGTTGTCACCATTGGTACTCCAGGAAAGGTCACAGATTCGGTTTCTCAACAAGTGATCATGATCAAAGAATCAGAAAAGTTCTCCAAGTTAAAGAAACTGATTGATAAGCTTGGTGATGATCAGACAGCGATTGTGTTTGTGAATACACAGAAAAAAGCGGATTCCATTGTTAATAATCTAGAAAAGTTAGCGAGGTTTCGCGTGACAACATTCCACGAAGGGAAGTCGCAAGAACAGAGAAAAATCAGTTTAGAAAGATTCCGAAGTAAGAGATTTAATGAACTCGTTGCAACAAATGTTATGGCCTGTGGGATCGATGTACCAGACGTTGTACATGTAATCAACTACGATATGCCTAACGAGATTGAGATTTATACGGATCGGATTGGACGAACAGGGCGTGCAGGGAAGAGAAGTGTTGCGACAACGTTCTTGACTCTTGAGGATACAGATGTGTTTTACAGTCTGAAGCAGAAGCTTGTTGAATCTAATAGTCCAGTCCCACCTGAACTTGCGAGACATGAAGCCTCTAAGTTTAAACCAGAAACTTTTCCTCGTAAAAAACTAGATCACTATGCGTACCAGTCTTCAATTTATTTTTGTGTTCAACTACTTCATAATTTGGTCCATGATTCCTTGCACTTTCTTAATAGTTCAACATGGATTCTATTTAAACTTGTTAGTTGATTTTTCTCTTTGTTTTTGTTTTTTGTTTTGTTTTGTATATATTAAATTATATACAAATAATTCCAAACTAACGTATCCATTCTTTAACTTTAATTATGTTTACTTAATTATTTGTCACTTTTAGTTAACCTTAAGTAGATGATTACTTGTCTCTTCAGTTGATTAATTTAATGTACTTTTATCTCATCTTATGTTCGTGGTTTATTTTAACTGATTAATGTGTAGTCTAAATTGATTATGTCAAGTAGTCAACTTCATATGAGCATGCAATGTGTAACACAACAAAATCGTGTTTACTAATTGATATGCTCAAATTTACCGTAAGCTAATTTCTCAAATTAAGAGATCGTAGTAGTACTTACGGATCGAATCCAGAGAGAACCGTAATCACACAAAAGACTTTGAATTCAAATCAAACTAAGAAACAATGTATAAAAGTAAATTAAATAGCTAAACAAGCAAATAGATGATTTGTGTTCTTAAAATCAATTGGTCAAAATGTTAGACTATGGGTAATTTCTCATGTATGAATCGAAATCGAAGAATGAAAGACTGTCAAGATATTTATTAAGTGCAGTTCTAGAACTCAAAACACAAGTGTCAAACCAATCAACTTTCATTGCAGAGATTATCTATTACTAAACCCTGAATTCCAAATTTCTTTGCAAATTCAATGAATTAAATCAAGCATTAAAGTTAAGGTTCGACTGTTCACAAAATCACTTAGCCAAATTTCTTTGCAAATAGTTATTTTGCTCATCTAAGATCAGGTTGTTAACAATACTTTTGCATCTATTAATTTAACCTAGGATTTCTAATTCCAAGTGATCAATCCTAAAATCAGAGTTAAAGCAAACTAGATGAAGAACAAGTAGATAAATCCTAACAATTTTTCATCAACCCTTTAATCCCCAAAACCTAACTAGCAAATTACTCAGATATAGATGAAAAAACATTATGAGATGAATAAATTGCATAAAAGAGATAGAGTAAAAGATACAAAGGGTTCGAAATCTCTCAAGAACAAGATGCATATTTGTCTCCCCAAAAGCTCTCAAAATCAATCTCTTTTTCTTTTCTCAATAGAAAACAAGATCCCCCTTCAACCTAAAGTTGGGAAACAATCGGTTTTGGGCACTTTTGTTTTCTGGGGCAAAAAAAAAATCTTCAAGATTTGATAAGAACGATTTCTTCTCGTCAGACATGTGCGTCGATCGATGCACAGGGCCTGTGTCAATCGACTCAAGATGAAAATATCGACTCCGTGTTGATAAGTTCGGCTACACTTTCCACAATGCTCTAAAGTCTTCAATTATGCTCCAAACGTCAATAAACCTATAAACACTAGAAAAGACTCGACAAATACCAAAAAAAATCTATAAAAAGGACTTATATCACGGCCAAAAACTAGTATAAACCATGATATATCACTAGTTTGCTAGGATTTTGGTTTATGTGTCTTTAGGTAGATTGTTACTTACACAATTAGCTCACAAAAAATAAATGTATAATAGGTGCCTACATCTAATATGGCTAGTAATCTACTACATTTGTTAGAAGGTGACACCCAAATCATCAATGCAACAAAAATGTGAATTTGTTATTCAACACATATACAATATAGCGTGTGAACAATTTTCTAAAACAAAAATCACATGTCTCTCCTTTTGTTTAGAGTTTTGTGAGGGTTATATTGCAATCTTCATATACTAAAAGGTGTTGCTTTCAAGACCGTATGAATTTTTTTATTGATTCCCTTTTAATTGATCAATCAAAATTTGCCATCTAATTTAATTAAAAAAATAATTTATATAAATAAAACAATTAGATTAAATTATTAAAAATAACTAAATTAAAATGTGTATTTTATATAAATTACGAATGATTGTATATATGTCTATTTTTTTACATTTTAATCAAAATAAAGAGTGTGTTCATAAAATTTTTTAACATGTTTGTTTCATTATTAATTTCCTTTAAAACTTAGGTGTATTAAACACTTCACAAACGAACGTACAATATTGTATGATTTAAAACACTCGATTTGACTAATTTAGTGGATTTAAAGGATTGTTAAACCCTGAGATGTCAGCCTAAACCCTCACAGGCGAATGTAAAATATTAAATAATTTATAACACTTGATTTGAATAATTTAGTAGATTTGAAGGGAGTATTAAACCCTAATATGAGAGCATGAGATCATAAAAAATAGGCATATATATAACCATTAGTAATTTATGTAAAATACACATTTTAATTTAATTATTTTTTAATGATTTAAGAGAAATTTTGAGAAATGCCACTTTTGAAGTACCAATTTTCAAAATCTTTGCAAAATACCACTTTTTCAAAATTACTTATTCATTATATTATTTATGTTTGGGTTAACTATATCGTATTATGGTTTAATTTTGAGATTTTATGGTTTGTTAGGGGTCAAAACAATTTTTAGAGTTTAAAATTTTTAGATTTAGGCTTTAAAAATTCGTAATTAGTGGCATTTTTGCAAATGGTACACCAAATATGGCATTTTTGAAAAGTGGCACACCAAAAGTGGCATTTTGCAAGAGAAATTTTGAGAAATGCCACTTTTGAAGTGTCATTTTTAAAAAAATGCCACATTTTCAAAATCTTCGCAAAAATACCACTTTTGAAGTGCTACTTTTAAAAACTACCATATTTTCAAAAAAATTTCAAAAATACCACTTTTTCAAAATTATTTATTCATTATATCATTTATTTTTCGATTAACTATGTTGTATTATGGTTTAGTTTTGAGGGTTTAGGGATTTTTAGGGGTCAAAAATTTTTTGAGGCTTTAGAATTTTAAGATTTATGTTTTAAAAATTCATAATTAATGGCATTTTTGTAAATAGACAATCCATAGTGGTATTTTTGCAAATAGACAATCAAAAGTAGTATTTTTGCAATTGTATGATTTAATCTAATTGTTTTATTTAGATAATATTAATTGTTAAATTAGATTACATGGCAAATTTTGATTAATTAATTAAGAGGAGCGAATAAAAGAGATTTATCCCTAGGAGTGAACACAATTTTTTTTCTTTTTTATGGGACCTTAACCAAAAAAGAAAATTTGAAGTTTTTTTCAACAGAAATTAAGAAAGAAAAAATTGAGAGTGGGTTTCGAGCCATTCGACCTCCTTGATGACTTTAGCTATTTACCCGATTGTCAAAATAATCATGTCATCACCTAACTGAAACACCAGTTTGTGGAATTTACCTAATTCACTCCTTTTTAATTCATACAATTTGTTTTGGAAAATCATTCTTAGGTACACTAAGTATTGACAATATATTACTAACTATCTCAAGTATAGAAATATCTTCTAAACTACACACACTATTATATAATACATAGTGACATACAGTAGTGACTTATCGGTGAACATCTATAAGAAAAGTGACATTTCCATTGCTAAACCGCACTTAATTATACAAACTACTCTTCTTTGTCTCTTTGCTTAAGGAATTTTATCCTTCTTCTAAATCTCTTGGCGACCACAATGTTGGGACCATTTTTGCATTTACTTTTTCTCTTACTACTCTTACTTTGTTGTGTATCCCCTTCAAGCTTCTTCACTTTACATAATTATGTTGGTGGTCTTGTTGCTTTACATAGCATCAAGTATATGTAAAAATATTAAAAACTACAAATTGGTGTTTTTTATAAATATTTATAAATTTAGCGGTTAATTTGTAAATATTTAAGAAAAACAATTTTTAAAAAAATCCAAAAAAATAAAACGTACAAAACTTAACAAATCGAAAAAAAATTCATAAAATTTCAATAACATTTTAAAAATAATAAATAAATTTTAAACAAAAATTAAAATTATAGTTTCAGATTTAATTTTAAAGAAAAAATAAATTTGTAAAATCCCAAAGTTTCAAAAATTAAAAATATTTATTAAACTCTAAAAGGTAATTGAAAATGGGGACGATTGTAAAAATGCCACTTTTAGTGTGTACATTTACAAGAATACCACTTAGGGTGTCTATTTGCAAAAATGTCACTACTTATGGATTTTTAAAATCTAAATCTTAAAATTATAAACTTTAAAAAATATTTTGATCCCTAAAATCCCTAAAACCCTCAAAACTAAACTCTAATACAACATAGTTAACCCAAACATAAATGATATAATGAATTTTTTTGTTTTGAAAAAGTGACATTTTTACAAAATTTTGAAAATGTGGCATTTTTGAAAAGTGATATTTTTAAAATTTGTAAAGTACAGTAAAACCTCTATAAATTAATAATGTTGTGACTTAGAAAATTTATTATTTTAGAGAGTTATTAATTAATCGATAAATTAATAAATATTAATTAATAGAGAAATATCTGTTTTAAGTGAGAATTTTTTTTAGAAAACTCAAATGATATTATTTTAAAAAATTTAATTAAACATATTTGTAAAAATGATACTATGTATTAACTTGAGATTTTGATTTATACTTTTGGTTATTGCAATAGAATGAATGGTAATATCAAAATATACTTCCATATAAAAATAATATACATTATCACTACAAGAAAATAGTGATATTGCACCATAATATTTGCAATGTTTTTTTTTTTTGTTAAAAATTTACAATAGAATTTGAAATATTAATGCAATAATAAATTAACGTTATAATTTTATTACAAATTCATTGCAAAAAGATGACAAATCAATTTTGTTGCGAATCTTTGTTACTAATTTGCAATAGTTTTAAGAAATGTGAAAAAAAATTGCAATTTTTGCAAGAATCATTCAACAATTGTGAAATGTGGTTGTTTTGCAAGAAAATAATGTTACAATATATGTGATAATTTCAATTCATTTTGCAACATTTCTACTTTATAAATTATTAATATTATACATTATATATATATTTAAAAGATTAGTTCTTAATGAACTGCTATCTAGTTGGTATGCTTGCAGAAAAAAATTTAATGGTATAGTAATTTTCCACCGCTTGAACTAGTACGAAAATTTATGAGAAAGTTTAAAAAATGTCAATTTTCAAGTGTCACTTTTTAAAAATACCATTTTTTGAAAATCTTTGTAAAAATACTACTTTTTCAAAATTATTTTTTCATTATATCATTTATGTTTGGGTTAACTATGTTGTATTAGGGTTTAGTTTTGAGGGTTTAAGGAGTTTTAAAAGTCAAAACATTTTTTAGGGTTTATAGTTTTAAAATTTAGACTTTAAAAAACTATAATTAGTGGAATTTTTACAAATAGATATCCTTAAATAGCATTCTTGCAAATGTACATCTCAAAAGTGGCATATTTGCAATTGCGCCAAAATTTATCAACCCTATTAAAATTTTTTTGAAATCTCTCTGCTCATTTATTCAAAAATAATTATGAAGTAAGGACATTTTGTCAGTCTTGGTATAGAGTTATTGAGAAAGAAATTTTTCTGCTCATATCGACATATTTTAGTTAAAATGGATTTTGTACATCATATTTTTTTTTTTTTGTCACACATCATAATTTTTCTTTAACAAATTATTTTAGCTCAAATTTGTTAGTATGGTGATTTTCCATATTATGTGCGTGTGTGTATAGAATTCTATATATACTACGTGCGTATTTAAAATTTTAATCTTTTAAAATAAATAAATTTAATGTAAGGCTTTTATTTCTGATGAACTAAATTAAATATACATCCCGTTTCTATAGGAATATTGTAACGTCCACTTCTATAGTAATATTATACTAGATGATTCTCCCGCATACATGCGGATAAATTATTTATATAGTTTTGTTTTTAATTTTAACTTTAAAAATGTGAAATATGTAGTTGTTTTAATTTTTATTATAGACATTGTTGTTGATTCTTTTATTGTTAATTTTTATGGTCAATAATATAGTTTTTATTAATAATATAAATTTCAAAAATTTTGTTTTACCACTTAATTATTTTATATATATAAACGCACCAAATCAAAATGTATAATAATTTAAAACATAAGAGTTAAAAAATGTTAAATTTGGTTTGTCCGAATATCTTAAATAGAATTTAGTATACAATTAAATTATTTAATATCTTAAAACATTAAAATATATAATCATAAATTTTATAAATGAAATACATATTAAAAAAAATGTTGGTTTCGAATTAAATTTTTTGTTTATTACTTTCAAATTGTTTTACGTTAAAAAAAACATTTCAAAAGAATAATTATAATTGTTGTTATAAATTTGGGAAGTTTTTTTCACAAACATATTTTAAAATTTTGATAATTCTTTATTATCAAAAAAGAATAATTTTATTATCACAATAATTAATTTCTAAACTATTTTCAAATAAAAAACCAAATTTTCATATAATTTTAGAATAAAAATAAAAATCTGATAATATATTGATCAAAAACTCTTTTGATTTATTTATGGTAACAACTAAATTTTGTAGAGATTTTATTATTAATTTAAAATTGTCATGTCATAATTTTTCAAAACCATGTCATATTTATTTATTTTTTGGGGGAGGGGGTGTTAATGTAGAGATGACACATAAACAAATTTTAATAAATTATTTTTCAATTAATATATAAGAGATTAAAGATTTGGATAGATTCTAAAAAAAGATATGATTAGATTTTATTGTTTCTATATATTTATATAGTTGCTATGTGCTTTTATTATTTCAGTTTCTTTTTGCAAACACTAAAAGTCTCCGAGAGTAGCACTCTAGAGATAACATGATTCGTTTGGTATGCTTTTGTTTATCTTCTGTAAGTTGTTTTTGTTTTAGTTTTATGTTTAGTTTTGATTTTTGTTTTTCTTAAGAAAAAAATCAGATGGCTTCTATAGGTCAAATAAAAGATGGTGTATTTTGTTTAAGATATTTTCTTACTTTGTAGTGAACTCCAATCCACGGTGAATTCTCGACCACCATTAAAAATCATTCAACAAATGATGAAGTTCTTAAGCAAAAAGTTAAAAAGATGTTTACAAAAAAATGTAGAAATCAAATAAAGACTCAACAAGTTTAGTGTTTGGAGAAAATGATGGGATATCAATCCCAACAAGTAATCGTTGGATGTTTTCTAATATTTTAGTATTTATAAATTGTGGGATTTTGTAATATTCAATTATTTAATAACCATTGCTCTTTTTCTTTTTGTGATGACTTTTTACAAAAAATTATATTATAAAATATTTTATAAAAAATTAAATTAATAAATCATGAAACAAATAGCAATTATATATTGATCTATTTATTTTGGCCATAGTCACAAAATATATATTTTTTACGTAAAAACATGCATTATAAATTCACAATAATATTTGCTATTTGTTTTGTGTAGCAATGAATTGCAACAATTTAGAGTTGCATATATTATCGTAGTTATACCATGAATTTGTTTAATTTTTTTTTGTTGCATTAATGCGACAAATAAACAATAAATGAATTCAATGTGATTTTTTATACACATATGCAACATATAAGAATTTGCAACACTCAAACAGCAACTTCACATAATATCTTGCAATTGTGTTGAGAATTTCATACTTGCAACAAATTATTAGCATATTGCAACAATTTTTTTCTCTTGCAATAACACCTGTTTTTTTTGTAGTGTATTAAGCATAAAATTTAGAAGAAAACATGGTTATTATTCTTAATGGTGATGATAAAGTATGTATTATGATACATTTGGAAAGAGATATGTACAAAATCAATAATTGTGTCTATAATTTTTCAAAAGTTTTGGATACCGAGAAAACAATCAAAATTTTTTTGTTGTAATACGTTTAATAAAAATCATTGAAGCCAAAATAATATATACATATATGCATAATTATACATGATTATTAATTTATACTATTATTGGGACCAAGAAAATTTATTAATTTATGCTGATTGTTAATTTATAGAGTATTAATTTATGGAAGTTCTACTGTATATAGAGTAATAAAATTATATATTTTGAAACCAATAAATTTGTTAGGCAAAAATAATTTAAAAAAAAATGTTTGTTAACAAATATAGTTTAAATAAATTTCAATAATTTAGAATAAAATACATAAACAACATATATTACACTTTTTTTGGGAAATATTTTCAATGGTGCTTTCGGTATTATCCCAAAATTAACTAATAAATTTAAATTTTATTTAGTTTTGAAATTCAAAATTGCAAGTATAATCTAACTTTTATTGACGTATAAATTGTTGGTTTTTTAAAACAAATTAGATTTTTAGATTTTTTTTGAAATTGTGTATTATTATAAATATTGGTAATTTTAAAATTTTAATTTGGTTTCCGAAAATAAAATTGAATATACTTATATTAAACTTTAAATTATGTGTTTTTGTAAATTTTAAGATTTTTTGGAATTATTTTGTTGTTTTTGAATTTTGTAATTTTATAAACTTTGGGATTTTACAAATTTAAGTTTTCTTTAAAATTTAAAATTGAAACTATAAAATTTTGACCAAAAAACAAACTATAATCTCAATTTTTATCCAAAATTTAATTATTATTTTTTCTTAAATTTTTGAAATTTTTTGGATTTTCTTTCGAGTTGTTAAATTTTGTAAGTTTTAATTTTTTTGGATTTTTAATTATCTTTAATGAAAATAAATACAAAGTGACCCCAAATTGATAAATATTTATGAAAAAATCAACTTTGTAGTTTTTAACATGTTTACATATACTTGGTGTATGTCACCATGTGTTATGCAATAATCTATGTAGTTTAGAAGACATTTTTATACTTGAAATGGTTTACAACATATTAGTCAATACTTTGTGTAACTAAGAATGATTTATATATTTTTTTTTGGTTTATTTTAAACGAATCTAATTTATTTTAAAAGTTAATTTATCTAATAACCAAAAAAAAGTTTAATTGAACAAGTAACCAATTAACCTAAATCTAATGGTCATGATTGTACCACATAAGAGTTAATTGGTTACTTGCTCAATTAATATATTTTTTTTGGTTATAGGGCCAATGATTGCTAACTGAAAGTCTAAAACTTTTGCTTCTTGGATTTCTCTCTAGGATCGAGTATGTACATCGGGAACTTGAAAAAGAAGAATGGTGAACCATTACAAAGTGAAAGGGATGCGGTCATCGAGAAGGAGATTCCGACTATGCTACATGCATTTGCCGAGAATGAAACCAAAGGAATGAACCCAATAATGATTAGCCAAGTATTCAAGAACTTGTCTCTACGACGGAACCCAATAATGATTAGCCAAATGTACACATCAAAAGTGGTATTTTTGTAATTGTTCTTTGACTTTTTAGTTTTTAATTTTTTTTATCAATGGGAGCGACATCTTGAGAATGTGCGAAAACAAAACCACTCAACTGCAATGTCAAAAGAAATAGTAGTTATAACATGACTTTTAACTTAGAGAAATAATGATTTTATATGAGTTTCACACTGGGTGCTAGTTTGTATAAGATACGGTCCTTCATATAGTTACTGTAACGCCCGTGAATCAAAAAGAAGATTTTTGGTTGTATGTCGATCGACACAGAGTTAAATTGAACCGATAGGTTCGATTTTTGATCGACACAAGCTTGAATTGAACCGGGTTGGTTCGATTTTGAGCGTCGGTTTGGCGTGTTGGTCAAGGAAAACCCTAAGGGCCAGTATAAAAAGGGAGCAGCCATGTTTAGGCTGCATTTTTGGGCAGAAAGCACTCAGAAATCAGAGTGGAGAGAGAGGATTTTCGTGGGTTGTGAGAGAGAAGAAGAAATTGTCGTTTTGGAGACAGTTCTGGCCGTTCCAAGAGTAGTAAAGGAACGAACAGTCTAATCCGATCGGATTGGAGTGGAACTTCTAGGGTAAGTTCTTCACTCTCGTATTTAGCTTTGGGCGAAATCGGTTTGTCTTTTGGATTAGTATTCCGAGAGTTATCGTCGTTTTACTAAGAGATGTTTCTGCAGTTTTGGGTCTGCAATCAGTCCACTTCGAGGGAGGATTCCCGTAGAACCAGAAGGAGTTAGGTGACGATCAGCCTATCTATGGAAAGCTCTCTCTGTCTAGTTTCTAAATCAGGTTTGCGATCCTGATTCTGAGGTAATCTCCGTTCTATGTATGCTTTCAAAGTCAGTGTATCGTTCCTGTTTTCTGAAATCCTATTTCGGTTTAGTTGATTTTTGGAGGAAATATCGTACATTGGTTTATTTCGGGTTGGAAAAATGAAATCAGAGGCTGGGCGATTTAGGGTTGTGTGTTCTTCGTGTTCATCCTCATTTTCAATCCGGAATCGAGGTGAGTGCGTGACCATGGCTTATCTGGGTAAAGGAAATGTTAGAATGCTTTTGATGGATGTTTGGATTGATGTGTGATTCTCGTGTGGATTATTGTGTTATGCATTATTGTTTGATCGCCTGGTATTGTGATATTTTCTTATGCATGTGTGTATAGCCAATTAGATGGAATGACCGTCTCGCTGAGTATTTATGATAATACTCACGCAACTTTTTTTGCCATGTGTTGCAGGTAAAGAGAAAATGTGATCGTGGAATCATGGCCAGGAAGAAGAGATGATTTAGGGACTCATTTGTGTGTTATTGTTTTATGGAATTGCTAGGTTGTTAGTAATTCTGGAACTTGTTGGCATGTTGACTTTGTTATGGTTGAACTGGATTTAGTAATTTAATAAAGTATGAGATTTATTGAATTGGAATTTGTTGTTGATTGTTATTGTTTTCCGCGTTACTTGTCTTGTTGATCCATTGAGGATTATTATCTGTGATGATAATAATCTGAAGGAAATTTTTTTTAAAATTCTGGGTTAGGTTGTTTAATTTTGGTATCAGAGCCCTTATGGTTCTAGGGCGGGTGCAATTGATTAGTTATGTGAGTAATTGATTGATTGTTGTGTGGGTATGGAGTCCTAGATCATCTCTTCCGAGCCTTCAATGAGATTCCACGGTATGTGTTGTTTGACCTTTCTTGCTTTCTAGTATTCTATGTTTCTGCTTCTGGTAGTGAAGAGAAATGGGTCGAGGTACTAGAGTTGCTAGAGGTATAGGCCAAGGTGGTCGTGGTGGGCGTAGGCACGGACAAGGACTGTAGAGTGAGTCAGATGCCGCGAGTGTGGCCCAGGAGACCACGTAGGAGCAGGTGGCGGACTCCCAGGCGTTTCAAGAGAGGTCTGTGGGTGTGACTGCTACGAGTGCCAGTGTGAGGGCTGGTGGGACTAGTGTGGGTCCCGAGGTAGCTGGTGGCGCGGTGGGCCCAGGTGGGGGTGCTGCCGCAGGTGCAGCCCAGGACCGAGAGGATCACTTGGCGGGTTTGCTGCAGTTGATTCTGGAACGATTACAAGGTGGGGTACCGGCTCCGGGTCAGGCTCTGGGAGTTCAGCCAGGTGGGGCTGGTGTGCAGCCTGTAGTGGCTGGGGTTCAGCCGGGAGTGGCTGGTGTGTAGTCGGGTTTGGCGGTTGCGGAGGAGCTTCCATCCTACCTAAGGATGATGGAGCAGATGCAGAGGATTGGCACCAAGTTTTTCTCGGGCGGTGCCAAGCCTGAGGAGGCCGATGAGTGGCGGCAAAATTAGAGCGTAACTTTCTCTCTATTAGGTGTCTAGAGGGATACCGGGTCGATCTGGCGGTTTACTATTTGGATGTTGAAGCTAGGAGGGTACACGCCGAGATGGTCTGGGAGGATTTCTTGGCTGAGTTTAATGCCAAGTATTTCCCGCAGAAGGCGGTGGACAGGATGGAGTCAAGGTTTCTGAACCTGACTCAAGGGGATCGGACTGTGACGGAGTTTGATTTGGAGTTAGTCGACTCCTGGTGCATGCTGGTAGGGGCATGGAGGGCGAGCAGGCCCAGGTGATGAGGTTCCTCGAGGGACTTCGAGCTGAGTTGAGGACTCGTTGTAGGGCGAGCAGGTTCACCACGAGAGCAGAGTTAGTTGAAACAGATGCGGCGATCGAGAAGGATCTCAGAGAGCAGGCTGTGGTAGTTAGTCTGCCGGTACAGCAGCAGAGGAGGTCGCAACAGCAGGCGAGTGCGAGCAGGGGCGGCAAGCCTGCTTAGGGATAGAAGAGGAAGTGGGAGGGCACTTCAATAGCTAGCCAGAGAGGTCAGGGTGGTTCAGGATGCTACGGGTGTGGTAGCATGGACCACAAGGTGGCGGACTGTCCAATGAGGAGAGAGGCTCGGGCGGCTCATGTGTGCTTTCACTGCAGGGAGACGGGGCATATTAAGCCCAAGTGTCCTAAGCTGCAGTAGATGGCAGTGATGGCAGTGCAGCCTCTGGCTCAGATTACGGCGATGCCGCGAGTTTTCACGTCGGCAGAGGCGGGCGGATCTAGCGCCAGACCGATCACAGGTATAATTTCAGACTTATTCTTTTTTAAATTCTTGTGGTGATTGAATTTAGTCTGTTGGAATTGTGAGTCTACGTTAGAGTGTCGGGTCTTAAAGCACATGGGATTTATGCAGGGACCTTAGTTATGGACGGATGTGAGTCCCACGTGTTATTTGATTTGGGAGCTACGAATAGCTTCATTACTCCGGAGTGTGCGGAGGGCAGCGGGATCCAGAGCGATTCTAGAGAGCAGCTGGGAGTAGTTAAGGTTGCTGGTGGCAGGACGTTAGCTACCTTCGGGCGAGCTCATAGTGTGGATATTCTGGTGGCGGGGGAGTTGATGCCAGCAGATCTGGTCATTAGTCCGGTGGAGCTGTACGATGTCATCTTGGGTATGGATTGGTTGGATCGGTAAAGGGTCCATCTGGATTGTCATCAAGGACGTTTGGTGTTTGAGCGAGAGGCAGGGAGGTTGGTGTTTCAGGGTGTGAGACCGACTTCTGGGAGTCTCGTGATTTAAGCGATACAGGCCGAGCAGTTGATTGAGAAGGGCTATGAGGTGTATCTGGCGACGATAGTAATGCCGGAGACTGTTGGAGAGGTTGCAGTTGGGGATATTCGGGTTGTTCGGGATTTCCAGGATGTGTTTCAGTCGTTGTTGGGATTGCCACAATCATGGTCAGATCTATTTACGATTGAGTTGGAGCCTAGGACGACTCCTATATCTAAAGCGCCTTACAGTATGGCTCCAGCAGAGATGGCAGAGCTGAAAAAGCAGCTGGATGATCTGTTGGGGAAGGGGTTCATCCGTCCTAGTGTTTCACCGTGGGGAGCGCCGGTGTTGTTCGTGAAGAAGAAGGATAGGAGTTTTCGGTTGTGCATCGATTACCGGGGATTTAACCGAGTCACTGTGAAGAATAGGTATCCTCTGCCGTGCATTGATGAGTTGTTGGATCAGTTGCGAGGGGCTACTCGGTTCTCCAAGATTGACTTGGCTTCAGGATACCATCAGATTCCGATTGCTGAGGCGGACGTTAGGAAGATGGCCTTTCAGACGAGGTACGGACATTATGAGTTTGTGGTGATGCCGTTTGGGTTGATGAATGCGCCAGCAGCGTTCATGCGGTTGATGAACGGGGTGTTCTAGGAGTATCTGGATGTGTTCGTGATCATCTTCATAAATGATATTTTTGTGTATTCGAGGAGTCCGGAGGAGCACGAGGTCATTTGCGGTTAGTTCTAGAGAAGCTGCGGGAGCAGAAGCTCTATGCGAAGTTGAGTAAGTGCAGTTTCTAGCAGCGAGAGATGAACTTTCTTGGCCACATTGTGTCTGCAGAGGGGGTTTTTGTTGATCCGGCTAAGATAGAGGCTATCAGAGGCTGGCCTAGACCGAGGAGTGCCAGCGAGATCAGGAGTTTTCTTTTGGTAGGTTATTACCGCAGGTTCGTCAAGAGATTTACGAGTATGGTGCAGTCAATGATGAAGTTGATGGGGAAGGATATCCCTTTTGTATTGTCTTCAGCGTACGAGGAGAGTTTCGGGAAGCTGAAGGAGATGCTGACTAGTACACCGGTTTTGACGTTACCCGAGCCGAGGGAGCCTTACGTGGTGTATACAGATGCTTCGGGAGTTGGTCTGGGATGTGTACTGATGCAGCAGGGAAAGGTTATTGCATATGCTTCGAGGCAGTTAAGGGAGCAACAGTGCAACTACCCTACCCATGATTTGGAGTTGGCTGCGGTGATAATTGCCCTTAAGATTTGGAGGTCTTATTTGTATGGCGGGAAGGTGCAGGTATTCACAGACCACAAGAGTCTGAAGTATTTTTTCACTCAGCCAGAGCTGAACCAGAGACAGAGGCGCTGGATGGAGTTAGTTGCAGACTATGACCTGGAGATTGGATACCATCCGTGTAAAGCTAATCTGGTTGCAGATGCATTGAGTCGGAAGAGGGTTGCTTCAGATCAGGAGCGGGATATGGAGGCTCTGGTGAGCGAGATCAGTACATTGAGATTGTGTGTTATCTTACAGGAGCCATTGGGGTTAGATGCAGCTAACCAGGCAGACTTGTTGAGCAGGATTTGAGTTGCTCAGGAGAAGGATCAAGGTTTGAGTGATGCTTCTAAGGCAGCCGGTTCAGAGTATGTGGTCTCAGCGAGTAGGATGATACTAGTGAACAGGCGGGTTTGTGTACCCAAGAATGAGGATCTGAGGCTAGAGATCTTGAGGGAGGCTTATTCGAGCATGTTATCGATTCATCCGGGAGCGACCAAGATGTATCGTGATCTGAAGCGGTATTATCACTGGGTCGAGATGAATAGGGATGTAGCTAACTGGGTTGCAGCGTGCAACGTGTGTCAGTTGGTGAAGGCTGAGCATCAGGTTCTGAGTGGTATATTGCAGAGTTTGCCTATCCCGGAGTGGAAGTGGGATATGATTACCATGAATTTCGTGACGGGATTGCCAGTGTCACGGACGTATGTTGCGATTTGGGTGATTGTGGATCGTCTGACCAAGTCAGCACATTTTCTTGCCATTAAGAAAACTGATGGAGCGGCAGTTTTGGCTAAGAAGTATGTCCAAGCGTACGATACAGACTTTGGAGGATTTGCTGAGGATGTATGTGCTTGATTATGGTGGTCATTAGACGGATCATCTGAACCTGGTTGATTTTGCGTACAACAACAGTTACCAGGCGAGTATTGGGATGGCTCCATATGAGGCTCTGTATGGGAGGTCGTGTAGGACACCATTATGCTGGACTCAAGTGGGGGAGAGGAGCATGTTTGGTGCAGATTTTTTTCAGGAGACGACGGAGAAGATCTGTGTCTTGAGACTGAACATGAGAGAGGCTCAGAATCGACAAAAGAGTTAAGCAGTTAGGAGACGGAATGAGCTGGAGTTTGAGCTGGGAGATCTGGTGTATCTCAAGACAGCGATGTTGAGGGGTCCTAACAGATCCATTTCAGAGAATAAGCTGAGTTCGAGGTTTATGGGTCCGTTCAAGGTGGTGGAGCGGGTCGGACCGGTAGCTTATCGATTGGAGTTACCTCAGAGTATGAAGGCTTTTCACAAGGTATTCCATGTTTTAATGCTACGAAAGTGTCTGCATGAGTTTGAAGAGGTGTTGGCTAGGATTCCGGAGGATCTTCAGTTTACCTGTATTACCTTCTAGGAACATTTATTATTTATTTTAATTTCTAGTTAAATACTAGGGATACTTGTTTAAAACAATAAAATGAAAATCAATAAAATAAAAAACTGTTGCCATTTAATTAGATTAGAAAATAAAATTACTCCTTCCATTCTTTAAAGATAAAAAAATTTACAAAAAAAACTTATTCCATAAAAATAGATTTTTTTTATGTTTTCTATGCATTTTTGTAATTTATTGATAAGAAAATGTAGTTTTCGAGAAAAATATTCAAATACTATTGGTTGAAACTTTTGGAAAACCGTTTATTGCAAAAATCAATATATTTATTATAGATCATTAATTATTTTTCTTAATATGTGTAAAAATATCAAAACATCTATATTTTAGGAACAGATGAAGTATTTAGAAAAGTAATTGAAAAGCCTAGCTATATTGGTTGGGCTGTAAAACCCACTATCAGTTTTAATTTTTTTTTACAGCCTACCAATCATGCTTTAAATTATCTTTTAAAACTACAGCAAAAAAAAAATATATATTGGCTATAGAACCCATATTTCCTACATCTCTACATTTGAAGCTTTATAAAAAAAGAAGGCTGTACGATTTTTTTTGTTTCCATTTTTTTTGTTTACTTTTCTTATACGTACACATTTATTTATGTTAAAATTTTATATAATACATATATATATATATATATATATATATATATATATATATTAATACGATCATAGTTGTATTATATAATGCCTAGTAGAATTTGCTTCCGCTAACTCACTTACATTACATCTATATACTTTTTTTCTGTATACATAATGATGTTCTATAGATGTATATGCATATTGCATAATTTTATTATCTTTTTTTTTGGTCGGATCATAATTTTAATATCTATATATGCGTACAACTATTCATATAAAAAATATTCCATATTTAGTTTTTATTCTTAAAAAATTTCATATATATTATATTAATAAATATCATTAATTTTGTTTTGAAAAATATATATGATAAATAATTTTTGCTAGTATAATTATATTTTACAAATCGCACTTTAGTTAAAAATAATTATAGCCAAATTTTACAGCTATAGCAAAAAACATCTATATGCCCAAATTCTAAAGCATAATTATACTTTACCAATCGCACTTTAATTTAAAAATAGTTACAACTAAAATTCTACAGCTACAGCAAAAACGTTTACCGCCTAAATTCTACAGCAATTATTCTACAGATACAGTGCAACCAATCACCCACATTATAATTCGTTTGGTCAGCGAAACACAACTATGTGCAACGTTTGCCCGATTCGAAGTTCAAATTAGGCATTTAAGAAGAGAGAGAGACGAAGAAGAAAAATAAAATTGAAAAGGAAAACATGATTGTCCTTTTTTATTGAAAAATCTCTTGTGTTGTTTATTTTATTGCATTTCTACTTGCTTAAATCCATAGATCTATAGGAGTAAATCCACAACACTTTCTTTACAAGATTGTTGTACGTTTTGCATAGTCCTTTCTTTTGGAATCGTGAAATTATTCTCCCACGGCTTCAAAGGTTGAGCTGCCAAATGTGTGCGGTTTTCAAACACTAGAGTAGATAAGAAATCCAACGTCGGCACTAAATGTAACGGAGAATGGAGAATGGAGAGTTCTGTTTCTGTTTAATTTTTTTTTTTGTTTAATTCTCTCATTTAAGAGTAAAAAAGGTAAGCGATACGGATATATGCCCGGTGTGTAAGGGTGGGGTAGAGTCAATCTTACACATTTTGCGAGATTGCCCAGCGATGGAGGGTATATGGAGTCGGCTTGTATCGCCGCGACAGAGACAAGGTTTTTTTGCTCAATCACTGCTCCAATGGTGATGTGATCCGGATCGGCAACCGCGAGGTTTGGGACGAGTCAAGCGCGATCGAGCAAATACAAGGACCCGTCACGAGGTCCAAGGCAAGGGAGCTCACGCATTCCATTCAACGAATGCTCAATGAGGCACAAGACGGAGGATCGGCCGAGGCAAACCGGATCGTGATACTTATGCAAGCCGAGGAGAACAAAGATCAAGGGGATGTCTAAGTGACAAGCGCCTTGTCTTGTACTCTTTTTTCCATGTTCGGTTTTGTCCCAATGGGTTTTCCGAACATGGTTTTTAACGAGGCAAGACTTGGTCGCTTACATCTTTCACTTAGCCCTTCTCTTGGTTTTTACGTGGGCTTTTTCTTAATGGACTCAAGCCTTCTTTTCACCAAGTTCAAGCCCATTTCAAGCCCATCACGTTTTTGATAAGAGTTTTGAGTCAAAGTTACATTTTCAAAGTCCTTTGCATGTTTTCCTTTTAATGAGTCAAACAATTTAAGGCTTTTCTTATTTCCTAGGAAAGTTGCATGTAACCTTCCTTATGCTATATATATGTGCTATCCACCCTCAATAATATTCAACCAAATATTAAGTAAAATCAAACTCTCTCTTTTCTACTTGTGTTCACTACCGTTGGTGGAATCCGACAACCCTTTCTCTTAGAAGCGATTCTAGAGAAGATCTTGTTTTCTCACGGTGGGTATCCGAGGAAGAAGACAGTCTATCATTCACTTAAGTCTCTCATCACTTGTGTGATTATATCATCTTCCATCATCAATCGTTCATCATCATCTTTCCATCCCTTTTCATCCACGTAACCCGCATAACTCGTAACCCGCATACCTCATAACCCGCGTAACCCGTGTAATCCACGTAACCCGTAACCCGCGTACCCCGTAACCCGCGTAACCTGTGTAACCTGTGTAACCCGTAACCCGTGTGACCCATAACTCGCGTACCCCGTAACCCACGTAACCCCACTATATCTTACCGTAATCCGCGTAACCCTACCGTAACCCTCGACTCTGCATCAAAGTTTCGGTCCATCGATTGGGATCGTATCAAGTGGTATCAGAGCACGCTTTGATCCAGAGCTAAGTTTTCTAATTCATCTTTGTTCATCTCCTTTTAATTATCACCAGCCTTTGGTTTCATCTCTATCGCTACTATACTTTAATTTTCTATCGATTTCTTTGTGTTATGTGCGGTTTGTTTTAAAAGAATTTTGATACTTCCTTGTGTTGATTTGTGCCATAGATATGGAAGAAGAAACCAGCAACAATCGGGGGGATCAACTTCTTGATCGTGTGATGCAAGGGATGGAAGCACGAATGGAAAGGTTTTTTTCGATAAGCTTGCCGTTCTTCGTACTCCGATCGATCAAGTCACTAACGCAAGGAGACCACCAAAAGAAAACCAACGTGGGGAGGATGAAATACAACCAGATTTCCTCATGTCTGATTATGAGGAAACTCATTCCATAGATGCTCCAAGACCGAGGCGGTTTTGGGAACCACGAGATCGTAGAGAAGCCCAAAACCAAAATGCATACGGTAATATCAAGGTGAAGGTTCCCGAGTTTTATGGAAAGAATGATCCCGACATTTACCTTGATTGGGAGAAAAAGGTGGATCTCATCTTTGAGTGTCAGAATGTACCCGAAAGAAACCGCGTAAAGATCGTCGTCACAAAGTTTTGCGACTACGCTCTTAGTTGGTGGGACACCCTTGTCACCACTAGGCGTAGATGCGGTGAGGATCCCGTGGTCCTTTGGGATCAACTTAAGCGACATATGAGGAAGCGGTTCGTACCAAGCCATTACCAACGGGAACTTCATCAACGACTAAGGCGGCTCACGCAAGGAACTAGAAAAGTCGAGGACTATTTCCAAGAACTCGAGACATTGATGTTGCGAGCTAACATCCAAGAAGATCATGATATAATGCATTTTTGGCACGTTTTGACCCTTGTTTTGTAGGTCTTTATCGAGTCTTTCGTTCTCTTTTGAGTCTTTCTAGGTACAAAAGTGGCTGGAAACAAAGATTGGAGTCTTGCAAATGGACTTGGCGAAAAAGAAGGAAAATGGAATCTTTTTGAAAGATTCTGCCCAAAAAGAGCACTTGTTGCCCAGAAGGAGCACCTACACCAAACGTGGTGCTCTCGCTTACTGGAAAATCCCAATATGGAAAGTTCATTAAACCTAATCCAGATGAAGCCCTAATTTTGGCCAGCCACCTAAGGCATATAAAAAGGGATCATCACGCAGCCCCAGAGACACACGACACACATATCACAGAGATCACACAAAAGAGAGAGAGAGATCGCGAGAGAAAGATCGAAGGAGAGAGATCGAGAGGAAAGAAAAAGGTTCGATACTCACCTCTGGAAATTTGGATCACGCCACAACACATGAGCCACGCAGCAGCAGAGACACAACAACAAAACAGAAACACGAGAGAGAAGAGAGAGATTTGGAGACTTGTTTTGAGATTTTTGCTTGGAGATTTGTCTTCCACATACTTATTGAAGTTTTCTTAAACCCTACTCTTTCATATTTCAAATCAATGAAGTTTCTATCATCTCTTGCTGCTGTTGTTTGTTTGATCATGAGCGAGTAGTCATCCAGTTAGGTTAAGGGTTTTCAATGGGTTAGAATTCATGAACTAAGCATAGATAGGTTTTATATATATATCATTCGATAGTCTCCATCTATTGTCGATCATATTGCCTAGGTTAGCTTGATCACCTAGCCTTTGATCTTAGGTTGAATTTACTTATCAAAAGTTTGTAAATTGCTGGAATTGATATAGATGGGCGATTTGATCCTTAGCCAACGAAAGTTGAAGTTAGGGCAACTCGTGAACACATCAACCCTAATCGCTAATGCTTGATAATCTTTATTAACCTCAACGACAGTTAGAGTGTTAGATTGATTGTTAGAGTTGTCGATGCCACGAAAGTGGATCTCCTTATATTTATGGTTGAGTCCTAGACTTGTTCGTAATCGTATGCCTGCATAATTGCTTGGTTCTTGATATTCGAATCCCTGAAAATTATCCCTGACCTAACGCCTTCCTATTATTGTTTACAACCGATTTTACATTTTGTTTTGCTTTAATTATCGTGACATTTAAACCCAACTTGAATCGCTTAGCTGAGATTGTTTTCCATAGAATTAGAGCGTATTGCTGGTCCCTTAACGAACCTGAACTATTCTACATTGATTAGTGAATCTAGGTTTTAATCTTTGAAACCGGATAAAGGACTGTTTTATTCTTTCATCAGATCATGAGGCTAATATGTCACGGTTCTTGGGAGGATTGAACCGCGACTTCCAAGATCGGCTTGAGTTACAATACTATGAAGAAATCGAGGAGATGCTGCATAAGGCCATCCTTATTGAACAACAAATCAACCGACGGTCTACCAAATCCACGATGCCGTCCAATGTCTCTAAGTTCAAAGACGTCGAGCCGAGCTGCCCCAAAGATAAAGCTACTGTTTTTGAGCCTAAAGAAGAAGCTAAGTCCGACAATAAAGGCAAAGGTGTGTTCGATCCAAAAAAGGCCCGAGATATCCGATGCTTCAAGTGCCAAGGCCGTGGGCATATGGCCAAAGATTGTATCAACAAGAAGGTCTTCATTTTTCTTGATAACGGAGATGTGGTCACCGATGATGAAAAAGAAGAGAAAGATTCTTCATCCGATGAGTATGAGGAACCACCGGCCAAAGGGGAATTACTTGTCGCGCGAAGGGCATTGAGTCTACAATCAAAAGACGATGAGCAAGAGCAACGCGAGAATCTTTTCCACACTCGGTGCATGGTTCAAGACAAAATTTGCAGCCTTATTATCGACGGAGGAAGTTGCACGAACGTGGCAAGTCTCACAATGGTCAAGAAACTCGGATTAGAAATGAGAAAGCACCCGAAGCCATATAAGCTACAATGGCTCAACGAGGGAGGTAAATTGCAAGTTTCCAATCAAGTCACGGTACCATTGAGCATTGGCAAGTATAAAGACGAGGTCATATGTGACGTGTTACCCATGGGAGCTAGTCACATCCTTTTGGGAAGACCATGGCAATCCGATCGAAATGTGATGCACGACGGATTCACTAATCGGCACTCATTTGAGTTCAAAGGTAAGAAAATCACTCTCATTCCAATGACACCTTATGAAGTGACTCAAGACCAACTGTGTATGAAGAAAAAACAAGAGGAAACCCAATCCAAGAGCAACCATCTCTTAATCCATTCGGGTGAGATCGAACAAACTTGTTCTTTTAATAAATTCCAAATTCCTTTTGTGTATAAAAAGACTCTCATGAGTTTCTCTGACCTTCCACCGGTATTTCCGAGTACGGTGACTAATGTTTTGCAGGAACATGATGACGAGAATCCCAAAGAATTACCATACATTCAAAACGTCTCATGTCTCGAAACCGCTTATCAAGCTAAATCCGTAGAAATGAAGGAGCTTGTCATCCACGATGATCATGAAACCTTCGCCAAAAGTAAAGTACCACCAGATCTCCATAAAATACCTGTCATGTGTGCAAACTTCAGCGAGCCATTCTCAAAAGGTAAGGACAATGATGTGATCGACACATTCTCAAAGAGGTACAAACGTTTCTCTACTCCTCATAATATAATCCTTGATTTTGGAGATTTAGAGGAGATTTATGTTAACGTTAAAGGCTTTGAGAAGCTTTATAAAGCTTGTGAAACTTTTGTTAGCGATCACTACCTTAGGGCAGATTTCTACTTGTTTTACGATAAAATTTGTGCGTCTATTGCTGCCGTTTGTGAGTTGTTGTTTAGGTCAACACATGGACGTGATTTTATGTGGTATTTTGACATCGCCAAGACTATCAAGACGGTCTTCTATCACTTCTCTTTGCCGCACAAGAAGGATGTTGCGAAAAAGACTAAGCCAAAGCTGAGACTAAAAAAGATCGATGTGTATCCATCGGATCTTCAAGGTAAGTACAATGTGTCAAACTCCTTTCATATTTCTAACTTAGTCCCTTTTGTTGCAGATGACACAGATTTGAGGACAAATCATTTTCAAGAGGGAGGGGATGATGTGATCCGGATCGGCAACCGCGAGGTTTGGGACGAGTCAAGCGCGATGGAGCAAATACAAGGACCCATCACGAGGTCCAAGGCAAGGGAGCTCATGCATTCCATTCAACGAATGCTCAAGGAGGCACAAGACGGAGGATCGGCCGAGGCAAACCGGATCGTGATACTTATGCAAGCCGAGGAGAACAAAGATCAAGGGAATGTCTAAGTGACAAGCGCCTTGTCTTGTACTCTTTTTCCCATGTTCGGTTTTGTCCCAATGGGTTTTCCGAACATGGTTTTTAACGAGGCAAGACTTGGTCGCTTACATCTTTCACTTAGCCCTTCTTTTGGTTTTTACGTGGGCTTTTTCTTAATGGACTCAAGCCTTCTTTTCACCAAGTTCAAGCCCAATTCAAGCCCATCACGTTTTTGATAAGAGTTTTGAGTCAAAGTTACATTTCCAAAGTCCTTTGCATGTTTTCCTTTTAATGAGTCAAACAATTTAAGGTTTTTGTTATTTCCTAGGAAAGTTGCATGTAACCTTCCTTAGGCTATATATATGTGCTCTTCACCCTCAATAATATTCAACCAAGTATTAAGTAAAATCAAACTCTCTCTTTTCTACTTGTGTTCACTACCTTTGGTGGAATCCGACAACCCTTTCTCTTAGAAGCGATTCTAGAGAAGATCTTGTTTTCTCACGGTGGGTATCCGAGGAAGAAGACAGTTTATCCTTTACTCAAGTCTCTCATCACTTGTATGATTATACATCTTCCATCATTGATCGTTCATCATCATCTTTCCATCCCTTTCCATCCACGTAACCCGCATAACCCGTAACCCGTGTACCCCGTAACCCGCGTAACCCGTGTAACCCGCGTAACCCGTAACCTGCGTACCCCGTAACCCGCGTACCCTGTAACACGCGTAACCCGTGTAACCCGCGTAACCCGTAACCCGCGTAACCCATAACTCGCGTACCCCGTAACCCATGTAACCCTACCATATCTTACCATAATCCGCTTAACCCTACCGTAACCCTCAGCTCCGCATCAAAGTTCTGGTCCATCGATTGGGATTGTATCAAATGGTTGTTTGTGAATCTTGGTGACCATACTAAATATGATGGCGTCGAGTGGTGTATGGTGTTTGCCTTGGGGTTGTGGTGGGGCTGGAGATGGCGATGCCAGGATGTGTTTGGCGGGGGCCGATTTTGGCGTGATCGAGTGCGATTCCTGAAGGAGTTAGGGAAGGAGGTAGCTACGGTGGAGGAGAAAAGGGCATCATAGCAGAACAGGGGGGGAAGAGTAGAGAGGCTGGTTTCATGGGCTCCACCGAGAGTAGGATGGTATAAGTTGAATACGGATGGAGCCTCACATGGGAATCCCGGATTGGCAACTGCAGGGAGTACTTTGCGGGATACGATGGGGAATTGGTATGGTGGTTTTGTAGTAAACATTGGACGATACTCAGCGCCCTTAGCGGAGTTATGGGGGGGGGTGTATTATGGGCTTTATATCGCTTGGGAAAAGCGGATTGAGTGTTTAGAGTTGGAAGTGGATTCTCAGATGGTGGTCGATTTTCTCACTTCGGGGATTGGTGATTCACACCCGTTGTCTTTCCTGGTACGTCTGTGCCATGGCTTTTTATCGAAGGACTGGAATGTCCGAGTGACTCATATGTATAGGGAGGCTAATCGTCTAGCGGATGGATTAGCTAACTATGCTTTTTCTTTGCCAGCTGATTTTCATATGCTTATATATGTACCGTCTGAGGTTGAGTTGTTATTAAGGGAAGATGCGTTGGGGCACTCCTTGCCTAGAAACGTAGTTATGTAATTGATTTCATTAATAATACTTTTATCGGGAGGATTTCTCCCGATGCACGACCAAAAAAAAAAAAAGGTAACCTAAATAAAACAATAAAAATGAAAAGAATTATCCCTTTCAGAACTCCATTCTTTGGGCTTATGACTCTCCTTTTCAGTAAGAGGCTTTGCTTCTCCTTAGATAACTAAAAAAAATTGATCTTATCCTTTGTATGTGGTGAAGAAATCTGTTTCTGTTCTTCGATTTAGGGTTTTTCTGGAAATTTCGTGAGAGGGTTTTTTCTCAGATTTGGAGACTAAAGAGATTCTGTGGGGTTGAGTGGTGGTTCTCGTAGCTGGAATCGCGCAGTGGGTTCTAGCTTTCAGTCTTAAGTTGGAGTTGGTGTTGGTGTGAGGAAAATGTCTTCAAGCATCGACCGAATCTTGATGGAGATGAAAATCAATGATGTGGATGAGCCTTTCGACCTCCTAGACGACCCAGAGTATTGTTCTATGGAGGAAAATTGGCTGAGTTTGATAGGTAGAGTTCTCAACCCTGCTCGTCAATATATAGCAGATCTCGTTAGGGATATGCCCCGTAAATGGTAACTCTATGATAAAGTCCGTGGCGTGGCTCTATCCCCTGAGAGATTTCAATTTATCTTCAAAGAGGAGAAAGACCTAGAAGAGATTTATAGTAGGGGTGTTCACACCTACAATCAGTGGTATAATGTTCTTGATAAGTGGATGGAGAATCCTCCGGCTGATTATCTACAGACTATTCCGGTATGGGTGCAGATGAGTAATATCCCCATTAACTACAAGACGCTCAGATCACTTAAGGACTTGGGTGGTGGTAATAGAAGTGGCCTTTGACCCTCTCAAAGCTCAATGCAGGGAGTATGTGAGAGTTAGAGTGACGTTTGTTGTATCTAATCCGGTAAGGAGAATAAAAGTGGTTAATCTTCTCAAAGGTGGGTAGGCTATAGTGCACTATGACTTTGAAAGACTGCAGAAAAGATGCTACACTTGCCAAAGATTAACACATGAACAGGAGCAATGTCCAATTTTCTTGAATAAGGACATTGGTTTGCCTGAAGCTGGTCAACCTGTGAAGGGTTTGGTTCCAGGGTTGATAGAACCTGTTCTTAAGGAAGGGGATCCGCTGTTTGGGATTCTTATGGAAGATGAGGTTGGGACCAATCCTATTACTAGTCAGCCTAGAATTGCAGCTGAGGTTCTAGAAGGAATGAGAATTTATCTCTTGGTGGATTGTGGGATTGATAAGATCATAAAGGAGGGGAGAGTGAGAAGCTCTATTGATCAGGTGAAGAATGACCCTAGGGGCCAAACATCCATTCTCAGTTTAGAACCTATTCCAGTCATCTCTTCAGACTTGGACAAAGGTAAAGGTATTGTGTTTGGATATGAGTAGCAGAATAAAGCAAGGGGATGGAGATTACTGATAAGGCTGATGGGAAAGTTCTTAAAGGAACTATGAGAATGGGCAATGTTGTTTCTGTTCAGCCTGGTCTTGATGGAATACAATCTGTCGGGGCCTTTTCTTCTATTGATATGGGTAATTCTTCTTGCTTTGATTCTCCAACGGCTTATAGGGTTGGCTTCTCTGAAGCTAGCTCTTCCAGGAAAAAAAAAAAAAGGAACGAACCTCGCAAGAGGCTTCATATTAGTAAGAGAAAGATTAAGGGGACAGCAGAGGGAAGTAAAATTCTGAGTGATGAGTTGAAGAAAGGAGAGACAGTTGGGAAGACAATTAAGAGAAAAGCAGAGGTGGAGATTAGTGGATTAGAACATCAGGCTCAGTGCCAAAAAACTTTGGTAGTCCCAGTTGAGGGACTGTCCAACCCCCAATGAGTTTTCTGAGTTGGAATTACCAAGGGTTGGGACGGTTCCAAAACTTAGTGATTCCCAGGCTCATGGAAATGCGTAAAAACCATTCTCCTGAGCTTTTGTTCCTGATGGAGACAATGCATATGAGGAATGTGTTAGTGAACCTCCAGGAATGTCTGGGGTATGAAAGGGTGTTCACTGTAGATCCTATAGGTAAGAGTGGTGATTTAGCTATTTTTTGGAAAAGTAATGTAGAGGTAGAAGTATTGTTCTATGACAAGAATTTTCTGAATTGAGAATTAGATATGGAGACACAAATTTCTTGGTGTCTTGTATTTATGGGGATCCATCTGGTGTAACCCTTAGAACTGTGATTTGGGAAAGATTGTCTCGTATTGGGATTAATAGAAAGGAGGTGTGGTGCATTTTTGGGGACTTTAATGATATTCTGCATGGGGGAGAAAAAGTTGGAGGTCATAGTAGGAATGATGGCGGTGTATGGGCCGTTTAATGATATGATAAAAGCTTGTGGAATGATTGAACTTCCTAGCAATGGGAATTGTTTGACTTGGGGAGGAAAGAGGGGTGATTGGTGGATTTAATGTAGACTTGATAGATGCTTTTGGGAATAAGCAATGGTTCTCTTAGTTTCCAACCTCCAACCAGCAGTTTTTAGAGAAGAGGGGTTCTGACCATAGGCCTATGTTCATTAGCCTCATCTCTTCTAAAGATTTTTATAGAGGAAGCTTTAAGTTTGATAAGAGATTTCTACAACAAACCCAAGGTTAAGAAGTTGTAGGATGGAATCTGCCTCCTTTGAGATCTCATGGAGTGAGAACGGTGGCGGAGAGATTAATAAGTTGTAGGAAGAAGTTGAGTAAGTAGAAAAGGGAGAATAATACAAACTCCAGAAATAGGATAGTGCAGATTTAGGAGGCATTGGAAGCTGAGCAATCTAAGAATCTTCTTAGTATCTTCAGAATGAATGTGTTGAAGAATGATCTGGTTTTGGCGTATAGAGAAGAAGAATCTTACTGAAGTAAAAAATGTAGGGATAAATGGTGTTTGGAGGGTGATGAAAACACAAAATTCTTCCATGCCTCTGTGAAGGCTGCTAGAGGAAAAAAAAGGATAGAAAAACTGAGGGATGTCAATGGTGTTTTCCAAAGATCAGAAACATCTAAAGGGGAAATGGATGTCTTATTTCCGAGATCTTTTCAAATCTTCAAACCCATCAGACTTTAGTGATCTGTTCCAGGGGTTTACTCCTAAATTTTCTCAGAGCATGAACGTAAAGCTGACTAAAGAGATCCTTTTCTTCCAGAAGTACTGGTCAATTATAGGGCCACAGGTTATTTTGGAGGTGAAGAGATTTTTCTCTACAGGAATTATGCCTACTGAATGGAACTACACACAGTTGTGTCTAATTCCTGAAATTCCTTCTCCTTCTATGATGGGTGATTTGAGACCTATTAGCCTTTGCTCTCTCAGCTACAAGATTATATCCAAGATTCTGGTTAAGAGATTGCAAGCGCTGCTTCCCAAGTTAGTATCTCCATTCCAGTCGGCTTTTGTTTCTAAAAGGCTCATATCTGATAATATTTTGCTGGCTCGATCATGAGGTGGTTCATGGTTTGAGAACTCATCCAATGGTCTCTAAGGAGGTTTTGGCCATAAAGTCAGATATGTCGAAGGCCTATGATAGGGTGATATGGAGTTATTTGAAAGCTATGCTTTTAGCTTTGGGTTTTGATGTGAGATGGGTTTCTTGGATCATGGGCTGTGTTACGACGGTCACATTCTCTGTGCTTATGAATGACCAACCGTTTGGCCTTATTACTCCCTCTAGGGGACTTAGGCAAGGAGATCCCTTTCCCCCTTCCTGTTTGTGTTGTGTGCTGAGGGTCTTTCTCATTTGATCACGAACGCAGCTAATGAGGGGGTGATTAATGGGGTTCAGTTCTCGGATAGTGGCCTAGCTGTCCATCATCTCCTCTTTGCAGATTATTGTTTGCTGACTTGCAGAGCTCAAGTGGAGGAAGTGAAAGCCTTGCAATTGATCTTGAAGACCTATGGTGAGGCAACTGGTCAGGTGATTAACATTCATAAATCTTCTATTTCTTTTGGGAGCAAGATTGGTGAAGAGGTCAAACAAAGCATTAAAGATATTACTGGTATCCTTAGTGAAGGAGGGGCTGGTTCTTATCTAGGACTACCAGAATGTTTCAGTGGATCTAAAATTGATATGTTAGCCTATATCCATGAAAGAATGAAAAATAGGATGTCTGGGTGGTTTGCTAGGATGCTATCTCAAGGGGGGAAAGAGATTCTGATAAAAGCAGTGGCCATAGCCCTCCCTGTGTATGCTATGTCCTGCTTTAGACTGCCTAAAGCAACTTGTGCTAAATTAACTAGTGCAATGACAGATTTTTGGTGGAATTCTACAGAGGAAAAAAGAAAAATTCACTGGGTTAGTTGGGAAAATTATGCTTGGCTAAGAGTCAGGGAGGGTTGGGTTTCAAGGATATAACAGACTTTAATCAGACCTTACTTGGAAAATAGGCTTGGAAGTTGGTTCCGGACTTGGAGAGCTTACTGTCTAGATTCCTGAAGAGTAGGTATTTTGAGGGCTCTAATTTTTTAGAGGTTGGAGTTTGAACAAGACCGTCTTTTGGATGGAGAAGCATTCTCTTTGGAAGAGAATTGATTCATATGGACCTAAAGAGGAAGATTGGAAATGGCAGAGACACAATGATCTGGACAGAAAAATTGATTGATGGAGAAGTGATGAGATCTCCATAGATGAAAAAACCTATCATTGACATTGATATGAAGGATAGTGCAATGATTGACTTGAGAACTAGACGGTGGAACAGAGCTAAACTAAATGAGTTATTCTACCAAGAGGATGTTGATAGGATCCTAAAAATGAGGCCGGTGGTTTCTAAGAAAGATTTCAAAGTTTGGAAATACAATAAAAGTGGAGCATACTCTATTACTGGTTGGTGAATAAGAAGAACAAGGAACTGCTCATTCAGGAAGCAGAAATGAGGCTTTCTAGTAATGAGCTGAAGAATGAGATTTGGGCACTTAACACATCTCCAAAACTTAAAGTTTTTTTGTGGAAAATGTTGAGTGAAGCTCTCCCAGTAGTTGATCTTATAGTCAGAAGGGGTATGACCAGTGATTCTAGATGCCAAGTCTGTGGACTAGAGAAGGAGTCTATTAACCATGTCATCTTCTCCTGCACCATGGCTCGACAAGTTTGGGCAATGTCCAATATCCCTTCTCCTGAAAATGGTTTCAATGGTAATGCCTTATTCTCCAATTTCTCTTTGTTGATGAAGGTTTATAAGAACTTGGCCATTCCACTGCTTACTAGAAGACTCATTCCATTGTTGATTTTTTTTATGTGGAAGAAAAGGAATGGGTGGCAGCTTGAGAGTGTGATTTTTTCAGCCATTGAGGTAGTTAGAAAAGCAAGGGAGGAGAGAGATCAATGGCTAGCTGCTCATGTCATTGATGCAAATAACCATATGACATGTGTTGAGAATAATCAGGGAACCAATCGGAAATGGTCAAGACCTCCGGTCTCATGGTTAAAATGCAATGTTGGACTCTCCTGGTCAAAAAAGAATAATATGGTTGGAGGCTCCTGGGTGTTGAAAGATGCGAGAGGAATGATTCTCTTACATAGCAGAAGGTGTTTTGCAAACCAAACTGAAATTGAGAATGCTCAATTGTTGGTTCTGCTTTGGGCTATGGAAAGCATTGGCTTCCATAAACTGAACAATGTCATCTTTGCGTGTGAATTTTCTGAGTTGGTAGGTGCTGTGGAAAGATCTATGGCCTGGCCTTCTTTTTGTTATCAAGTGGACGAGATAACACTGGTTTTGGATAGGTTTAGTTGCTCTAAACTTATTGTGGAGACTAGAGAAGCAAATAGAGGAGCTCATCTCATTGCACAAAGTGTTACTAAAGATCGGCGTACTCAATCCTATGTTTTGGTGAGTTTTCCAGTATGGCTTGAAGAAATCTTTGTTTGTGAGAGTGCATAATCTTCTTTTTGCTCATCTCTGCATTTTTTGGTGTAAATACTAGATGTGTTGGTAGTCCCATGGATCCTACGGATGCCAATGGTTGATAGATGTCATAGTATTTTTGTAAGGAATGTATGTGTCTCAACTATTGTATTTTGGTCTTTTGGCCGTTATAATGAAATATTCAGAAGAAGAAAAAAAAGAGTTAAAAAGGTAAGAATAAGTTTTTGTTTTGGCTAAGGGAATATGTTTATTTGTATTTAATGAGAAGTTGGGGCTTTATAGATTGGAAATGTTTTAGTACTTATCATTATATTGCAAGAAAATTAGCCAATAACAAATGTTTGTTTATGGACATTTTGTAGATTCTATCATATCGACTAAAATTTCATCACAAAAAGTTAGCCAAATATATATTTTATTTCTAGAGAAAAACATAGGAATGTAATTAAGTTTCATATTTGTAAAGAATAATATCATTATCGTTTGATTACCTTAGTCAAATTTAAAAATTTAGTAAATAACATTATTTATTTGTTCTCGTAATAATTTGTTGAATTGACTAAATAAATTAAATCATATTTTTTTTTACCAAAGAAGGGAAAAATAAATCATAATCTTAAATTTCATTTTTTTCACATTCTGCAATCAACATAGTACTTCGCATTTAACATATTTCGATCAAACAAACAAAAACCCATAATATTCCATGCCGAAACATATACTTCTAAGAAAAAATCAGTTACTATGTGAAATTTCAAATTTGCAATAGCATAAAAGCATATGTGTATAGCAAAAATCCTAGGTCCACATAAAGATAATAAATAAAATACTATCATTTAGTTGAAAATATGTTAATTATATTTTTGTCATTACATTGGAAAGATGTTAATTAAATTTTCATCATAAGCTGATTTACACTTTCTCTCTCTTGATCTCTGAAAGGCGATAAAGAAAATAGAGGCTTTTTCTGCAAGTTTTCCAGATCTACGTTTTTCTCCGGTCGGCGATCTCGCCGGTCCGGTTTGTATAAATGTTTATACCTTTTTTATGTTTTGTAGTCTTAGATTTATGTTTGTCGGTTGTCCGATTAGATCCGGATTTGCTTTCGGCTTTATCTATATTTGGATCCGTTTCCGAGCTTTTCGAATCTAGTCTGGATTTGCTTCCGTATATATCGGATTTAATTTCGACTTTGTTCGGTGGTTTGTTCCGGCTAAGTCCGGATTCCTCTCTTGTTTTTAGAGAGACTCGATCTCTTATCCGTCAAAGCTTACTATCGTTGAATATTCTATTTTTTCCTCAATTTTTTCTGATTTCTCCTTTTGCTTGAGGAATAATATCTCTATCGCTTCTCCTGCTGCTCACGACGCATGGACATGGTTGAAAGAAATACATCAACTTGGGTGTAGTCGGTGGTGAAGCAACTCAAACATGGTGTTTATCCGAGGATTTTGAAGTGGTTTTATTAATTCCAGTAGATTTTGGCGAAACTAATAAACGGATTTGAGATCGGCAGTAGGTTGGAGGTCCTCATCGCTCTATGGCTGATTGGTGGCGACTGATTGGTCACCGGCGGTGACTAGCATTTTTAACGGCGGTGGTTAAAGTTTCTAGAAAAGTTGTTTGATTTGGGCTGTTAAATTGCTGTATTTTTGGGGCTTTTACTTACTGTAATTGGCCTTTGGGCTTCTTAATGAAATGGCCGACAAAAAAAAAAATTATCATAAGCTAATTTGACAGCATGCGACCCTCCTCGAAAAGCCAACCAAAGTAAATCCAGTAGTAATGAGATGAAATCTTGTCAAATTTGTTAGGGGTTGTGTTCAATGGCCAATAATGGCTTCTCTTGACAGGCCATTGAACACACAATACCTTACATTTTTCTGATGTATTTGACAAGACTATTACGACTTGATTTGCTCTGGCTGGCTTGTCGAGGAGCGACGCTTGCTGTAATACTTTGACCAGTTTTTCGTATAGCCTCGTATCGGTTGGTTGAACTTTTGATGTAGATGGATCTTATAATCATCTGACACTGCTAATTAGCTACTATATAAACTCACACAATCTGTAGTATATTAACATTTACAATGAAAAATGGATAATCAAGTAAATGTCTCAAGAAAATATTCTCTATTTGTGTATATAGACACAAATCATCAATTGAAAAGGTTTATATAGCATTTTACAGTCGTCGCATCATTATTGTTAATTACTTTATTTCGATATAAAGTTTATATGCCATATTCTTTAGGTTGACTAGCCATTAACGCATATTACCTTCTTTCTTCTTAATTTTTACTTTTTTTTTTGTATTTGCTATAAACGTCTCTTCTTGATTTTGTTTGTCAACCATTTGTGAATATAGATTACATAACATTTTAGAAGGTTTGTATTGTATTTTTGGTCGTCGCATCATTTCTATTTATAACTTTATTTCAATATGAAATATTCATATATTATCTTGTTAACATTGAGTCATTGACTAGCCATTTACGCCTAATACTTTCTTTCTTTCCTTTTTGCTATGAACATTTATTATATGTTTTCTTTTTAAATATAAAAAACTATATATAAAACAAAAAACTCTAGGCAATTTTGCATATTGCATTTATGCAATATTATATTGGTTATAAGACTACTTTTGTTATGTTTTGGTTTATGGTTTAAACCCGGTTTAGTTGTTTGTATTTAAGAACATTTGCATCTTTCTATTTGAATAAATGAAGATATTCGAATATTTTGTCACAATCCCAATTTCAAATGGTATCATTCTATGTTGATTTTTTCTTTCTTTATTTTTACTTGACTAGTTAAGTTTAATGGACTTTATGTTTATCTTATTTGTTTCAAACGAATGATGTACATGTCCATTGATATAAAATATAATTAGGTTAAAATCAATGTATTAAAACTTGATCCATATAACGAACTTGACTATCATTCTGGTCAATTAGGGGGTGTATTCAATCTGATATTTAAAGAGATTTGAGTATTACTGTGATTTTAGTGATTTTGTATGATTTTAGAAAGTTTAATATATAATTCTCTACAATCCCACCTAAAACTATGGATTTGGCTCTTTGTATTTTTATCAAATAAATCTTCTCAAATCTCTATTAAAAAAAATTCTTCGTATGTTTCCAATAACAGTGGATTTGAATGTATTTTTCTAAATCACTAGTTCAATAACAATAGATGTTAACAGAGTTTTCTAAATACATGTTCCAATAAAGGATTTGATAAATATAACAAATCACTAAAAATGCTAGATTGAATATCACTGAATCGACTTCAATCAACTGTGGGTCAATACATAAGTGATAAGTGACATATTTATTTATCATTATTATTGTACTATATATATAAAAATTTCAATCCATGTTTTTAAAATAGAAGGATTTTGATAATACCCTAATCTTTATTAAAAATTTGAAAACTACACTTAATCTTATAAACTTGGAAAACTATACATTTTTTTACAAAAGTACGTAAATCAACTGTATTTTATTTTTATTTTTGAAAATATTTTGTTAGTAAATCAATGTCTCAAAGCTAATTTTTTATTAAATTAAAAAATAAAGATTGACTTATTTTACACAGTCGGCTTATATATATTTGGTTGATTTATTTATACAGTTGATTTATTATTTTTATGTTCGTCGACTTAATATTCAGCTTCTTCCACTTATTTTAAACTATTGACCTATATTTCTTTTGCTTATTTTTTACTTTGTCAACTTGTTTAACCATTGAATTATTTTTAAATTTTTGTCGAATTAATTTTCAGTTTGTCGACTTATTTTAAAATGTTGACATATATTATCGTTTGCTTGATTTTTTACTTTGTCGACTTATTTAACTATTGAATTATTTTTTTATCTTCGTGGACTTAATTTTCAGTTTTGTCGACTTATATTTCATTTGATTTACATTTTAAGTTATCAACTTATTTAAACTACTGAATTATTTGTTTTTAGTTCGTCGAATTAAATTTTTTTATTCATCAATTTATGTAAACCTACTGATTTATATTTTGGTAGGTTGACTTTTTACTTTATCGACTTGTTGAAACCATTGATTTAATTTTTATGTTCATCGACTTGACATATTATTATCTAAATTAATTAACTTGTAAATTATTAAAATTTTAAAATTAATCAATTAGTAATTTTATTTTATAAACAATATCAATTAGTAATTTTATTTAAACTAATAGATGATTTATTAGTTTTAAAGATTACAAATCATTTTCTTTTTAAAGATAGAAAATCAAATCATTTTTGTTGTTTTAAAATTTTCATTAACTAAGGATAAAAATGTCATTTCAAACAACAAAAATGGTATTTGAAACAACCCAACCCGTTTTTTTTTTTTTTAACATCGAATTAGCATTCCCATAAATACTAATTCTCAACAATTCTCAACAATCACATTAAACTAGCGGAAATCAACTCGATTCAATTCAAACAATTATCCATTAAATCCAATAACTAATTCAATAACCAACATAAACCAATTCATCAAACCAGCAACGTAGCGGTTTTAAACAATACGATAAAGCAACACAATTGAGACTCTAGATCATCTACTCTTCCCGGCCCTGATTCCACAATCACACTTTGTCTTTATATGCATCACATGGTTAAAAGAGATGCGTGAGTATTATCACAAATACTCAGTTAGACGGTCATCCCATCTACTTGGCTATACACACATGCATAAAAAATATCACAATACCAAGCAATCAAACAACAATGCATAACACAATAATCAACACGAGAATCACACATCCATCAAAACATTAATCAAACGCATTCTCACATTCTTTTTACCCAGATAAGCCATGGTCACGCACTCACCTTGATTTTGGATAGATTCTAGTCAAATACAACCACGAAAAGAAACCACTCTAACACCTATAGCCTCTGCTCTATCTTCTCTTCCTCACGACCTAACAAAACCTCGATCCTCAGAATCCGTGTCGGAAACCTGATCTAGAAACTAGACAAAGAGAGCTTTCCAACGGTATATGGATCGTCTTCTGAGTCCTTCTCGTTCGACGGGAATCCTCCCTCGAAATGGACTGATCGTAGAGCAGAAACTGCACAAATCTCTAAGTAAAACAATGATAACTCCTAGAATACACATCCGATTGACAAACCGTTTTCTCCCATATCAAAATCTGAGAGTGGAAAACTTAACCTGAAAGTTTCGCTCCGATCCGATCTGTTCTTATTGGCCGATACTCTCTTCTTCTAAAACCGGACAGAACTGCCTCCAAAGCCTCAATCACGTCTTAAGGAATAAGAACACTCAGAGATCTCTTCCTCTTCACTCTGGAACTTTCTGGAACTAAAATCCATCAGAAAACGCGGCCAACCCCTTTTCATAGGGAAGCCCTAGGGTTCCACCTTAAACCGGCCCACAAACCGATGATTAAAATCGAACCAACCGGTTCAAATTAACCTAGCGTCGATCGACGCACGACCAAAATTCACATAATTTGGTTCACGGGCGTTACAATTCTCCCCCACTAATACGGATTCGACCTCGAATCACGCGACACCGTCTCACTAAGGTTGACACTCACGTCCGAAACCCAACCAGATTCTCCCGAAAACATCAACAATGCAACGCACCCTAATTCAGATTAGGGCTGTCCGATTGATCGCACAACAATCAAACAAGAACATGCGCGACCAAGCCACTACATATGTTACCAGGGTCGTCTGATCCGAGGTTCCTAACGCAATTAAAAACCTAGACTAGACATCCACTTACACCTCCCCATCAACACCCCTGACCACCTGGTCATCACCAATCGAGATCACACTCGATCCCCGAGCTTCACTAGTCTCATACTAGCCACATTGCACCGTCTCGCCACGGCTGCAATCGTGACCAAACCCGGTCGGTACCACCTGAGATCCACTCCAGATCCCTGAAGTTCATCCAGTCTCATACTTATAACCATGTTCAGACGTTAATTGCTCATATCTCATATATATATATATATATATCTACACCTCTCACTCTCAGGGTCGTCACCCTTCGAGCTCACGGTGTATACTCCATGCCCTTCTCACTCTCGGAACACACAGTCCATCAAGTAATCGGCATGCAGGGAACCCACTATCCCCTGGAGAGAACCACCATCCCTTAAAGTATCTGCAGGGAACCCACTATCCCCTGGAGAGAACCACCATCTCTCAAGACATCTAAATGCAGGGAACCCACTATCCCCTGGAGCAATAACTCTGCAACGTGCATCATAAGCACTTGTCGATCGAAATCACTTCTCGTGGTTCCATCCTGACATCCCCTGTCCCGGAATATCATCTCATCCATGACCCTCCACTAGGTCATCCGAAACAACCCCCACTAGGTGTTTCCATTAGAGTCCATGGAAACGACGAGTCCTAACTCACATAAGACCTCTGTTTCCAGACTCCCCTTAGAAAATAGACGGGTTATAACTCACATAAAACCTCTATTTCCCATCGCCATCTAAGAAGTAGACAAGGCCTAACTCACATAGAATCTCCATCCCCATATACTCCTCCTAGGACATGGACAAGCTCTAACTCACATAAAGCTTACATTCCTAGCCTCACTAGAAAATAGACAGTCCTACTCACTTAGAACTTCTATTTCTAGCTCCCTAGCCGATAGACAAGCTCTAACTCCCATAGAAATTGTATCGCTAGACCTCCACATGACCCCACCAGCCATCAAAACACATGACCTACCAATTATCACACTGGTACTCACAACGGCCACACCCACGGACCCCTCCTGAAACATCTGCGAATCAGCCACCTACTCCTGCGTGGTCTCCTGGGCCGCACTCGCAACAGCAGACTAACTCTCAAGTCCCTGCCCGCGCCCACGCCCTCTACGACCACCACGACCTCTACGGCCTCTACCTCTAATACCTCTAACCATTTCTCTTCATTACCAGAAGCAGAAACTAAGAATACTAGAAAACTATACAAAACCACAAAACTCTTACCGTAGAATCTCATTGAAGGCTCGGAGAAGATGATCTAGGACTCCGACCCACACAACAATCAATTGACTAACTCACATAATCAATCAATCCAACACAAGCAATTGACTACTCACTTAATCAACTACGTTTTCCCGCCCTAGAATCATAAGGGCGGGAAACCTGATCTAGAAACTAGACAGAGAGAGCTTTCCAACGGTATGTGTATCGTCTTCTGAGTCCTTCTGGTTCGACGGAAATCCTCCCTCGAAGTGAACTGATCGCATACCCAAAACTGCACAAATCTCTCAGTAAAACAATGATAACTCCTAGAATACACATCTGATTGACAAACCGTTTTCTCCCATATCAAAATCAGAGAGTGGAGAACTTAACCTGAAAGTTTTGCTCCGATCCGATCTGTTCTTATTGGCCATTACTCTCTTCTTCTAAAACCGGACATAACTGCCTGCAAAGCCTCAATCACGTCTTAAGGAATTAGAACACTCAGGGATCTCTTCCTCTTATCTCTGGAACTTTCTAGAAACTTTCTGGAATTAAAATCCATCAGAAAACGCGGCCAACCCCTTTTCATAGGGAAGCCCTAGGGTTCCAGCCTAAACCGGCCCACAAACCGATGATTAAAATCAAACCAACCAGTTCAAATTAACCTAGCGTCGATCGACGCACGACCAATATTCATAGAATTTTGTTCACGAGCGTTACAGTATTTTTCAAAATAATATGATGTTCGCCAATATTTATAATAAGATTTAGGATATACAATCCAATTTTCGCTTTAACGTACGATGTTCAACAATAACCTTTAAGTGATTAAACATTTTAGATCCAAATTAAATAAAAAGGAAAACACTAATAAGTAATAATGCATTCGCATCAACCAATCTGAACTAACCAAGGGTGGGAAGTTGTTGGATCAAAATCCCAACAGAAATATCTGTACATAAACAATAGAGCAATGCTAAGTTGTATTAAAAACTCAAATTATCATACCTGAACAATTAGCATAGTGTCGTAATATGACTGATTCAATGTGCTGACTCATCAGTCACATGTAATTTTTTCTTGAAAATTAGCCACGTGTAATTTTTATTTATTTTATAACAAGATATTAAATAATTGAATTTATTATTTTTTTTTTCTCAAACCAAAATTTTATAGATTACTCAAACTCTATTTATAGAGTAAATGTTAAAATCTAACAAAATCGATATAAATAAAGACTCCGCTAACATATATGTTGTGCAAGTTACATGAAAGATAAAAATAAAAGAAAAGGGCTATAATAGACAAAAGATGTCATATAGAATCTTTTTCCGCTTATTAACAACACCTCTAAAAGTTGAAAAAATTGACAAAAGAAAGAGAATTCGTGAACACATTGAGGTGTCTCTATTTAGTTAAAGTGGATAAAATTGCAGTTTTGATTGCGATCATCTCTATTTTTTAGTAGAAACAAAATCGAAAAAAAGCTCTCTAAACCAATTCTCCAAATCACAAGAGAAGAGTATAGGAGGAAACAGGCCTCCATCACGGAGACATCAAGACCCATACTGGTGATGACGTATTGAAACCTGCATATTGCAATAAGGCATCGCACAAAAGCGATAATATTCTCTCCGGATGGCCCAAGTGAAACATCTCACATCGGCGATAAGCTTGCCAACGAATTATACAATAGTAGAAACCTACATATTGCAGTAAGAAAAAATATTATGCATAATGCAGCAAAGGATCGCACAAAGGCGACAAATATACCAATAAACGGCACAATAAGAAAACCAAATTCAACCGAAACAATCGGGACTAAGTCAATAAATCTCGGATCCATCTTTACTTATCCTAACCATTCATAGAAGCTGCAATCACAATCAGAATTGGAAGGTAAGAATCGAGAGAATACCATTATAATGTCACCATTGACTAGCAGCCGCAGAGGATCTGATGGATTTGGTGGGTCCGGAATTTGAGCTATTATGGCAGGGAGCTTCAAACGAAGCTTTATTCTGAGCAAACCGTTAGAGACAAGAAGAGTCATCGTCTTTTCCGGAGAGAAGTTCAGAAAACACAGATCTATCATTGGGCTAGACCGAGAGTCGTGAACAACCAAAGAGGCGTCGGAGAAGTCCAAGGATTCTCGTCGCGGGTCCGAGAGCAAATCTCGACTGAGAGTTCATGCTTCTTCTTGGTGAGGGAGGTCTTCAAGGAAACCGGCCGAGGCGTTGGTACAGACAGAGGAGAGACCGGCGATGAAGGAGGGCTGGAGGCGTGAGCCTCTGCTAAAACGGAGAGAGCCGAAATCTTTCATCTTGGTCTTATGCTGTTGACAAAAAAAAATCGTTATCTTAAAATATTTTTTATGGTTTTAGATTTTTTTAAATTAAATTGATCCAATTTTTTTTTTAATATTCCGTTAACCAATATTTACAAAGATTTTTTGTGACAATGAAAATTTTAAAATGTAAGAAATAATTAGTCTCTTGCCGTATCATAATTTTTTTTGTGAGAGTGATTATGGAGATGACACCTTAGCATATTCTCACAAATCAATTTTCAATTAATATATAAGAGATTTCCAATATATATATATTTTTATTAGCATAATATTCATAAACAATGACAAATAAATAAAAAATTAGATTTACAAATTCATTTAATCTCAATCTGTAAAATAGAAATTAAATTCTACATGCTTAGCAAACTTTTGTTATAGAAAATTCTAGTCAAGTTTAAAAGTATATAATTATATAATCCTATAAGATCATAAATTAAATGGATTTAATCTATATTCTTTAGAGTAGAAACAATAAAGCAAAAACAAAACCGAAACAAACTGGCTTTCTAACTGAAAACAAAAAAACAAACGCAAAATTTTAGTTATACGGGTAAAATAGTTGTTAAAACCCCCAAAAATATATCTATAAATTCTGGCTATTTACTAGATAACTCAAGTCATTTTTTTAATCTTCTCATATTTCTTAAAACATTCAAAGATTATAGAATGGAAAAACAACAATACTGGTCTGCAACCGCTTGTGTTCTTATATTCTTGTTTTTCGTATCACAAATCCATTACACAAGCCAAAACCACATGTACGGACGAAAGCAAAATATTGGTTCGAAAATAAGCGGTATCAACCAACAAGAGTTAAAGAAAAAAGATCTAATCAAGAAGCTACCCGGACAACCTTCTGTTAGTTTTAAACAATACGGTGGTTATGTGGCTATAAATGAGTCGGCGGATCGATATTTTTATTATTATTTTGTGGAAACCATCAAAGCTAATAAGTCTTCTCCTCTTGTCATCTGGTTCAATGGAGGTATACTTCTCTACAAATTATTTTAATTGGAATTACTTATATTATCATAATGAGATTCTTATAGAATATTTTGTTTTTCCATTGGGTTCCAACCTCACATGCATGTATCTTTTAGTTATAACCAAATATATCATCTAGTTTTAAATATCTATTCTTCTTCCGTAATCACTGAGAACTAAAGATTTAAAAATCGATAATGACTTTTTACAACCTCAATATATCAAATAAATACAGGGCCTGGCTGCTCTTCTTTACAAGGAGCATTTCTTGAGCATGGACCATTTCGCGTACATAGCGACGGGAAAACGCTGTATCGCAATCCTTATTCATGGAATGATGGTACATTTTCTTATTTATTAAAATGTTTTTGTTTATATTCATAACATTATAATCAAATTAGTAAGTATTCAATTGTATATGAATTTGCAGAGACGAATGTGTTGTACATAGAATCACCCGCAGGAGTAGGATTTTCGTACTCAAATACTCCATCGGATTTGGAGAATCTAGGAGACAAGAAAGCAGCAGAAGATAACTATGTGTTCTTGGTAAAATGGCTTGAGAGGTTTTCAGAATATAAAGGAAGAGATGTTTACATTACGGGTCAGAGTTATGCCGGCCACTATTGTCCCCAACTTGCCCAATTGATCCTTCACAATAAAAACCAAACATTTATCAACCTACAAGGAATTTTAATTGGTAATCCAGGAATCGACCAAATGGCCGAGGAATATGGTGGTTACAAATATTTGCTGGATCATGCTTTGATCTCTCCAAAACATTTTGACAACTACACAACATTTTGTATAAATGGAAAAACTAATCCGGAGGACCTAGGCTACTGCGCTTTGTCGATATCTGACATCAATGAGCAAACAAGAGACATAATCGACCTATATAGCATATACGCTCCGATTTGTCTAAACTCCACATTGACAAATAAACCCAAGAAACACACCACAGTAAAAAACTTTGATCCGTGTAGTATTAAATACTTGACAGCTTATCTTAACAGAGCCAATGTTCAGAAAGCTATGCATGCAAACACTACGAAACTACCATACGCGTGGAATCAATGCAACATGGAACAAAATGATTTATGGAGCACAAATGATAGATCTGCCTCAATGGTTCCTATCCTCGAAGAGCTGATGGATAACGGTGTTCGAGTCTTGGTTTACAGTGGAGACACGGATGCAGTGGTTCCATTTACATCTACAATGGATGTGTTACAAAATATGAATCTGACGGTTGCAAATATATGGCGTACGTGGTTTAGCGAAGGACAAGTGGGAGGATATACAGAGGAATACAAAAACAAGTTTACGTATGCAACTGTGAGAGGAGCAGGTCATAGTGTACCTAGCGACCAACCCATACGAGCTCTTACTCTCTTTACTAGCTTTATCCGTAACACTCCTCTCCCAAGTACCCTCTAATTTGTAGCTTGGTCTCATTGACGTTTCATTATTTATGGGGAAATTCCATACATATTGATCTAGTACTCAAATACGATGTGTGTTTTGGTAAAAGCTTAATATCTTTTACGTGTACGAAGCCATATGTACGTACATGTACTTCAATGATATGATATATCCTTTTCTTTATTGTCCTTTTTATCAGTTTGCTTCTTGTTAATAAGTTGTTTCAAGGCTCATTTAATTTTTTGTGTAGCTGAATCTGTTCCAAATTGGTAACCAATAGAACTTTGGTAACCAATAGAACTACTATTTGATTGATTAAAAAAAATAGGGAAATTTGCTAAATTGACTCAGTTTGAAATTGGGAATGTTCCAAAAACCTTTATACACATAGCCTTTTGTCCCAATAACCTTTGATATTTTCATAATCTAATTTTACCCTTCAATAATAATAAAAATGAATTTCTTAACATATTTTCGAATTTTTTTTAAAAAAAACAAAATATTCAAAAATAAAAAATAAATAAAAACTAAATATCAAATTAAAAAAAAACAAATTACTAAATATCAAATTTAAAAAAAATCAGCAAAACCCAATCTCGGCTTCTCCGCTTCTCTCTCTCCCGCGACCCGTCTCCGCTTGTCTCTCTCTCTCTCTCGTCTCTGCCTTCTCCGCCTGTCTCTCTCTCTCTCGCGACCAGTCTCCGCCTGTCTCTCTCTCTCGTCTCCGCCTTATCCGCTGTCTCTTCTCCGCCTCTTCCTCTCTCTCTCGCGACCATCTTCTCCGCCTGTCTCTTCTCCGACCATTTTCTCCGCCTCTTCTTCTGGTAATTTCCCAAATCGATTTCTCTATGTTTCAATGTAAGATGGAAACCGGTTGATTTGATTGTTTTGGTTGATTTGAGATATAAGAAACATCGTCTATGCAATTGATTAGTACAAGTTAACTGGTATTATCTTGATATGGAATCTCATGGTCTCTTGAAGCTAGTATTGCGATCTTGTGCTTAGAAATACTGATTGGGGTTTCTACTCTTCAAATCGTCAGTGTCGGAATTGTTCACTAGTTCTTACAAAACCCTTAGCTAGCTTTACGCCTTTGTTCGAAATCGTTAAACCAGATACAGAAACTTTCAGAGTACTTAAAAACGGAATTAATTTTTCCCCTCGTGTTCATTGACTTTTGTACTAAAAAACCTTCCACAATTGACAAACACTGCAAAAGAATTTTTGCTTGTTGAGGTTTCATTGTTCAATTTGCTTTTTTTGCTTATAACTCAGAGTTCTACTTAAATGTGATTTGCTTATAAAAGAATGATACTTCATCAATGGGACGACTAGCTCAGACCCTGTAAAGTTGATGAATTGCAAGTTATATAGATCAGTTTTTTTTTTTAGTTTTTGTGGGTTTTGTGTCTATTTGTAGTGTCGGTTTGATTGCGGTTTGTCTATTCTTTCTCTCCCGCATTCCTAAGTACTTAACTTGTCTTGCAATTTGATCTGCTTGGTGTTTGCAGGTCTGGAGACTGATAACAAACTTGTTTTTCCTTGGTGGGTTTCAAAACTCCTCGTCAAACCACTAAAGGTTTGTTTGTTTTTTTACTCTTTTTTAATTTCAGTTTTAGGGTAATTGATAGATTTGTGGCCTTCAAATTCGATGAAACTGGCAAATTCTTATGCTTTGATAGTATCTTGCATTACTGGCATAATGACTTGCATTACTGGCCTTCAAATTTATCTTGCATTAGTGGCAAATTCTTAGGCTTTGATAGTATCTTGCATTACTGGCCTTCAAATTTCAGTTTTAGGGTAAGGTGCATTCTTGGATTTAGTAGATTGGATCCGCATTACTGGCATAATGTCCACTAGATTTTGAATTCGTCTTTGGGAAATGATAGCATGATGCAATAAACAAAAAGCTTTATTAGGAACCTGTGTATATTTTTAAGTCTGATTCTGAGGTGATTGTGTTGGTTTCCTATGTAACAGTGTAACAGGAGCTTACATTGACAAGAGCTTACATTGACACATGTTTCAAGTTCTGATATTTTTTTATTTGGAATTGCTCTTCATTCTTTGTAGGTATGGATTTGGATTTTCCAAAGAGATTGTTTAGGGAAAACGAAGAACCGGAAGTAGTGAAGATCAAGAACAGCTACAAAACGTCCTTTATGAAGAAACTGAAGGTTCGAATGCCAAATGAGTACGAGGAAGTGAAGCAAGATCTAGTCTTTGCGCATATTCTGGCAATACATGAACATTTTCTAGGATACTCAGGTAAATTGGTACACAGCTTCATGTGTAAGCAGTTGGAGACTACAAAACTGCATGAGCTATGGTTTGTGTTTGTTAGGAAGCGTCTTCGGTTTTCTCTTCAAGAGTTTTATGCTGTCACTGGGCTCAATACGTGAAGCCGGATAACTTGAACATTGAGGAATGGATAGATGATGATGGTTTCTGGAGTAGGTTGCTAAGGAGTAGGAAGACTATTTGCTTACAGTCGATAAAGAAGAAACACTTGTTTGAATGTCAAGACTGGACGCGTGTGGACAGAGTGCACTTGGTGTATTTGTGTGTTATTGTGAGTTTGTTAGTTGTGAATGACGAGAAGGTTGCTATACCACACTTGTACATCAAACTGGCGATGGACTCATATGATCATTTTGTGACATTGATCAAGGTAGCGAGGGTTAAATTAACGCAGCCTTTGAGCTATCATGTGCATGGTTTCACATATGTGTTGCAGATTTGGATTATGGAAGCCATTCCTGATCTTGGTGTTATGTTAGGCCAAAAACATAAGGAGGATAGCATTGTGTGTCTGAGATGTTCCAATTGGTCAGGAAGTGCAAAGATTTCATATGTAGAAATCAACTCTCTAGAGTCCTCCTTTGGTTCTCAGGTATGTTTTCTTGCAAGGTTATTATAAGTGAGTTGTGCAAATATTAATGTCAAAGTGAGCTAAGTTAAAATGATCCATATAATGGCTTCTTCATGATTATGAATATAATAGTTTTGAAGTGGATATCACATCATCGCAAAATCTATTGCATAAATTTCCATGAGGGTTGGTTTTGCTTGTATGATTGCAAGTTACATATGTATATCACTGTGATACTAATCTTAATTACATTAACTTCATTGTAGGGTGTTTTGTATCCATACATCTCTTCCACTGGGAATTTCGATTTAATTGAGGCTATTGAGTTCAGACGGACCGGCGAAATGAGAGACGAACAAGTTGATTGCGTTAAGAGTTGTATTGACTCGAGAAAAGACTGGACTGACCATATATGGCAAGTTACAGAATCTCCTAAGGTTTTGCATCATAATGTGGTAGAGAAGGTAGAGATGGAGGATGAGAACAAGGCTGTTGGTGATGTTGCTTCTCCAAACGTACAAGACACTCCAGGATCCTCTTCGAATCGTGTTAAGAACAAGTTCTCTGATAATGGAGTAGAGGAAAGGAAGCAGAAACTGTTGTGCCTAAGACAGAAAGAAAAATCAGTTGTTGTCAATGAAGAGATGAAGACATTTTTCAAGGTCTGTTTCTATCTTCTTTCACTTCTCTAGAGAAGAAGAGTGATGAAAAGTTCAAGACAGAAATTGAGGTTCGGTTTGAGAAGATGGAAAGTCATATTACAAGTCTCAGGCATGAAGTTCATGAAGCTACATCATCAATAAGTAGTGGAGAACCATCTAATACCACCAAACCATCCAAGGAGAAGGTGGAGATCCGTGTGCAGCCACAACGAAAGGTAAACACGAGAAAAGACTAATTATATATGTATCTCTTTAAAACTGGCCATGTAAAATAACGCATCCTAATTGACTATGTTTCTTTTAAAATCGGCTATGTAATATATGTGTTCTAATTGTCTATGTTTCTTTTTAAAACTAGCTGTGTAAAATATTTTTGTTTTATATTTTGTAAAATCGGCTATGTAAAACTATCTATGTAAAATCGGCTATGTAATATATGTTTTATATTTTGTTTTTTCTTTTTAAACAATTTTATAAGTGGTTTTTTGTCTTTCAACAGGATAAAAAAGTATCGTTGGACGATCTACATGACGTAAATTTAACTCAAACTTCAGATATCGTACTTGAATTACGTACGCAGGAGTTCCTACAGAAAACCATGGAACACTTATCTCAAACCTCGGTAGATGTTGGTTTTGATCCAACACTAACTCCAAAGGCCCGAAAGACACCCAACACTTCTTCTCAACCTAAAAAGAGATCATACCATAAAAAGTCTACAAAGGCAATGGAGTGTACGGACGAAGAGATTAATGAAGGTGGACGAAGGTTACCTGACACTCCTTTGGTTTTCTATGAACCAGAAGCTTGGGATAAATTTCATGAATGGTCAATGATGATACCGTAAGTACCATCTACTTCTTTTCTTACCCTCTTTACATTCCTAACATTTATTTTCACAATCCTTAGTACATTATGTTTCGTTTTAAAGGGGCCCGGAACTACATTGTGTTCCAACCATTTTTAATTTTGAAGTCGCAAACTGTATCATGGATGAACATATGTGGCTTCGTACCGGGGTAAGTTTAACAATTGTTTGTTCTTGCTAATTTGATAAGTTCTTAATTTGATAAGTTTGATAAACCGTATAAATTGATAAGTTTAATAACTAATAATTATTTTCAGAAAATGGACGCAGTAATGTACTTATTTAGAGAGAGGACAACTTTGCGTCGATGGAAACCAGACCTGTAACGCCCGTGAACCAAAAAGTGGATTTTTGGTTGGGTGTCGATCGACACAGGGAGTGTGTGTCGATGGACAGGAGTGTTTTTGGACTTGAGAAATTGTATTCTGGCATTGTGTCGATCGAGACCAGTGTGGTGTGTCGATCAACACACCACACTGGTCTCGATCGACACGGGGTTAAATGGAACCGACATGTTTGGTTTAATTGTCCGGTTTGGTGGGCCAGTTTAGGGAACCCTAGGGTTGATATAAAATGTGAACAGTTGTGGCGGTGGCCGTTTTTGGGGATCAGAAACAGAGAGAAATCAGAATCAGAAGAGATTTGAGAAAGAATCAAGTGAATTTTCGTGTTAGTGTTCTTGAGGGTTGAGAACAAGTGCTATTCGTGTTTTGGAGGAGACAAACGGCTGGGTAAATCGCGTTGGATCGGAGTGAAACTTTGTGGGTAAGTTCTTCAATCTTTGCTATTGATGTAGGAGAAAACCGTTCGTCATTCAGTCAAATATTTAGGGAGTTATGATCGTTTTAACTGGGTAGGTTTGTGCAGTTTTCTTCTGCGAACAGTCCACTTCGAGGGAGGATTCCCATCGAACCGTTTGGACTCAGGAGACGTTCTACACACTGTTGTGTAACTCGTTGTGTCTAGTTTCCAGAACCGTTATCCAATTCAGATTTGGATAACCTGTTCATCATATGCGAGGCGTTCTTTGTAGGCGTCGTGTTCTTGAGCATTTCAATCCTTTGTCGAGGTGAGTGCGTGACCGTAGGTTTATCTGGGTAAAGGGATTGATCCCAATGCATTGTTTGATGATTTGATGGTTGATTCTCGTGTTATGGATGTTATGTGTTGCTTAGATGTGTTTGTAGATGGTTCCTATGCAGGGAATCGACGTATGTGCAGGTCAGAATCAGACTAGAGAGGAGAAGGTTCGATTCTGCAGCATGTGTCGATCGACACAAGTTGTGTGTCGATCGACACAAGCATTTGTTGTGTCGATTGACACAAAGTGTGTGTCGATCGATTGCCGTCAGTTTGACGTATTGATTGATATGTGATGATCGGTTATGGCTTGGTGTTGTGGTTTGTCTCTTATGCTTGTGTGTATAACCTGTAGACGGGATGACCATCTCACTGAGTATTTGTGATAATACTCACGCAACTCTTTTTGTCATGTGTTGCAGGTAAAGAGAAAATGTGATCGTGAAATCATGGCTGGGAAGAGGAGATGATCTAGTGTCTCGGTTTCGTGATCTTTGAGTAGAATTGCTAGGTTGTTAGTAATTCTGGAACATGTTATTGATGTTGGTTGATTTGGATTCTATTAGATGTTGTTATTGGAATTGAATTGGTTGGTTATTGTATTGGTTTAGTAACTCAATAAAGTATGAGATTTATTGATGGGATGTTGATTATTGATTGGTTTATTGTTTTCCGCATGTTGAGTAGTTGACCGTTGAGGATTATCATTTGTGATAATGATAATCCAGATTTTTAATTGGAAATTTTTTAAATTTTTGGGTCGGGTCGTTTCATTTTGGTATCAGAGCCCTTATGGTTCTAGGGCGGGTGTAATTGATTGGTTATGTGATTAGTCAATTGATTGTTGTGTGGGTTTGGAGTCCTAGATCATCTCTTCCGAGCCTTCAATGAGATTCCACGGTATGTGTTGTTTGACCTTTCTTGCTTTCTAGTATTCTATGTTTCTGCTTCTGGTAGTGAAGAGAAATGGGTCGAGTTACTAGAGTTGCTAGAGGTACAGGCCGGGGAGGCCAAGGTGGTCGTGGTGGGCGTAAGCACGGGCGGGGACTTGAGAGTGAGTCTGCTGCTGCGAGTGTGCCCCAGAAGACCATGCAGGAGCAGGTGGCTGATTCGCAGACGTATGAGGAGGGATTCGTGAGTGTGGCCACTGCGAGTACCAGTGTGAGGGCTGGCGGGGACTAGTGAGAGTCCCGGGGTGGCCACTGCGATTACCAGTGTGAGGGCTGGTGGGACTAGTGGGGTTCCCAGTGTGGCTGGCGGTGCGGCGGGCCCAGGTGGGGGTGCTGTTGTAGGTGTCGGCCAAGATCGAGATGATAGTCTAGCAGGTCTGCTACAGATGATTCTGGAGCGGTTACCAGGTGGGATGTCGGCTCAGGGTCAGGCTCCTGGAGTTCATCCGAGTGTGGCTGGTGTTCAGCCAGGTGGGGCTGGAGTACAGCCAGGTGTGGCTGGTGTTCAACCAGGTGGGGCTGGGATGCAGCCGAGGGTTGCGGTTGTGGATGAGCTTCCATCTTATCTTGGGATGATGGAGCATATGCAGAAGATGCGTATTCTTTATAATTGGAGACCAAGTGAGGTAGTTCTAGTCAGTGATGCTATAGGCGTTAAGAATTGATTTCTCTAGGGAACGAGGATTTTCCCGAATAACTCATTTGGAGATAAGGATTTCTCCAGGAGGGATGAGGATTTCCCTGAGTGTTGCTGAGGGATGAGGATTTCCCTTAGTATTACTGAGAGAGGAGTATTTTTCTCAATAGGATGAGGATTTCCCTTAGTAATACTACGAGATGAGTACTCTCTAGAGAGGATGAGGATTTCCCCCGTATACTACTAGCTCAAAGGATGTGATCCTGAGAATGGGAGTGGTGTGGTTATGAGTTATGAGTTGAGAGTAATCAATGTCTGATACGTGGTTATGGGCATAGGACTAGATGTAGACCTCAGAGATCATGTGAGTTGATCTATAGTGGTCCTGACCGGGTGGGTCAGGTGGTGGAGACAATAGTGGACGGTATTGCATTGTACTTGGGTATTAGTAGTTACCAAGTACTTAACTGAGAAATGAGTAGTTCTCTCGAGGGGATGAGTAGTTCCTCTCTATACCGAGTAGACCTGGCAGTTCATTATCTGGATGGTGAGACGCATCTCTGGTGGAGAGGTGTTATGGCCAGGAGGGTGCAGGTAGAGATTGCCTAGGAAGACTTTTTGGCAGAGTTTAATGCCAAGTTCTTTCCGCAGGAGAGGGGATCGGTTAGAGATGAGGTTTTGGAGTTGACTCTGGGTGACCAGTCAGGACGGGAATTCGATGCGGAGTTCAGTCGACTCCTGTTTCATGCTAGCAAAGATATGGAGGGCGAGCAGGCCCATGTGAAGAGGTTCCTGATGGGACTTCGAGCTGATTTGTGTACTGATATGTTCCATATTTTTCTTATTTTACTATATATTTTACTATGTTTTCTATGCATTTATTTACAGTATTACGCCTTTAGAGGTAATTTTTCTCGTATTTGTAGTTTTAGAGTCTTAACAGGGAAATTAAGAAAAAAAGAGTGTAAAGAGCCAAAATAGGTGTAAAATAAGTCACAGCAACTTTCATAAGCCAAAGACACCATCAAGAACCAAGAATTCACAAGAATCAACATTCTACCAAATTGGACAGAACGTATACGCTAGAACTTCAGCAGTTAATGGAGGATTAAATCGATTTGGAATTGGATGAAACTTGGTTTGAAAAAATTTCTTTGAGTCAGCTTCACAATGAAGTTTGAATCATCTTAATTAGAGCTGTGAGTAGGAAGATACACCCGAATTACTAAGCACATTCCGAACTGCCTCGAAGCTGAAGCGAGTCCAATTTCGGGCCAAATACCGGCCTGCACCGTGGACCAATATTCCAGCCTTTGTCAGCACACGAGAAGAGGTCATTTAGCTTCCAGTACCGGTCGTGTTTGTTGGCCGTTACTTGTACCGGTATTGCCTCAGTTTCGACGTAAAAAGTCCGTTTTATCCTAAACAAAACCCTAGGAGACCCTAAGCCTATATATACTTGTTTTTAGCCTCTTGTTAGGGGTGTGCCGAAATATTTAGAGTAGTTTTATCATAAGGAGCAGCCACCACGAGTTCTCTTGGTGTTCTTCATTAGATTTGGATTCTAGAGCAATCCGGTGGATGATCTCGCTTTGTATCTCGATATAGAGAAGAATCCTCTTACCTTTACTCTTTAATTCAAGTTTATCTACTATGAATTCATCATCTATCCTATGTTTTTCATGCACCATGTTTGAGTAGTTTTATTTGTTAGGTTGTAGAAAGATCAAAGAGTTCATGAATTGTTAACTTCTATCGAATGAATTAGGGATAATCTACTAAGTTCTTCATCTTTATTTGCTCCTAATGCCGATTGCTTTTCTGATCAACTAGCATCTGATCTTTGATTGATATACTCTCCAAAAGCTTGTTATATTGTCTGAACTAGTATTTGATGAGCTAGGCGTATTTGAACTTACTGCGTGTTTTCTTCTTGTAATAACCTGTGATAGTTGAGTCTATTAGAAAGTTAAAACATAGTAATCTGAGCCACGACAGTGGGAGGATTATACATCCGTGACTTGAGTTCTAGAACACATCTCTCTAAAAGGTCCTTAAATTTCGATATGTTGTTTAATGATCCATGAATATATGCGATTAATCTACTTGCCTAACGTTTGTTTACCTTGAATTCTAATCTCTTTACTTAGTTATTTTCGTGCCTTATTCTCTTTAAAAAAACCAAAACCATATTTCTTGTTTTAGCTTGATTTGATTCCTAAAAGTTTGTAGTACAATTACGAGGTCCCTGTGGATTTGATCCCTAAATACTACCGTGATTGCTGTGCACTTGCAGTTATATTTAGTGGTTAAAACTTTGATACACATCAAGTTTTTGGCGCCGTTGCCGGGGATCTTTTGATATTTTGTCTACAAGCTTTGGACTAAAATCTAGTCTAAAATATTTTTTTCTTTTACTTTGCTAATCTAGTTTTTGTTTTTCTTTGTTTTTGATTGTTTCAAGGAGGTTGTTCGAGCAAGTATGGCGAGCCTAGTTCATAACCAGCAGCCACTACAACCTCATCAACTATTTGGAGAAGCCCAATTCGGACACCAAGCTCTCGAGAGAATCCAAGACCAAACGTTTGGGTTAGAGCAAGGTTTTGACAAATTTCGTCATGACTTCAACATGGAATGGCTGGCACCTAACCATGAGACTATGGGAGACACCCACTCATCATCAACAGTTCTCATGGACCGAAATCCAATCCACCTCACGCAACAAGACGTGGACTTTGAGATTAAACCTCGCGTTATCTCCCTTGTGAAGCAAGCTCAATACTACGGTCTTCCACAAGAAAATCCATTGGATCATATTGATTATTTTGAGGATTTATGCGGAGCAATTAACACAAATAGAGCCCATTTAGACCACCTTAGATGTCGTCTCTTGTCTTTCTCTCTAGCAGGAGACGGGTTTCGATGGATGAAATCGCTTGCACCTCAATTGATAACATCATGGAGAGATTACAAGCAAGCTTTTCTTGAAAAGTTCTTCACTAAGAAGAAGTTAAGTGCATTAAGGAACAAGATTTCGAGTTTCCAACAAGGTCCTATTGAGCCTTATCACGAGTGTTTGGAACGCTACAAGGAGTACATAAGAGATTGCCCACAACATGGTTTCGCGGAAGCTAAATTGTGGAATATCTTCTATCAAGGAGTTAATAGAGAACACAAGCGATTTCTCGACATTTGCAGTAGAGGGAACTTCATGCAACAATCCGTGAGTGAAGCGAAGATTTTGATAGACAACCTAGCCGCAAGTGATAGCATGATTCAACCAAGCTATGATGAAACCGTTAAAGCAATCAACATTGAACCTACGGAACTTATGGAGATCAAGGTGATGGTTTCTCAAATTCTAAAGAATAAAATGCAATTTAACGCACATGAAGTAGTGAGAACCAACCAAGATTGCATTGGAGATGTTTTGGCTTGTGACCTCAAGAAAGTGAACTACATAGGCGCGCGATACCAAAATCTTGGAACTAGGTATCACAACCCTCATTACGGTCCTAAGGGACGTTTTTATGCTCAACAAAACGTGCCTCAAGAGACCTATACCCAGCCTAAACAACAGTTTGCTAGTGGAGTTCAACGCACGCATGTGACTTGTTTTCAAGGTGTTGAATCAAAAGAAATTTTGGAGGAAGATTTCGAACCTTTGATTAATGGATTTCACTATGAGTTTGAAGAATTCAGAAGAGAGATTGATACTAAGATGGATATATTGGGACAAGACATTAACAACAAGTTAGAAGAAATTTCATCTTATGTTAAGAAAATCGATCTCCAAATTGCCTATATCGCCGGCACCGTTGGAAAACCGGATGGTTTTCTTCCTGGAAAAGTTAAGGTGAACTCGAGAGGTGAACACGTGAAAGCCATAACATTGAGAAGTGGCACGCAACTGGACGAAGTATTAATTGCAAAAGAAACCAAAGAGGATATTGTCAAAGAGGTGTTAGAAGAAGATAAAGTACCTGATACAGAAAATGTCCACGAAACTCCAGGAGAAGTCGAGATTCCACCAGAGGTAACTCGTGTTTACAAGCCTAAAATACCATTCCCAAGTGCCTTGAAAAAGCCAAAGAAGGAGAAGGAACAAGCTAAGCTAAAAGAGCTTGTAAGTCAACTCACCGTACAGTTACCTTTTGTTGATGCTTGTATGATCATCCCTGCTTTGAGGAAGTATATGAAAAGCATTCTAACCAGCAATATAAGCTTAGAGGAAGGTGTGATGTTGATCACTCAAGAGTGTAGTACAAGACTTCAAGACGAAGAATTTCAAAAATTAGAAGATCCGAGTAGTTTTGTGCTTCCAAGTGAGATTGGAGGTTCCACATTTCAGCGGTGTCTATGTGATTTGGGATCAAGCGTCAACTTGATGCCATACACAGTAGCTAAACACCTTGGTATTACCAACTTCAAGCCTACAAAAATCCAGCTAGTGTTTGCGGATCATTTGGTGAAACGCCCGGTTGGTATTATAGCCGACCTACAAGTCATTATTGGAGATTGTTGCATTCCGGCAGATTTTGTCGTATTGGAGTTAGATCAAGAGCCTAGAGATCCTATAATCCTTGGTCGTCCTTTCTTAGCAACCATTGGAGCTATGATTGAGGTTAAAGGAGGAAAGATTAAACTGAACCTAGGGGATCTTATACTAAATTTTGAAGTCGACGAAGCTCTACAAAGACCAACGATAGATGAAAGTGATTTTTGGGTCGATCAATTGAGTGAAGCATCCAGTGAAATGTTTGAAGAACTCATTGTCAATGATCCTTTGGAGATAGCCTTGACGAAAATAGAAGGAGAAGATGGATACTTAGAAGGAGAGACTAATGAGTATGCCAAAATACTTGATTCGGCGAGTACATATGATAAGTTAGTAACTCGCTTTGCATCGGATGAGGACATAAATGAAGTCACACCGCCTAGGACCCTTCCTAAAGAACTCCAAGATCCTTGGAGTGAGTTAAAAGCCCCTAAGGTTGAACTTAAGGAGCTCCCCATTCCCGTTGGGCTACGGTATGCATATCTTGGAGAAAATCAAACTTATCCTGTGATTGTTAATTCTAATTTGAGCGATGTCGAGTCAGACTTACTTCTTTGTGAGTTGAGAAAGCACAGGAAAGCTCTAGGATATTCTCTTGGTGACATCAAGGGAATATCTCCGGATTTATGTATGCATAGGATCATACTAGAAGATAAATTTGCATCCTCCATAGAACATCAAAGGAGATTGAACCCAAATCTCAAGGATGTTGTAAAAAAGGAGATTATAAAACTTGTAGAAGCAGGGATTATTTATGCTATTTTGGATAGCACGTGGGTAAGTCCAGTTCATGTAGTCCCTAAAAAGGGAGGAGTAACAGTGGTGAAAAATGAAAACGATGAGCTAATCCCTACCAGGACGATTACCGGTCATCGAATGTGTATCGATTACAGGAAGCTTAATGCAGCGACTCGGAAAGATCATTTCCCCCCTTCCCTTTATAGACCAAATGCTTGAACGTCTTGCTAATCATCCTTATTATTGCTTTCTAGATGGATATTCAGGGCTTTTCCAGATTTCGATTCATCCCGATGACCAAGAAAAGACTACGTTTACATGCCCCTATGGTACCTTTGCCTATCGAAGAATGCCATTTGGATTATGTAACGCCCCAGCCACATTCCAGAGATGCATGATGGCGATCTTCACAGACCTAATAGAAGATATAATGGAGGTATTTATGGACGATTTTTCTATTTATGGATCTTCTTTTGAAGTTTGTTTGTCAAATCTTGGCAGAGTTTTACAACGATGCAAAGATAAACATCTGGTTTTGAATTGGGAGAAGTGTCACTTCATGGTGAGAGATGGGATTGTCCTTGGACATAGAATATCCGAGAAAGGAATCAAAGTTGATAAAGCCAAGATAGAAGTGATGGTTAGTTTGCAACCACCGTCAAACGTTAAGGGTGAACAGAGTTTTCTAGGGCACGCCGGTTTCTATAGAAGGTTTATCAAAGATTTCTCCAACATTGCTCAACCTCTTACAAGACTACTGTGTAAAGACACTAACTTCGAATTCGGCGAAGAATGTCTCATTGCTTTCAACAAAATCAAGGAGGCACTTATAAGCGCTCTGGTTGTACATGCTCCGGATTGGGGACTTCCATTTGAGATCATGTGTCACGCAAGCGACTACGCAGTTGGAGCCGTGCTAGGTCAAAATAAATATAAGAAGATGAATGTTATCTATTATGCTAGTAGGACTCTTGACGAAGCGCAATGCAATTACGCAACTACAGAAAAGGAACTACTTGCCATAGTTTTCGCCTTCGAGAAATTTCGATCTTACTTGGTTGGTTCAAAAGTGATCATTCATAATGACCACGCTGCTCTCGAGTACCTTTTAGCAAAGAAAGATGCTAAGCCACGACTCATAAGGTGGATACTCTTACTCCAAGAGTTTGACCTAGAGATTCGAGACAAGAAAGGTGTAGACAATGGAGTGGCAGATCATCTTTCTCGAATGAAGGTCGATGAACCATTACCAATGAATGATTGTTTAGCTGAAGAGAATGTTTATACTATGAACGCTATACCTCGTAGCAACATAAGAACTCCCTCTCGCCGAGCTAAGAAGAAGGAAAATTTCGGAGCACCTTGGTATCGCCATATTGCCAATTACTTGGCCGCCGATATTAAACCCCCTGATTTCTTTGGATACAAGAAGAAGAAGTTCCTTAAAGACATTAGATTCTATTTTTGAGACAAACCCTATCTCTACAAGAAGTGCAAAGATGGTTTGTTTCGGAAATGTGTTCTGGAAGAAGAAATTGCGGGGATCTTACATGGATGTCACGGATCATCCTATGCAGGACATTTTGCAACTTTTAAGACTGTCTTCAAAGTCTTACAAGCTGGATTTTGGTGGCCTACAATGTTTACAGATGCCTAAGCTTTCATTGCAAAGTGTGATGCGTGCCAAAAAATGGGTAATATAAGCAGAAGGAATGAGATGCCACAAATTTTCATTTTAGAAGTTGAAGTCTTTGATGTTTGGAGAATCGATTTCATGGGTCCTTTTCCCATGTCGTTTGGCGACCAATAAATTCTTGTGGCAGTTAATTACATGTCTAAATGGGTTGAAGCGATTGCAACACCAACCAACAATGCTACTGCCGTGATCAAGATGTTCAAGTCTATCATTTTTCCACATTTTGGAGTACCAAGAGTAGTATTAAGCGATGGAGGGACTCACTTTATTAACAAAGCTTTCGATAGTCTTTTGAAGAAATATGGAGTCAAGCATAAAGTAGCTACTGCCTATCACCCTCAAACGAGTGGACAAGTTGAGATATCTAATCGAGAGATCAAGGCAATCTTACAGAAGACCACGGGCAAAACAAGAAAGGATTGGTCGGAAAAGCTAGATGATGCTCTGTGGGCATATATGACAGCTTTTAAAACACCATTAGGAACAACTCCTTTCCACATAGTGTATGGTAAAGCTTGCCATCTTCTGGTGGAGCTTGAATACAAAGCTGCGTGGGCAGTAAAAGAATTGAATTTCAACCTTAAGACAGCCGCCGAAAGACGATTGATCCAATTGAACGAGTTAGAAGAAATTCGCCACTTGGCGTACGAAAGTACCAAGATCTACAAGGAAAAGACCAAGGCTTACCATAATAAGAAGATCATACCAAAGAAACTCGAAGCTAATGATAAGGTTCTTCTTTTTAATTCTCGATTAAAGCTTTTTCCATGTAAGCTTCGTTCTAGATGGTCCAGTCCTTTCACAATCAAGGAAGTTAAGCCACATGGAGCCGTAATCCTTTGGGATAATCGCGGGAATGAATTCACTGTCAATGGACAACGTCTAAAGCTTTATCTTGTGGACACCAACCAAGGCAAGAACGTATCTATTGCCCTGGGTGAACCACCCGACATCTGAGTTAAAAAGGAGTCGAGCTAAAGACTTTAAACAAGCACTGTGTGGGAGGCAACCCACATTTTTATTTATGCCTTAACTAGTTTTTAAAATTTAAATTTTGGTTTTCATAAGTTTATTTCATACTAATATATTTTATTTTAATTTTTCAGGATTTATAAAAAGCTTAAAAAAAAAAAAAAAACCCGACCGTCGGGCGGTACCGGTCACGATACCGGACCGCGACCGATCAGTATCGCACTTTCCGCGACCAAGACCTCATACCGGACAAGATGCCGGACCACATCCTTGACCGGTATCGCGCCCATCACGTCCCGCGCCACGAGTCGCCCACACTGGACGCGTGTATCGGTCCGGACACCCGACCGGTATTCGGGACACGATGCCCCGTCCTTACCGCGATGCCACGTCCTGTTTCCACATACCGGACGCCAATACCGGATCACGTACGTGATCGGTATTCGAGCACCACGACATGCACTCCTATTCGTCCCGCGTCCTTCCCAAGTCGCGACACCGACCCAACCCACCCACGTCGTCCCACATTCTGTCCCGACCCACGACTCGATACCGGACACGAACACCGGTCGTTACACCCGACCGATACTCGCGTGTTTTGGCCTCGACCCACGACACTAAGTTGTCCCGCGACACAATGCTCGATATTGGTCACGATTTCGGTCGTTACACCCGACCGATATTCTGGACCGGCCACGTCGTCCCGCACACCACGCGACACGAGCATCACCTGTTCTGCCGTGTCACATGTGTCCGATACCGGTCCCGCATTTTGGTCTATCCGTCCGACCGGTATTGCGGCATTGTTGCCGCAAATCTTCCCGCGGTCCATTCCTCGCCCGTCCACCTGATGCCATGACAATACCGCATCCACCACCAAACCACCCACCTAACCGTGGTCCATAAAAAGGTAAGTTTTTGTTTTCGTCTTAAATTTATCTAATTTCACTTTTATTTTTATTTTCCAACATTACTCCCTTAATTTGATTTCTTTTACACCGGGGACGGTGTAATTTAAGTCTGGGGGGATTATTGTTTACTAACACGTTCGTTCGTGATTGGTTTTTACGTTTTTAATAGGTTTTCATAAATTGTTTTCTGAAAATTCTTTTATTGAGTCAAATTAGTCAGTTGGAAATGATGACCCTTCTTTTGGTTTAGTGGATTGTCTTTTTCAGATTAGTGACCATTTTTCCAGGATCGATTTCAGAGTCAGACTAATGAAAAATCCTAAAGCTGACCAGTTAACTAGAGACATTTGTTACTTCCAGCATAATCCGCCAAGTTCGAGCTAATTATGCGGTCTCCTCGGTGATTGATAATCATAGAGCTTGACTCCTCATTCATACCTGACAAACTGCAATCTCTGTTGAAAGTAATGGTACTCCTCTCCCTTGTTTAAAAAAAAATATGATTGGGGTGATATGATAGTTTTTGAGTATAGGATGAGGAAATAAATTTCCAGTGAGTCAGTACTCAAGAGATGATCACCCGGAGCTCAAAAGCAGCAGTCTGAGTCTCTTAGAACGGATGTAGAGGACGAGCAATCTCACGACCCTGTCTCCTCACAAGGAACAACAGTAGTGAAAGCACTGCTTTTGAGTCTCAGCAGTCTTAAAAAAAAAGGAGTAGAAAATTAAATAAGTCTGGGGGAGGGAAAAAGTACCAAGAGTTGTATGGTTCATTAGTCATGGTATAGCATGAGAATGAGTCTAGAAGGTTCTTTGCATTGAGATCTAGGACGAGACCTAGCAATGATGACTATCGGGTTGTGTTGAAAAGTCGTAGATGAATTTGGAAGGCTGCAAATGTCTATGGAGAAGTACATGGTGGTCTGATTATGAGTTGGTTATGCATTATGTGGCTTACTAGTTGAATGGATAGGTTCGATATTCCTAGGGAAGGTAAGTTTCTGCGTTTTAAAACCTCTTTTCTATTCTTGTATTTTGCTTGAGGTCAAGCAAAAGGTAAGTCTGGGGGAGTTGATATGTTCCATATTTTACCTATTTTACTATATATTTTACTATGTTTTTTATGCATTTATCTACGGTATTACGCCTTTAGAGGTAGTTTTTCTCGTATTTGTAGTTTTAGACTCTTAACAGGGAAATTAAGGAAAAAGGAGTGTAAAGAGCCAAAATAGGTGTAAAATAAGTCACAGCAACTTTCATAAGCCAAATACACCATCAAGAACCAAGAATTCACAAGAATCAACATTCTACCAAATTGGACAGAACATATTCGCCAGAAGTTCAGCAGTGAACGGAGGTTCAAATCGATTTGTAATTGGATGAAACTTGTTGTGCATATATTTATTTGAGTCAGCTTCACAATGAATTTTGAATCATCTTAATTGGAGCTGTGAGTAGGAAGATACACCCGAATTACTAAGCACATGTCGAACTGCCTCGAAGCTGAAGCGAGTCCAATTTCGGGCCAAATACCGGCCTGCACCGTGGACCGATATTCCAGCTTTTGTCAGCATATGAGAAGAGGTCATTTAGCTCCCAGTACTGGTCGTGTTTGTTGGCTGTTACTTGGACCGGTATTGCCTCAGTGTCGACGTAAAAAGTCTAGTTTGTCCTAAACGAAACCCTAGGAGACCCTAAGCCAATATATACTTGTTTTTAGCCTCTTGTTAGGGGTGTGCCAAAATATTTAGAGTAGTTTTATCATAAGGAGCAGCCACCATGAGTTCTCTTGGTGTTCTTCATTAGATTTGGATTCTAGAGCAATCCGGTGGATGATCTCGCTTTGTATCTCGATATAGAGAAGAATCCTCTTACCTTTACTCTTTAATTCATCATCTATCCTATGTTTTTCATGCACCATGTTTGAGTAGTTTTATTTATTAGGTTGTAAAAAGATCAAAGAGTTCATGAATTGTTAACTTCTATCGAATGAATTAGGGATAATCTACTAAGTTCTTCATCTTTATTTGCTCGTAATGCCGATTGCTTTTCTGATCAACTAGCATCTGATCTTTGATTGATATACTCTCCAAAAGCTTGTTATATTGTCTGAACTAGTATTTGATGAGCTAGGCGTCTTAACAATTCGAAAGGTTAGTTAAGGAGTTTAGTGAACAATTGAATCTTGAACTTACTGCGTGTTTTCTTCTTGTAATAACCTGCGATAGTTGAGTCTATTAGAAAGTTAAAACATAGTAATCTGAGCCACGACAGTGGGAGGATTATACATCCGTGACTTGAGTTCTAGAACACATCTCTCTAAAAGGTCCTTAAATTTCGATATGTTGTTTAATGATCCATGAATATCTGCGATTAATCTACTTGCCTAATGTTTGTTTACCTTGAATTCTAATCTCTTTACTTAGTTATTTTCGTGCCTTATTCTCTTTAAAAAAACCAAAACCATATTTCTTGTTTAAGCTTGATTTGATTCCTAAAAGTTTGTAGTACAATTATGAGGTCCCTGTGGATTAGATCCCTAAATACTACCGTGATTGTTGTGCACTTGCAGTTATATTTAGTGGTTAAAACTTTGACCTACATCATGTACTCACTGTAGAGTGAGTAAGTGTGCTTCGAGGGCGGAGCTGGTGGAGACAGCTGCTTGTTCAGACAAAGAGATCGCAGCAGCAGGTGGTTCCGAGCAAGGGCAGCAAGCTTGCGCAAGGACAGAAGAGGAACTGAGAGAGCCCTTTGGGACTGAGTTAGAGAGGTCAATGTGGTCTGGGATGCTTTGGGTATGGGAGCATGGATCACAAGTTGGCGAGCTGTCCTATTCTCGGGATACGCGGGTGTGAGTCCCACGTATTGTTGATTCGGGAGAGACGAATTACGTCATTACTCCGGAGTGTGCGGAGAGCAGCAGTATCCAGACCGATTTCGGTGAACAGCCGGGAGTAGTTAGAGTTGTCGAAGGGAGGTCTTTGTCTACTTTCGGGCGGGCTCGGGGTGTGGATATTCTGGTGGAAGGAGAATTAATGCCAGCCGATTTGATTATTAGTCCGGTGGAGCTATACGTTGTCATTCTGGGGATGGATTGGCTGGATCGGTACAGGGTTCATCTGGATTGTCATCGTGGACGAGATATGGGCATTATGAGTTTGTGGTGATGCCATTCGGGTTGACGAATGCGCCAGCAGCGTTCATACGGTTGATGAACGGGGTGTTCCAGGAGTATCTGGATGTGTTCGTGATCATCTTCATAGATGATATTTTGGTGTATTCGAGGAGTCCGGAGGAGCACGAGGTTTATTTGCGGTTAAATCTAGAGAAGCTGCGGGAGCATAAGCTGTATGCGAAGTTGAGTAGGTGCAGTTTTAGGTGCAGTTTCTGGCAGCGAGAGATGAGCTTTCTTGGCCACGTTGTGTCTGCAGAGGGGGTTTCTGTGAATCCGGCTAAGATAGAGGCTATCAGAGGTTGGCCTAGACCGAGGAGTGCCACCGAGATCAGGAGTTTTCTTGGGGTGGTGGGTTATTACCGGAGGTTCGTCAAGGGGTTTGCGAGTATGGCGCAGTCGATGACGAAGTTGACAGGGAAAGATGTTCCTTTTGTATGGTCTTCAGCATGCGAGGAGAGTTTCGGGAAGCTGAAGGAGATGCATACTAGTACATCGGTTTCGGCGTTACCCGAGTCGGGTGAGCCTTATGTGGTGTATACAGACGCTTCGGGAGTTGGTCTGGGATGTATACTGATGCAGCAGGGAAAGGTTATTGCATATGCTTCGAGGCAGTTGAGAAAGCATGAGTGCAACTACCCTATCCATGATTTGGAGTTGGCTGCAGTGATTTTTGCCCTTAAGATTTGGAGGTCTTATCTGTATGGCAGGAAGGTCCAGATTTTCACAGACCACAAGAGTCTGAAGTATTTCTTCACTCAGCCAGAGCTAAACCAAAGACAGAGGCGCTGGATGGAGTTAGTTGCGGACTATGACCTGGAGATTGGGTACCATCCAGGTAAGGCTAATCTGGTTGCAGATGCGTTGAGTCGGAAGAGGGTTGCTTCAGATCAGGAGCGGGATATGGAGGCTCTGGTAAGTGAGATCAGTACATTGAGATTGTGTGTTATCTCACAGGAGTCATTGGGGTTAGAGGCAGCTAACCATGCAGATTTGTTGAGCAGGATTCGAGTTGCTTAGGAGAAGGATCAGGGTTTGAGTGATGCTTCTAAGGCAGCTGGTTTAGAGTATGTGGTCTCAGCGAGTGGGATGATACTGGTGAACGGGCGAGTTTGTGTACCCAAGGATGAGGATCTGAGGCAGGAGATCCTGAGGGAGGCTCATTCGAGCATGTTATCTATTCATCTGGGAGCGACCAAGATGTATTGTGACCTGAGGCGGTATTATCACTGGGTCGGAATGAAGAGGGATATAGCTAACTGGGTTGCAGCGTGCAACGTGTGTCAGTTGGTGAAGGCTGAGCATCAGGTTCTGAGTGGTATGTTGCAGAGTTTACCTATCACGGAGTGGAAATGGGATATGATTACCATAGATTTCGTGACGGGGTTGCCAGTGTCACGGACGTATGATGCGATTTGGGTGATTGTGGATCATCTGACCAAGTCAACACATTTTCTTGCCATTAAGAAAACCGATGGAGCGGCAGTTTTGGCTAAGAAGTATATGCGGGAGATAGTGAGGCTGCACGGGGTGCTAGCGAGTATTGTGTCAGACAAAGATCCAAGGTTTACTTCAGAATATTAGAGGGTATTTCAGGCTGAAATGGGCACTAAGGTGCATATGAGCACAGCGTATCATCTTCAGACGGACGGGCAGTCCGAGCTTACGATACAGACTTTGGAGGATTTGCTGAGGACGTGTGTGCTTGATTATGGTGGTTATTGGATGGATCATTTGAACCTGGTTGAGTTTGCGTACAACAATAGTTACCAGGCGAGTATTGGGATGGCTCCATATGAGGCTCTGTATGGGAAGCCGTGTAGGACACCATTATGCCGGACTCAAGTGGGGGAGAAGAGCATGTTTGGTGCAGATTTTGTTCAGGAGACGACAGAGAAGATCCGTGTCTTGAGGCTGAACAAGAGGAAGGCTCAGGATCGGCAGAAGATTTACGCCGATAGGAGACGGAAAGAGCTGGAGTTTGAGCTAAGAAATCTGGTGTATCTCAAGGCAGCGATGTTGAGGGGTCCTAACAGATCCATTTCAGAGAATAAGCTGAGTCCAAGGTTTATGGGTTCGTTCAAGGTGGGGGAGCAGGTCGGACCGGTAGCTTATCGATTGGTGTTACCTCAGAGTGTGAAGGCTTTTCACAAAGTCTTCCATGTTTCGATGCTACGGAAGTGTCTGCATGAGTCTGAGGAGGTGTTGGTTAGGATCCCGGTGGATCTTCAGCCCAACATGACGTTGGCGGTGAGACCTATGAAGATTCTTGAGAGAAGAGTCAAGGTGCTGCGTCGGAAGAGTATACCGTTGGTGAGAGTCGTGTGGGACTGTGATGGAATTGAGGAGGAGACTTGGGAACCAGAAGCGTCGATGAAGAAGAAGTTCTCGAAGTGGTTTGAGAAGCAAGCGGTGGCTTGATTTTCTGGTCTGGTTCTGTATTAGCATGTTGCTATGTTGTTGTTATGTATTTCGTTTGTTGTTGTAACGAGTATACATTTTGAGATTTAATAAGATGAGTTGTTCCTTATTAAATGTGTTTTATAAGATGTGAGTTCTTATATTTTATGGCTGGTGGAGTCATGTGATGGCTAGGAATGGAAGTTCTATATGTTTTAGAGCTTGCCCATGTTCTAGGAGTGGCTAGAAATAGAAGTTCTATGCGAGTAAGAACTTGTCTATTTCCTAGGGAGAGTCTGGAACAGAGGTTTTATGGTGGTTAGAACTTGTGTATTCCAGGGACTCTAGTGGAAACACCTAGTGGAGGTTGTTTCGGATGACCTAGTGAGGGTCATGGATGTGATGATATTCCGGGTTGGGAATGTCATGATAGGGCAACGGAGGCAATTCTGGTCGACAAGTGCTTATGATGCGCGTTGCAGAGTTTTGCTCCAAGGGACGGTGGGTTTCCTGCATATACTCAAGAGTTGGTGGTTCTCTCCAGGGGATAGTGGGTTCCCTGCATATACTCAAGAGTTGGTGGTTCTCTCTAGGGGACGGTGGGTTCCATACATATACTTTGAGGGATAGTGGTTCTCTTCAGGGGATAGTGGGTTCCCTGCATACGTAACTCAAGGGGTGACGATCCTGCGAGTAGGTGTGGTGTATATGTATATGAGTTATGAGTATGAGGTATGAGCAGTAGCGTCTGAGCGTGGTCGTAAGTATGAGACTCGATGAGCTTTAAAGATCGGAAGTGATCTCAGTGGTGCTGACCAGGTGGGGTCAGGGGGTATGTGGATGTTGAGTCTAGGGTCTTTACTTAAGTTTAGAACCTCGGTTCGGATAACCCTGGTAACATATGTCGCGCTGTTGGTCATACATGTTCTTATTTGATTGTTGTGCGATCATTTGGTCCAATTGGGGTCAACGGTTGGTTGTGCATGTTCTTGTTTGATTGTTGGGCGATCAATCGGGCAGCCCTGATCCGGACCAGGGGGCATTGCATCGTTGATGTTCCCGGGAGAATCTGGTCGGGTTTTAGGCAGAACTGTTAGCCTTAGGTAGACGGAGTCGCGTGATTCGAGGTCGAATCCGTGTTAGTGGGGGAGAATTGTAACGCCCGTGAACCAAAAAGTGGATTTTTGGTTGGGTGTCGATCGACACAGGGAGTGTGTGTCGATCGACACGAGTGTTTTTGGACTTGATAAATCGTATTCTGGCGTTGTGTCGATCGACACCAATGTGGTGTGTCGATCGACACGGGGTTAAATGGAACCGACAGGTTCGGTTTAATTATCCGGTTTGGTGGGTGGTTTAGGAAACCCTATGGTTGATATAAAACGTGAACAGTTGTGGCGGTGGCCGTTTTTGGGGATCAGAAACAGAGAGAAATCAGACTCAGAAGAGATTTGAGAGAGAATCAGGTGAATTTTCGTGCGAGTGTTCTTGAGGGTTGAGAACAAGTGTTGTTCGTGTTTTGGAGGAGACGAACGGCTGGGTAAATTGCGTCGGATCGGAGTGAAACTTTGTGGGTAGGTTCTTTCAATCTTTGCTCTTGATGTAGAAAAAAACCGTTTGTCATTCGGTAAAGTATTTAGGGATTAATGATCGTTTTAACTGGCTAGGTTTGTGCAGTTTTCTTCTGCAAACAGTCCACTTCGAGGGAGAATTTTTGTCAAACCGTTTGGACTCAGGGGACGTTCTATACACCGTTGTGTAACTCGTTGTGTCTAGTTTCCAGAACCATTTTTTAATTTGGATTTGGATAATCCGTTCGTCGTGTGCAAGGCGTTCTTCATAGGTGTCGTGTTCTTGAGCATTTCAATCCTTTGTCGAGGTGAGTGTGTGACCGTAGGTTTATCTGGGTAAAAAGATTGATCCCAATGCATTGTTTGATGATTTGATGGTTGATTCTCGTGTTATGGATGTTATGTGTTGCTTGGATGTGTTTGTAGACGGTTCCTGTGCAGGGAATCGATGTATGTGCAGGTCAGAATCGGACCAGAGAGGAGAAGGTTCGATTGTGTCGATCGACACAAGGTGTGTGTCGATCAATTGCCGTCAGTTTGACGTATTGATTGATATGTGATGATCGGTTATTGCTTGGTGTTGTGGTTTGTCTCTTATGCCTGTGTGTATAACCTATAGACGGGATGACCGTCTCACTGAGTTGTGATAATACTCACGCAACTCTTTTTGCCATGTGTTGCAGTTAAAGAGAAAATGTGATCGTGGAATCATGGCCGAGAAGAGGAGATGATCTAGTGTCTCGGTTTCGTGATCTTTGAGTAGAATTGCTAGGTTGTTAGTAATTCTGGAACCTGTTATTGATGTTGGTTGATTTGGATTCTATTAGATGTTGTTATTGGAATTGAATTGGTTGGTTATTGTATTGGTTTAGTAACTCAATAAAATATGAGATTTATTGATGGGATGTTGATTATTGATTGGTTTATTTTTTTCCGCATGTTGAGTAGTTGACCGTTGAGGATTATCATTTGTGATAATGATAATCCGGATTTTTAATTGGAAAAATTTTAAATTTTTGGGTCGGGTCGTTTCAAGACCGAGTTGGTTTCATGAGCTACTCAGTCAATATTCACATAAAACAAGCACAGGAACAATTGAACAAACTCAAGAGAGGATTCAAATTGAGCAGTTTGTTGTTAGCTTTCAGAAACGGTGATCTTCCAGCTCATGGAAGAACAGGAAGCAAGTGGACTATTGACGTCGACCGTATCTACATTCCTCTGCATATCAACAACAACCACTGGATCTCGTTGTGCGCTAATTTCAAACTTAAAACAATAGAGGTTTTCAATTGTGATGGACATAGACGCATTAACGAAGTGGAAATGTTCTCAATCATCATCCCGCGTATTATGAAAGCAGTTCAGTCACCTGAGGACAAAAAACATATGAACATTACTCCGTTCGAAGTCATTATGTGCCAATGCAGAATGGAATCAATAGGAACTCGTGTCATTGCGGAATGTACACGTTGAAGTATATAGAATGTGATATAATGCGTTTTTGGCGCATTTTAACCGTTGTTTTGTAGGTTTTTATCGAGTCTTTCATTCCACTTTTAGTCATTCTAGGTCTATAATGCTGCTGGAATGGAGAATCGGAAGTTGCAATTGGATTTGGTGAAAAATGGAGGAATCTGGATCTTTTTGGAATATTCTAGAGGAAGGGAGCACCCGTCCCAGAAGAGGGAGCACCTGCTCCTAGAAAATCCAATTATGGAAAACACTTATTAAACCTAATTTTGGCAACTCTACTTTTCCCAGCCGCCGTGGGCCTTTAAAGACAGAGATTTTCGATCCTTTGGAGTATCATGCAATCACGCAACCACGCAGACACAACAGAGAGAGATAACGAAAACGCAAGTGAGAGAGAGAGAGAGATTTGACACTTGTTTTTGGAGTTTGTAAGCTTTAGGATTGCCTTCCACGTTATTGTTGAAGATTTCTTAAACCCTACTTTCTTCTTTATCAATTCAATGAAGTTTCCTATGTCTCTTGCTCCTGTTGAGTGTTTAATTATGCGCGAGCAATTCCCCTTGTTAGGTTGAGGGTTCGATGGGGTTAGAGAATCATAACTAAGCATAGATAGGTTTTGAAACATCACTTGATATCTCCGTCTATAGTTGTTCATATTGCCTAGACTAATTTGATCACCTAGTCTCTGATTTTAGGTTAAATTCACTAATCAAAAGTGTTGTGAATTGCTGGAATGACTTAGATGGGCGACTTGTCTTTAGCCAATGACAGTTGAAGTTAAAACAGCCTGTGAACAAATCGATCCTATACGTTTAATGCTCATCATTCTTTGTAACCTCAAACGACAGTTTAGGGTGTTAGATTGATTGTTGAAGTAGTTGATGCCACGACAGTGGATCCTCTTGAATCTATGGTTGAGTTCTAGATTGGTTCATAACTTGATAACCTGAATAATTGCTTGGTTTTGATGTCCTAATCCCTGAGATATATCCCTTGACCTAACGCATTTCCACTTATTGTTTACACCGAATTCTACTTTTGCTTGCTTTGATAAATTGTGACATTTAAACCTCTTTCAATCGCTTAGCTGAACTTGTAATCCATAGGATTAGAGTGTATTGCTGGTCCCTTAACGAACCTAAACTATTCTACATCGGATTAGTGAATCTTAGGTTTTATATCTTTAAAACCAATAAAAAGGACTTTCATCAAATTGGCGCTGTTGCGATGGGGATCAACTCGATACCTCTAATTTTCGTTTACGATTTGAGACTAAGCACTAAACTCGTTCTTTTGTTTTTCTTGCGTGTGTTTCAGGTGTATGAACTCAATGACAACAAGGAGAAATCTTCAAACTCCCCTCGTCACTTTGAATAACCCTAAACTCGACAAAGGCCTAATCCCGGTGATATCGGCAAACAAGGCGACATCAACATGGGGGCTGAGCTGCAAAGGCTGCAATAGCAAATGGCTTAGATGCAACAGCAACACGCGCGTGAACAGCAGCAACAACGCGTGCGTGAGCAGCAGTGAGCCATAGGGGTTATGGACAATCCCCATGCTTTTTACTGAAACCGAGCTGTTATAGTTCCCCTTGCTGTTGAACGGAATGATTATAAGATCAAACCGTAGTTGATATCGCTGGTTAAGCAGCATTTTTTCCATGGGCTGCCTGCTGAAATTCTGATGGACCATATAAAAAACTTTGAGGAGATCTGCTCCACGACGAGTTCTAATGGGATGAACCCATATTTCCTAAAGTGCAAGCTATTCCCTTTCTCACTCGCGGATAAGGCTTCGCGTTGGCTAAAGTCTCTACCTGCTGGATCCGTTACGACTTTGGCACAATGTAGAGCTGCATTTCTAGATCACTTCTATACGAAGACAAAAACCGCGAGTCTGAGGAACAAAATCTCCTCGTTCCAACAACATTCAGGAGAGTCCTTCTGTGAGGCATGGGAACGGTTCAAGGAGTATAAAAGCGAATGCCCACACCATAGTTTCACCGATGAGAATCTGCTCAGTATCTTCTACGATGGTGTTGACTGGGACTACAGGAATGCGCTTAATGCTGCTAGCGATGGAGACTTTATGGCAAAAATAAGAGAGGGTGCGCATAAGCTCATTGAGAATTTGGCTGCAAGTTCTAGCAACAAGTCTCAGGAATATGATCGGACTACGAAATCCAGTGGGATGGACTCCCAAAAGATTGATGACTTTACTGCTAAGGTCAACTTGTTGCTCAAAGCAAACCAAAGGATGTTTCACTTTGCAGATGAGGATGGTGAGCCACTCGCTGAGGAGATAGTTGAGGAAGGAGAAAATGATCAGCAGGAGGTCAGCTACGTGAATGGCCAAGGGTTTGTGCGAAACCGCGGGTTCAACCAAAATTACAGGAGTCACCCAAATTTCTCCTATCGAAGTACGATTGTTGAGAACCCACAGGACCAGGTTTACCCACAACAAACCAGCCCCAAGAACCAGAAGCCTCAGGATCAGACTTTCCAAAAAACCTACCCTCAGAATTTCCAAGGAAAAACGTTCCTCCCTTTTCAAGATCAGAAAACGAAATTCTCTAACTTTCAAGCTCCTGCGAGCTCTGGAAGTAATTCTCAAGATGAGTTGACGGGTATGATGCAGCAGCTAATGGTTAATCAAAAAAAGTGTGCTATTGAGATCAATACTAAGGTTGATGCTATGTATTCGGACCTTAATGGTCGGCTTGAGGCGGTTTGCAACCACGTGAAGAAAATCGACACTCAGGTTGCTCAAATGGCTGATGCAATCAAAAGGCCACAGGGAGCGCTGCCTGGTAAGCCGGACACTGATGTCGTGGGTTATTCAAGCTTTAAATTTATAACCCTAGATAAAGGTGTAAGTGCACAGGCAAACGCAGTAGTACTTAGGGGTCGATCCACAGAGACTAGAGATGATACGCTACGAATTTATGTGATGCAAATTAAGCTAAGATAAAATATGATTTTGATTTTGTGGTCTTATGAATAGCAATTATAAAGCAAAGAAAATAAAAGCAAGGATAAATCAATAAGAGAAAAGTGTTAGGCATTAGACAATTCGCAGAGACTTATGAAACACATAAAGATATCGGGTTTTAAAGATCGTTCTAGAACTCAAATCACTAATGTAAGGTCATCCCACTGTCGTGACGTAACTAACCATCTACATTTTCTACCCTAATAGACTCAACTATTGTAGGTTATTATAAGGTGAAAACATGCTTTAAGTGTAAGTTCGATTGTTCATACTACTCCACAACTAACCTTTCGAATTGTTATGATGCAGTACTCACCAAATATTAGTTCAGGCAATATAACAAGCTTTTGGAGAGTATATCAACCTAATATCAGTTCGCAAGATGGCCAAAAAAGCAAGTATATATAGGTGTAGGATCTTCTAGGGCTTTAGTTTAGGACAAAAGGGTCTTTTACGTCAAAACTGCTCCAACGTTGGGCCAAGTAACAGACGGGTTTCTAGGCCGGTGTTGGAGTCTTCTTTGAGCCTTCATGAGTGCTGGCAATGGTCTGAAACATTGGTCCACGGACTGGCCCGGTGCTTGACTCAATTCTGCACTTGTTTCACTTCAGAGGCAGTTTGACGTGTCTTCAGTAAACCGAGCTTATCTTTCTGTTCACAGCTCCAAATGATATGATTCAAATTCCGTTGTGAAGCTAACTCAAAGATATATCATCTAATCAAGTTTCATCCAATTCCAAATTTATTTGACCCTCCGTTTACTTCTAAACTTCTGGCGTATATGTTCTGTCCAACTTGGTAGATTGTGGTACCTTGTGAATTCTTTGGTCTTGATGATGTCTTTGGCTTTTGGAAGTTGTTGTAGCTTGGTTTACACCTCTTTTGTTCCTTTTTGTTCCTTTTTGCTCTGTTTTGCTTTATTTCCCTATTAAGACTCTAAAACTATAAATACGAGGAAAACTACCTCTTTTGGCTGAAAAGTTTATTAAAGTGCATAGAAAATATAGTAAAATAGATGGTAAAAGTGGTAAAATATGGGACATTTCAGACACAAATCCCAGAGAGTTTGTCAATGCCATCGAACTGAGAAGTGGAAGAGTCTTACCAGCAGTCGTAAGGACATAAACTGCAAACTGCGCAGAAGGAGCACCTGCTCCAGCAGAAGGAGCACCTGCTCCAGCAGAAGGAGCAGAGAGCCATGATTATAAGTAAGAATTGTACTGCTGTGTTACAAAACAAGGTCATTAAAAAGCAAGAGGACCCAGGTAAGTTCGTGCTCTCTGTTGATATTGGTCTTGTGCGATTTGCTTGTTCTCTGTGTGATTTAGGCTCCAGCGTGAACCTCATGCCCTATTCGGTTGCGAGAAAGCTAGGGTACACGAAATTCAAACCGACTTGGATTTCGTTGGTGTTTGCTGATAGATCGATAAAGCTACCTGTGGGAATTTTGGAAGATTTACATGTCAGGATTGGTAACATATTGATCCCAGCGGATTTTGTGGTGTTGGAATTGGATGATGAACCGAAGGATCCCTTGATTTTGGGACGTCCTTTCTTGCGCACAGCCGGTGCGATCATTGATGTAAAGAACGAAACCATTGGTCTCCACTTGGGAGACATTATTATGGAGTTCGAGATGGATCGGATGTTGAAGAAACCGACCATTGATGGACAAAATTATGCCATTGAGGATAATCTCAAAATCTCAGAGGGAGAGATTGAAGAGATTATTGCTGATGATCCCTTGGATGTTGCGTTGACAAAAGCTGAAAGCGAACATGGGTATTTGAGTGAAGATACTGTTGGGTTCGCAAGGATGTTGGATTCTGGGCAGATGGAAAAATCGACAGGCTTTTTGAGACTTGAAATAGAGGGAGAGGACAGAGCACCTACTCCTGCTCATGGGAACTATGCTGACTATCCTTGGAGCGAGTTGAAAGCTCCAAAACTTGAGCTCAAAACCTTACCAGCTGGGCTAAGGTACGCGTTTCTCGGTCCCAACTCCACATATCCTATTATAATTAATGCTGATCTGAATAATGTGGAATCCGCCTTACTTTTATGCGAGCTTAGAAAGTATAGGAAGGCTTTAGGTTATTCGCTAGATGACATCCTTGGAATCTCACCTGATTTATGCATGCATAGGATACATTTAGAGGATGAATCTAGAACTTCTGTAGAGCACCAAAGGAGGTTGAAACCGAATTTGAAAGATGTTGTTAAGAAAGAGATAATGAAATTACTAGAAAATGGAGTTATTTATGCAATATCTGATAGTAATTGGATAAGTCCTGTGCATGAAGTGCATAAGAAAGGCGGAATCACTGTGATCGCCAATGATAGGAACGAATTGATACCCACTAGGACTGTCACAGGACATAGGATGTAAATCGATTATAGAAAGTTAAATGCAGCAACTAGGAAGGATCATTTCCCTGATCAAATGCTCGAAAGACTAGCTAACCACCCTTACTACTATTTTTTAGATAGTTATTCAGGTTTCTTTCAGATTCCCATTCACCCGGATGATCAAGAGAAGACAACCTTTACATGTCCCTATGGCACCTTTGCGTACCGCAGGGTGCCATTCGGACTATGCAATGCTCCTGCTACTTTTCAAAAGTGCATGATGTCTATCTTTACTGATTTGATTGAAGATATTATAGAGGTTTTCATGGATGACTTCTCCGTCTATGGGAGCTCTTTTTCCGTGTGTCTGTTTAATCTGTGTAGGGTGTTCCAACGCTGTGAAGAGAAACATCTTGTATTAAACTGAGAGAAGTGCCATTTCATGGTTAGAGATGGGATAGTTCTGGGTCATCGGATATCAGAAAAGGGTATTGAGGTTGACTGAGCAAAGGTTGAGGTGATGATGAGTTTGCAACCGCCGGATTCAGTCAGAGGGATACTCCTTGGTCATGCAGGCTTTTACAGACGTTTCATCAAGGATTTTTCAAGGATAGCGAGACCGCTCACCCAACTTTTGTGTAAAGAAACCAAGTTTGTATTTGATGGAGCTTGCCTTGAGGCGTTTCACACGATAAAGGGAGCATTGGTGAGTGCACCCATTGTTCAACCGCCAGATTGGGATCTACCGTTTGATGTAATGACAGATGCAAGTGATTACGCTGTGGGAGCAGTTTTGGGGCAAAGAAAGGATAAAAAGCTTCACGTGATCTACTACGCGAGCCGCACGCTGGATGAGGCCCAATGTAAGTACGCAACTACTGAGAAAGAGCTCCTAGCCGTGGTGTTCGCCTTTGAGAAATTCAGGTCGTATCTTGTCCGTTCAAAGGTCATTGTTCATACCGACCACGCGGCTTTGAAATATTTGCTCACAAAGAAAGATGCGAAGCCAAGGCTTTTAAGATGGATTTTGTTGCTCCAAGAGTTTGATCTACAAATCGTTGATAAGAAGGGTACTGAGAACGGAGTTGCTGATCACTTATCTCGCCTGAAAGTCGATGAAACAGTCCCGCTTGATGATGCATTACCGGATGAACATGTGTATGCTATTGGAATCTGTGTTCTGGAGCACCCAGTCCAAGACGGAGCACCTGCTCCAGAAATATTTTCTGCTGCTGTTTCTAAGACAGTTGCCCGAGTTTTCCATGGTTTGGGGAGATAGCGAACTACCTAGCTGCTGATCGTGAACCGGCTGACTTTGTGGAGACAGAAAAAGGAAGTTTTTGCGCGATATCAGGAGATACTTTTGGGACGAGCCATACCTTTACAAGCAATGCTCGATGGTCTTTTTAGGAGATTGTTCCTGATGAGGAGATTCCAGGAATCCTATTTCACTGCCATAGTTCGAGTTATGCTGGGCACTTCGCGACCTTCAAGACAGTATCCAAGGCACTGCAAGTTGGGTATTGGTGGCCAATAATGTTCCGGGATGCGCATGCCTTTATCTCGAGGTGCGATAAATGTCAGAGGCAAGGAAACATCTCACGACGGAATGAGATGCCTCAGCACTTCATCCTGGAAGTTGAAGTGTTTGACGTATGGGGGATAGACTTTATGGGACCGTTTCCATCTTCCTATTAAGTACATCTTAGTGGCCGTTGATTATGTGTCCAAATGGGTTGAGGCCATTGCTTCCCCAAAAAACGATGCCGATGTGGTATTAAAGATGTTCAAAACCATAATATTCCCCAGATTTGGAGTTCCGCGTGTGGTGATTAGCGATGGAGGGACTCATTTCATCAATAGGGTTTTTGAGAACCTTTTAAGGAGGAATGGCGTAAAGCATAAGGTTGCAACGCCATATCACCCGCAGACTAGTGGTCAGGTAGAGGTTAGCAACAAGCAAATCAAGGATATCCTACAAAAGACCGTAGGCACCACCAGGAAAGACTGGGCCGTTAAATTGGACGATGCAGTGTGGGCTTACCGAACCGCTTACAAAACACTGTTGGGGACAACGCCCTTTCACTTGGTATATGGGAAGTCCTGCCATCTTCCTGTAGAGCTTGAATACAAAGCCGCCTGGGCTGTTAAGCTGATGAACTACGATATCAAACCCGCCTTGGAAAGGAGATCGATGCAGCTTAATGAATTGGAGGAAATTAGGCACCTGGCCTATGAGAGTTCGAAGATATATAAAGAGAGAACCAAGATGTATCACAACAAGAGGATTCTCACCCGAGACTTCAAACCAAATGACCTGGTACTTCTCTTTAATTCTCAACTTAAACTTTTTCCTGGAAAGTTGCGATCTAGGTGGTCCGGCCTCTTTCTCAAAAAAGAGGTCTGATCCTCTGGAGCCATGGTGTTGCTGGACGCCAAGGGCAAGGAGTTCGTGGTCAACAGACAGCGGTATAAGCCATACCTTGCTGAAATGAACCAAGCCGAAGGAGGATTCGTCTCCTTAGGTGATGCACCAAAAGCCTAAACGGCTAACCGAGTCAAGATAAGGACTTTAACCAAGCGCTTGGTGGGAGGCAACCCACCGGTATGTCTTCTAACTTTTTCAATTTGATTTTTTTTTTATTACTAATTTTGAAATTCAGTTTGAGTTTTCAGGTTATTTAAAAAAAAAAATTGTGTTGTGGAATATGCAAGGAGGATCGATCGATCCTCTCAGCCAGCTAGATCGATCCGGAATGAGGAATTCAACACGCAAACCATCGGTCAATCCCAGGATCGACCTGCACATCGATCCGCTGAAAAGTTCAAAACCCAGAAGGAGCACCTGCTCCCCGAACAGAGCACCTGCTCCCCAAGATACTGTTTTGAATTTCGGATTTTGGGCCCACCACGAGGTTAGTCCAATAAGAAAAAAAGAGATGGGCCCGAGGAATATTAATAAGGAATTTTTCAAATTTCAAATGGAAATAAAAACTGATACGGTGGGACCCACCGAAACCCTATATTTCTCCCGCCTCTCTCTCTCTCTCTTTCTTCCCCATTCTTCTTCCTTCGATTTTCTCTCCATTAAAACAGTTTTGAAGTTTTTGCCCCAAGCATAACTTCTTCAATTCTTAACCGATCTGAGCAATTTAAGGCCCTATCCCACTCGATTTTTCATCACCATTCCAAATCTACAACTCATTTCTCAAGAAAATCAAGATAACCCTTCGAAAACCCACTTTTTCAGTCCGTCATTTTCTAGTGCCATGGTGAAATTGAAGGTTGTTTTGATTTATTTTCCTTGCTGTGACTAGCTGGGTGTACTATGAACGATTTCGAGTAGTTTGGGTTGTGAAATTTTACTTGAAAATTCTTTGGAAGTGAAAACCTAATTTTGGGATGAAAAATTGGAATTTAGAGAATGAGATGTGAATGGGATGCGAATGGGTTTATAATTTTTGTTCTAGGGTGTTTAGAATTGTAAATCCATCTGTTAAAGTGCAAACACTACGATCTAAAATTTTGCAAAAACATTGGACTTCCTTTTGGTTGAATTTGTGTTGGTGAGGAATTTAAGATATCGTTTTATGCTCAATTTTTCGTGGGTGTTGTTGTCATTGTAGGATGACAGGACCACGTACTTCCTTCGGCAAACCACCACGATCTTCCAAGGGACATAAAGCATCCTCTTCTTCCTAAATCATCATCAACCCTTGTCCGCGTGACGAAGGCCAATGGTTCTCCTTGCCCGACTCTCGCCTTCCTCCTGATTCAGATGAGGCATGGGATCAAACTGATGCCTACTACTACAATAACTGGCTAGACATTGTTATAGAGCCGACACGTTTCCTATGTAGACAAACATTGAAGGATTTGGGGCTACTTTACGACGTAGACAGCGTGCTTGGCGCCTCCCAGATGTCCGACAGAGCCACGCAGCTGGATGCTCTATACCCGGATTTAGTTAGGCAGTGCTTAGCCTCGACCAAACTGGTCTACTCAGACCCGTGCAAGCCGGTAGCTTTACAAGGGATGCTCTCTTTCTTTGCTAGAGGAAAGAGATATGAGGTCACCATCAGCTACCTTTGTGACATCTACGGCTTTGACTCTACACCGGAGAAGGTGGCTCTCCCTGCACGCCTTCCAGTTTCTCATCGTTTTTGGGATTTCATCGCCATTGGCGACTACTTTTCTCGCTCAGCTGCCCAATCAACCATTCGGAACCCCGCTCTTCGGATTGGGGCCAAGGTGATAAGCACCATCTTCTTCACTCAGGATGATGCAAGCAAGGTCCGGACCGATGAGTTGATTTTTCTCTAGATTGCGGTAAGGGAGACCATTGTAGGCGAAGACGGTTTGAGTTGCGATTTTGATGGAAGTGTCAACATGGGAGCGCTGTTTGCCTCGGTTATTACGGATAAGAGGACTAAGATCGCCAAGGGCAAAGCTATCGCGCATACGGAGCGGATAGGGAGTCTCTTGACCAGGCTGTTCATCCATTTCGGGATCGACATTGAGTCCAACACTTGCAACCCGGCGACGAAATTTATGAACACTGTTTACCTCCTTTCTTGTGAAATATTGTTTCATACTAACATTTACAGGTTCACCGCCCGAGACAAGACTGCCCGGTACTGCTGATTGCCCCAGCCATCCCTGACTGATTTGGAGGTCGCGGCAAACATCGGTTTTACGCCTGGAATAGAGTACTTGTGCTCTGCCACTGGAGCACAGTCCAAGAGCACCCCTCACCTAGGAGGAGAACCTCAACTACCAGACCTGCTCCCGCTCCAATTCCAGACGTTCATTTGAGCCCGGATAAGGTTGAGGACTTGGAAGCAGATACACAGCAAACGCAGCAGTCTAGAGCTTACTACCGCCGGCCTTATGCGAGTGAGTTGATGCTTGGAGACATCTCAAACAACCCAAAGGACGCCGAGTACCGCCGTTGGATGGTGGCCTCCACCAAGAAGAACAACGGGTTGCTTCGCCGTATTTTGCACTTGCTCCAGAAGGGATGCAGCGGCTCACACGCTACCGACACAATGCCTTCTATTGCGTCTGCCCAGCCACCTCCTGCTCGCCCGTCCTCATCAACCGGTCCATCCACTCGCTCGGGTAAACGCAAGAAGCCGATCACCAATGAGGATTCCGATGACACCACCAGCGATTAGACATCGCTACCTTATCCTATTTTAGTAATTCCATGAACACTTTTCTGCTTTTCTTTATAATTTTATTTATTTTCACTCTCTCTTTTCTTATTCTCACACCGAGACGGTGTGAAGTAAGTCTGGGGGGAGTTGCTACTAATATCTTTTATTTTGGTTGTTCTTGTATTTTTTTATATCCTGTTTGAGTCTATTTTTCGTTGGTTTTATTGAGTCAAGACTTTGTAGGGAATTAGGACTTTATCTTATGATGATCTTTGAACTATCTGTGTTTAAACTTTCTCTCTAGTGACCATTTCTACAGCGCATGGGTACAAGGAACAGCTGGAACACTTCGATACACCATCTTCCAGGTTTCATATTGACCGAAAATTCCTCTTGCTATTGGCACTAGATTAGGGAAACGAATCGTATTCAAGACTCCTTATTCTTTTTATCACTCTTGTTGTTCCTGAATAGCTGGCTCAATTTTAGTTAGTACCCTTCTTAACCCTAACCTCTTTTCAAGCCTCTTGCATTCTTGTTACTTTATTATCATACGTGCAGCATATGCGCAAAAAAGCCGGAGAGAATTGGGTCGACACTGCCTTTAAATCACTCTTTCTGAAGAACAAGAGCACTGATTCCCAGAAGGAGCACCTGCTCCTATTTTCAGAAGATGGTTTTACAACGAGGTTGAACAAAAATCCAGGAAGGAGGAATAACATTGATGAGCTCCACTTGGGTATGTATAAAAACTCTGATATTTTCGTGTTTGAGAGACATACACTTGTAATCAAAAACCCTCTTCATCATCATCTCATGTCTAAAAAAAAAAAATAGATGATGAAGAGTGGTAAATCTGTAAAATAGGAAGTGTCTCTCTGCACAGCGAGTATACCCAAGGTGGATGACGGTTAGATGAGACGTTTGAGAGGTTGGAAGAAAAAAAGAGTGGTTTAGAGAATGTGGAATATCAACGGATCTATTCTCTCTTGCAATTTTGTGAGATATCCTTCATCCTCTACGAAACATCGGGTAACCCTTAAACACTTTAAACACTTAACTCCACCTCTAAATGGCCTTAACCCTTTAGCGCCGTCTACCCTAAATGGTGCCTTTAGCGAGACCCTCATGCAACTTTGAATGCGTCGAGTTTGTGTTTGGAAAATAGAATTTGGTTGAGAAATGTGTTGAGGAGTTTTGGTGATGCTTTGTTATTCGTAATCTGGATTATGTGGTCTGTAGATTTAATGTTTTAAACCCGGTTCACTGAGGATAAAAGAGTTCCCGCATTTTCAAACCGTTCTCCTTCACTTGGTCTTGAATTTGTTTAAGGACAAACAAAGATCTAAGTCTGGGGAAATTGATATAATGCGTTTTTGGTGCATTCTAACCTTTGTTTTGTAGGTTTTTATCGAGTCTTTCACTCCACTTTGAGTCATTCTAGGTCTATAATGCGGCTGGAATGAAGAATTGGAAGTTGCAATTGGATTTGGTGAAAAATGAAGGAATCTGGATCTTTTTGGAATATTCTGAAGGAAGGGAGCACCTGTCCCAGAAGAGCGAGTACCTGCTCCCAGAATATCCAATTATGGAAAACACTCAATAAACCTAATTTTTGCAACCCTATTTTTTCCAGCCGCCGTGGGCTTATAAAAGGAGAGTTTTTCGATCTTTTTGGGCATCACGCGATCACGCAGATACCACAGCAACAGAACAAAACGCAAGTGAGAGAGAGAGAGACTTGATACTTTTTTTTTTAGAGTTTGTAAGCTTGAGGATTGTCTTCCACGTTTTCGTTGAAGTTTTCTTAAACCCTATTCTCTTTTATTTCAATTCAATAAAGTTTATTATGTCTCTTGCTGTTGTTGTTTGTTTAATTATGTGCGAGTAATCCCCCTTGTTAGGTTGAGGGTTCGATGGGGTTAGATAATCATAACTAAGCATAGATAGGTTTTGAAACATCACTTGATATCTCCGTCTATAGTCGTTCGTATTGCCTAGACTAATTTGATCACCTAGTCTCTGATTTTAGGTTAAATTCACTCATCAAAAGTGTTGTGAATTGGTAGAATTGAATTAGATGGGTGAGTTGTCTTTAGCCAACGACAGTTGAAGTTAAAGCAACCGTGAATAGATTGATCCTATACGTTTAATGCTCATCATTCCTTGTAACCTCAAACGACAGTTTAGGGTGTTAGATTGATTATTGATGTAGTTGATGCCACGACAATGGATCCTCTTAAATCTATGGTTGAGTTCTAGATTGGTTCATAACTTGATAACCTGAATAATTACTTGGTTTTTATGATCTAATCCCTAAGATATATCCCTTGACCTAACGCCTTTCCACTTATTATTTACACCAAAATTTACATTTGTTTTCTTCTTAATTCGTGACACTTAAACCAATTTTGAATCGCTTAGCTGAACTTGAAATCCATAGGATTAGAGTGTATTGCTGGTCCCTTAACGAACCTAAACTATTCTACAATCGAAGTAGTGATTCTAGGTTTTACATCTTCGAAACCGGTAAAAAGATTTTCATCACTATGCTCGGACTTCCAGAACTCTTCTCCAACGGTTTCATTAACGACCCTAATTCATCTGAAGATCTGGCCATGCTCTGAACTTTCTCCGATGCGATTAAATCTGGCCGGATTCTTCTTTTCGGTCAATTGTTGCAAAGACCCGACATGGAGGAATCGCTGCTCCTCTACCTTGAGTGTGTTCCGCCGATGCAAAATAAATCAAGTTTGGGCCTGGCCCAGTTGGAATAAACATGGGCTTGTCACCCCCTTTGGCCCATCATCGATGACAAAGCCCATTTCTTGGGCTATTGATTACTCTCAAAAGATCTCAAGCAAGATGGCCAAGCTAGTTTGGTGGGTTGGGTATACGACCTGTTACGTTTTATCCAGACAAAGTTGCACCGCCTCTTTGTCGATTTAGGTATGTTTTCACAAAGCTCTTTGAAATCTTTGTTCTCCAAATCGAGTCTGGAGAGACCAATTCCAATTCGCCTTCACCGTGCTTCATTTTATGAATCTTCGAGATTCATATATCCACGTATGAGAGGATCAAAGTTTTATGAATTCTCAAATCATGTAATTTGCAAGCCCGATATCTTCTCTGTTGAGAGAAGATCAAAGTTTTCTGGATTTTCTAATCCTGTAATTTTTTCCCGGTGGAAGAGTTCAATTCCACCTTCTTCCATCTCTTTGAGATTGGTCGTATCTTCTTCCCTCTCTTGGAGAGATGTCAATTCTCGAGCATTATGCCGGGATCTTCAAAGTCACAATGGAAAATGACCAACCTAAGACTCTCCGGCTTTGCCGCGAAGACCCTCTTAACGCATCTGAGGCATGTCTTGGATTCGTTGTCCATCTTCTACGATGATCTATCTGCTTTATGTTTTATAGCATTTCAATTATGTTGTATTAATGTTTGAGGATGCTTAATTCCCTCCCTTTGTACTTTTATCAGTTAAATGAATGAAGTATGCTTGTTTGACAAAAAAAAAACTTATATCAAATTTCGCAATTAACCTCTAAATAATAATTCATTAAAATAATTAGTTGATAAGCATGGTTTATTCTTTTAATTTTTTTTATTATATGTTAAGTTTTGTTTTTTTCGTAAAACCATTCTTTTTTTTTCTTTTTATCTTTACATGTATTAGATGAAATTAGGGATGTCAAAATGGGTAGTCCGACTGATATATTCGTATATTTACACTTTCTATGTATATAATTGCATTCTATTATCCCTCATTCAGCATCATTCTACATAATTTAGGAACCCTTTAGCTCTAGTTTAGCTTAAGTTTGCATCTTAGGGTCTTAGGTTAGTGTTTGTACATATTTCTCTTCTTTTACCCTTTTTCAGGTGGTATCAGTGTTGAACGGGAGTTATCTGGCTTATCAGAGCCTGGAGGATTGGAGTGAGTTGATGAGGAGTGGAAGCAAGGGAAGCAAGCGTCTGAAGTGAACAGAGGAAGCAGGGGAGCAAAATTCGGTCATCAATCATCAACGGTCACCGATATGAAGCACCTGGAATAGCGGAAAGATGGAGTCTCAACAATTCTATTGAAGTTCGTAACTTGGGTCAAGAATCAGGAGGTAAGTGCCCCCAAACTAGTGCACAGATATCCCAGATTATCCCCTTGTTACGATGGAGCATCAAGACTCTCTGATCGTTAGACAAGGCGCGCCATATCGGCTGAAGAATAAGCTGAAGAAATCGATATCCCCTTATATCGACACAAACCAATAAAGAAGACCGATAACCTGCACCTAACGAGGACGCCGTTTCACGACACAACTGCTGGATGGATCGCTAGATAGGCACTGGATATCGGTCACTTCCCTGATATGGAGTGACCGATCGTTACTATATTTTGTTGACTTTTTCAGGTCGACCGTTGACCATTGCGGGTGATCCGTTTTCTTTCCGGGTCGAACCGAGTACTGTTATCAGGGGATATAAATATGTTCTTAGCCCCTGAAAAAAAACTAAGTCTTGTTTTTCTTTCCTTTATCGCTTTCAAGCTTTCCTTTTATGTTGTAGTTGTAATCGACCTTTAGAGCATTGATACTTTGATATTCTAAGTTCTTTTCTTTATAAAGTTTTAGCCTTTAGCTTAAAGTTTGAGTCTTTGTGCTTGAATCGCATTCATTTCTGCATTTTACCGTATACACATCATTCGACCTTGGTCATAGCTTGTTCCGTAGCCATGAGTGAGTAGTCTTCTTGTTGAGCTGCGGGTTGATAGATTTAGGGGTTTTAGAAAGTGACTAACATCGTTTCAGGTTATAAATGAAGTGTTCTCAAGCTTAGGTTGAGCTTAAAACTTGATCCTTGAATAATTTCTCGGATTGTGTTGATAGGCATTCCCCTGCTCGAAATGTGTTTGTGGGAATGCCTGAATGACCTTTTGCTCTGCTTAGTGACCCTCGATCAAGAAAGTGTTGTTGAGGTGCTAAGTGAGCTTATTGGGGTTTGACTGTTTATGCTTGGAGAGTACTTGTATCTAGCAGCGAAAGTTAGTTAGATCCTTGTACTCAACAAAGTGACTAGTGCCACGAAAGTGGACTAGTTTGATTTCGTGCCCCATGCTCGTAAACTGAACCTTCATCTCAAAGCCTTAACTTTATTAGCCATGATTTACTGCCCTTTTATCAGTTGTCATTCTGTTTCTCAATGCCTTCACCATCCTTACATTTACATATGTTTCTCGCTATGCTCATTTTACGTTTTAGTACAATCTCAGTTAGTTTAGCTCACACAACCAAACCCTTTATCTATGCTTTAGCTTAATGAGATTTCTCCATGGTCTAGTACTCTAAGTCCTAGTCTTCCTTGTGTTCGAACCCTACGCTTGCTACAATTGAATCATGAGTTAGGTTGTTAGCTTGATAGGTTTTATTTGATAGGTTCGCATGTTAATGTTAAAATGTTGCTAAAAACCACTCATCAAATTGGCACCGTTGCCAGGGAAAGCTTGCGCATTTAGATATTAGATTTGTGTATTTCGTTAAGACTAAAGTTTTCATTTTTGTCTGTATTTTGTTCTGTAATTTTTTTCTGTTTATATGTTTGTTGTTTCTCTTCTGTTTTTCTTGCAGTGTATGAAAAAGATAAGGCAAGAGGTAGGACTTCTTGACTTGGTTCCTGACATTGGTAGACTTGAAAGACAGAGTAAAGCAGAAGCACTAGCTAGAAAGTTAAAAGAAAGAGATGATATGGAAAATCCTCAAGTTGTACCACCAGTTGTAAACCCCAATAACCCCAAACCTTGTTCCACTGAGGGAGCAAGTCCAAGCGGCTGGAGACCAACCAAGGGCTCCACCACTAGCTCAGGGAGCTGCTCAGGTTGAGCTGAGGCCTTTTGGGGCCTTTGATGAACCAAACACCAGGGGTATTGATCTGGGAATACGCCCTCCCCCTGTGCAAAACAACAACTTTGAGATCAAGTCCAATATGATCAACTTGGTGCAAAACTCTATGTTCAATGGATTGCCAAGTGAAGATCCCTTGGACCATCTTGATAAGTTTGACAAGCTATGCAGGACAATCAAGAAGAATGGTGTTCTTGATGACACCATTAGAATGATCATAGTGGGAGCGCAATATTTCTTCTGAGTTTGTCAACACTTGGGAGCTTTGCAAGAAGGAGTTTCTGAGCAAATTCTTCCCCAAGTAGAAGACTGCTAGGTTCAGGAAATACATCAACTCCTTCAGGCAAGGAAGCCAAGAATCTCTGAGCGATGCTTGGGAACGGCTGAAAGGATACACAAGAAGTTGCCCTCACCACGGTATTCCAAAGGATAATCTCTTGGGAATCTTTTACAGTGGAGTCAACAATAGCACAAGCACCCTTCTTAACACAGCCAGCTATGGAAACTTCAGCAGGCTTAATGAAAATGAAGTAGAGCAATTGATAGAGAACCTTGCTCAATTTGATGTATGCTATGGAGGAGACTATGACAGGAACTTCCCTCCCCCTGATAACCACAGTGATCACAAATTCAAGGAGATGAGTAAGAGGTTGGACAGAATTGGTAAGGTATTGATGGTGAACCAGAAAAAGTCTACTTTGTTGGAGAGATTGATGGGTTTACTCCTTGCTACCAAGAGGAAGCTTTTGAGGGTTATGAAGGGCAGCAAGAGGAGGTGAACTATAATGGAAATCAGGGGTAACAATTCAAGACTTTCAACCCCAACTACAGAAACAACAATCTCTCATGCCGAAGCACTAACGTGGAGAACCTGCAGGATCAAGTCTACCCTCTACAACAAAGACCTCAAGGACAGGGATTTCAAGCCAAACCCTACAAAAACTACTCTCAAGGGCAACAACAAGGTTTTAATGCTTAGGGATATCAGCCAAGAGCTCAGTGTGCACCCAATGCAGCCTTTGGATTCCACTAACAACAGACAAAACTCCACTTACATGAGCATGAAAGCGTTGACCTCCAAAAGATGTTAAATTCTATCATGGAAGAACAACTACAGTTGAACAACAACATGACCACTACCGTGGATGGAGTCAGGGCAGAAGTAAGCAGAAGGTATGAAGATCTACATCAGAAATTCAAGGCTCTTTCAGAACACTTTCTCACAACATCAGCAGGACTTCCCAAAGATAGAAGGTCAGGGAAAGAAGAAACTTATGCAGTTGAGTCCTGCAAGGTTATGAATCTAAGAGGAGGTAAGGACATCCTTTCCAGAGGAGAGAAGCCTGCTGGTCCAGCAGAGCCTAAGACAACACCACCTAGAGTTGATGACGACTATGCACCCCATGAAGAGGATGTTCCCAAGGAAACTAAAATACCCGTCCCACCTGTTTTAGAATCCCATGTCTTTAAGCCAGCAAAGAAGTACCCACTAGTGTATGAACCAAAGCTTCCATTTCTTAGGTGTTTTAAGAAACAAATCCTTGCTAAACAGAAAGAAAAATTCATGGACCTCATTGGTCAGGTTATAATAACTATACCACTTATGGAAGTCATCTGCAACAGTCTCATCTATTCCAGATTCTTCAAGGACATGTTGACCAAGAAGAGGAATACAGAAGAGGGACTGGTAATGATGAATCATGAATGTAGCTCCATCATTCAACACTCTCTGCCAGAGAAATTGGGTGATACAAGTAGTTTCACTTTGCCCTGTGCAATTGGTGAAAGCACCTTTAGAAGATGTTTATGCTAAGAAGCTTGGAATGCTAGACTTTCGACCCTGCAGAATCTCACTGGTTTTAGCTGACAGGTCCATAAGACACATTGTGGTAATTTTGAAGATGTCCCAGTGAGAGTGGGATTGTTTGACATACCAACTGACTTTGTGATATTGGAGATGGAAGAAGAACTGACATACCAATTGTTGAAGTTGATCCTCTCATCCTTGGCAGACCTTTCCTTGCCACTACTGAAGTGTTGATTGATGTCAGAAATGGAAGAATTAAGCTGTAGTTCGAGGAGCATTTAGTGAATTATGACATCATGTCCATCACAGCTAAACCTATCATTGAGGGGCAATGCTACTAGGTGGACACATTGGACATTACTGAGGGAGAGATGGATGAAGAGTTGAGGACAGATGATCAACTGGCCATTGCCCTGACAATTGAAAAAAAAGAGTATGAGTTTCTTAACACTGAAGCTAGCAGAGTTGAAGAAATCCTTAACTCAAACATTGAAACAAAAGAAGAAATTGCTTCCCTGGACACTAAAGGCAATTCGCCTATAAAAGCTGATGGGAATGAGGAGAAGACTGTTGTAGATACTTGGAGTAAGCTCCAAGCACTAACAGTAGATCTGAAACCTCTTCCACAAGAGCTAAAGTATGCTTTCCTGGGACCTAACTCAACTTATCCTGTTATAATTAATGAAAAGCTGACTAGAGAAGAGGCTTCTTTGCTAATCACAGAACTTACGAAGAATAGGAAAGCAATTGGTTACTCTCTTGATGAACATAAAAGAGATATCCCCCTCCCTTTGTATGCACAAGATTCATCTTGAGGATGAGACTCTGACATCAGTTGAGCATCAGAGGAGGTTGAACCCTAACCTCAAAGTTATTGTCAGAAAAAAATCCTGAAGCTACTAGATGGAGGGATTATCTATCCTTTCTCAGATAGCACTTGGGTTTCCCCAATCCATGTTGTCCCTAAGAAAGAGGGAGTAAGAGTTATAACTAATGATAAAAATGAACTTATACCAATTAGAATAGTAACTGGACATAGAATGTGTGTTGATTATCGGAAATTGAACTCCCAAACTAGAAAAGATCATTTCCCACTACCTTTTATTGACCAAATGCTTGAACGACTTGCAAACCATTCATACTACTATTTCCTTGATGGGTATTCTGGATTTTTCCAAATCCCCATACACCCCAATGACCATGAGAAGACAACATTCACATGCCATTATGGTACTTTCGCCTACAGAAGAATATCATCTAGGCTGTGTAATGCGCCTGCTACGTTTTAGAGGTGCATGATGTATATCTTATGTGGGTTAATTGAGGATGTTGTGGAGGTCTTTATGGATGATTTCTCTGTGTATGGCTCTTCCTTTACTTTTTATCTGTCTAATTTGTGCAAGGTCCTTCAGAGATGTGAAGACGCTAATCTTGTACTGAATTGAAAAGAGTGTCACTTCATGGTGCAAGAAGAGATAGTTTTGGGTCATAAGATTTTTCTAATGATGGAATTGAAGTTGACAAGGCAAAGATCGAGGTTATGACAAAACTGGTTCCACCTTCTACTGTCACAGACGTTAGAAGTTTCCACGGACATGCCGGGTTCTACAGAAGATTCATTAAGGATTTCTCTAAATTGGCGAAACCTCTAACTAAGCTGTTATGAAAGGAAACACCATTTCACTTCACTGATGACTGCCAGGCAGCATTTAAGAAGCTTAAGGAGGCATTGATTAGCACACCTATAGTTCAACCACCATACTGGACACTCCCTTTTGAGTTAATGTGCGATGCTAGTGATTATGCAGTGGGAGCAGTTTTAGGGCACAGAGTGAACAAGAAGCTGAATGTAATCTATTATGCCAGCAAGACTCTTGATGAAGCATAAATGAACTATGCCACCACAGTAGAAGGAGCTGCTTGCTGTAGTGTTTGCAATAGGAAGTTCATGTCTTATTTGGTGGGATCAAAGATAATTGTCTAGGCTGATCACGTTTCGCTTAGGTATTTGATGTCAAAGAAGGATACCATACCTAGACTATTGCGTTGGATATTACTACTTTATGAGTTGACATTGAGGTCAAGGATAAGAAAGGGATTGAGAATGGAGCGGTTGATCACCTTTCAAGGATGAAAATCATGGAAGGACTTCCTATTGATGACTCATTACCTGAAGAACAACTGAAAGTTGTGCGTACTCAATACCTTGAAGCCATGTTGATATCCTCTACCCCAACGCCAAACAAACCTGATGATGATGATTTAGCTTGGTATGTGGACTTTGTGAACTACTTAGTATGTGGAGTAGAGCCACTTGAGTTGACCATGCATTCAAGAAAGAAATTCTTCAAAGATTTTCTCAGCTATTACTGGGATGAGCCTTACCTCTACCGACGCTGCAACGATATACTGTTCAGAAGGTGTATCCCTAATAGGGAGATCAATGATATTTTGCATCACTGCCACAGTTCTGATTATGGAGGACACTTTGCCACTTTCAAAACCGTAGCAAAAGTGCTTCAGGCTGGTTTCTGGCGGCCGTCTCTTTTCAAAGATGCAAATAGCTACATAGCTAAGTGCAACGCTTGTCAAAGGAAGGGAGGAATAAGTCGGAGGAATGAGATGCCACAGAATTACATCCTGGAAGTTGAGATCTTTGATGTGTGGGGAATTGAATTCATGGGACCTTTTCCAGCATCCAATGGAAACAAATACATCGTCGTAGCAGTAGACTACGTGTCTAAATAGGTTGAAACAATTCCTAGCCCTGTGTACGATGCAAAAATAGTGAAGCAACTCTTCAAAACTATCATTTTTCCTAGGTTTAGAGGACCAAGAGTTGTCATAAGCGATGGAGGATCTCATTTCATCAACAAGAACTTTGAGAGGCTGTTTGCCAAACACAGTGTGCAACACAAGGTAGCTAGTCCATATCATCCTCAAACTAGCGGGCAGGTGGAAATTTCAAACAGAGAGATCAAGGCTATACTACAGAAAAATGTCTCTAAGTAAAAAAAAAAAAGACTGGTCTAGCAAGCTAGATAACGCTCTGTGGGCGTATAGAACCGCATTTAAGACACCAATTGGGACTACTCCCTTCAACCTCATCTACGGAAAATCCTATTATCTACCACTGGAACTCGAGTACAAGGCCATTTGGGCAACAAAATTATTGAACTTTGACGTCAAGAGCGCCTCAGAGAAGCGCCTGATACAGCTCTGTGAATTGGATGAGATAAGAAATAACGCCTATGAGAACTCTAAGATCTACAAAGAAAGAACTAAGGCTTAGCATGACAGAAAGATCTTGAAATGGACGCTCAAGGAAGGGGACAATTACTTTTGTTCAACTCCACAATCAAGCTTTTCCCTGAGAAATTGAAATCCAAGTGGACAGTTGCATTCAAGATCAAATAAGTGAGACCATATAGAGTAGTCACCCTGTGGGATTCAGCAGGCAGATATTTCACAATGAATGGTCAAAGAGTGAAACTCTACCTTGCAGATTAGTGATATAATGCGTTTTTGGCGCATTCTAACCTTGGTTTTGTAGGTTTTTATCGAGTCTTTCATTCTACTTTGAGTCATTCTAGGTCTACAATTGGATGGAATGGAGCATTGGAACTTGCAATTGGATTTGGCGAAAAAGGAGGAAAACTGGATCTTTTTGGATATTCTGAAGAAAAAGAGCACCCGCTCCGGCAGAGGGAGCACTTGTTCCCTGATATGCTCAAATTTGCCCTGAGCTACTCTCTCAAATTAAGAGATCGTAGTAGTACTTAGGGATCGAATCCACAGGGAATCTAAACACACAATCGATTAGTGAATTCAAATTATGCTAAGTAAATAAGAATGAATGTAAAGTAAAAGCAGAAGTAAACAAGTGAATGATGATTAAATTTCTTAAAATTCAATGAGACAAAAGAGTTAGGCAATGGGTTGTTCGCAGGAATGATTCAAACACGAATTCTAGAACTCAAACACGAATGTAAAACCAATCAACTTTCGTTGCAGAGATTATCTATGCTAAATCCCTAAATTCCAAATTTCTTTGCAAACTTAGTGAATAAAATCAAACTTTAAGTTCAGGTTCAATTGTTCACTAAATTACTAAGCCAAATTTCTTTGCGAATAGATAATTTTGTTCATCTAAGATTATATCAGGTTGTTAATAATACTTTCGCATCTATTAAAGCAACCTAAGATATCCAATTTCAGTTGATCAATCCTAAAATCAGAGTTAAATCAATCTATATGAAGAACATAAAGATAAATCCTAATAGGGTTTCAATCCTATCAATTTCTCATCAAACCCTAGAATTACCCTAAACCTAACAAGCAAACTACTCAGACATAGATGCAGTAAATATTATGAATGAATAAAATTGCATAAAAGATAGAGTTAGAGATACAGAAGGGATCGAAATCTGAAAGTCTGAAGTCTGAAATCTCTCAAAAGCTCTCCTCTCTCCAGTCTCAATTAAAAACTCGATCTCCTTAAACAATGGCTAAAAACTAGAATAAATAGGTCTAATCACGTTTTTGGTTCAATCTCTATGACAAAACCAAATCAAAATAGGAAAAACTGAAATTTCTTTTTTTCCAGCGAACCGGTCGGTTAAGGGCAGGCTGACATATCAACATTAAAACTTGCATAACTTTCGATCCAACCGTTGTAATAACCTCAAATAACTTCGTAACCGAAGCTAACTCGATTCTCTATCTTGTGTAAAATTTCCAGGTCGATCCATTGGTTGAAAGTTCTCCAACGAGTGCCGAACTTCTGACCTTTCTGCAGTCTTCTTCTCGTCAGACATGTGTGTGTCGATCGACACAGTCTATTGTGTCGATCGACACAGGGAAAAACATGTTAAATCCGAGTTTATCGCTTTGGCTTCTCTTTTCACAATGCTCCAAAATCTCCCAAAAGCTCTCATTATGCTCCAATCGATCATTGACCTACAAAAACTCTAAAACAATAGGAAAACACCAAAAAAACTTGATAAAAAGGGACCTATATCATGGTCAAAAATGGGTAAAAATCATGATATATCACTCTCCAGAAGATCCACTTTTGAAAATTTTCAATAAACCTATTTTCGGGTCCAAAAGTTGCCCTAATCAATCTCAGCCGCCCCATACCCCTTTATAACATAATTTTCGATCCCTTTTCACGGGGAGGCAGAAAAGAACATAGAAAAACAAAGAGAACACGTGAGAGAGAGATTTGATACATGTTTTTGAGCTTTTGTGAGATTTGAAGATTGTCTTCCATCCTTTGGAGAAGATTTCTAAACTCTTTACTTCTTTCATTATTTTATCCATGAATTCTCTTATCTCACTTGCTGTGTTTCGATCCATCATGATTGAGTAGTCTCCTTTGTTAGGTTAAGGGTTCGATGGGATTAGGGATTCATGAACTAAGCATAAATAGGATTTGAAATACATTGATATCTCCATCTATTGTTGTTCTTAAAGCCTAGACTAGCTTAATTACCTAGCCTTTGATTTTAAGTTTAATTTACTCATCAAAAGTGTTGTGAATTGCTTGAAATAACATAGATGGGCGGTTTGTCCTTAGCCAATGACAGTTGAAGTTAAGGCGAGTTGTGAACATATCGATCATATCCTGTTTAATGCTTATCATTTTTTGTAATCTCAAACAACAGTTTACGGTGTTAGATTGATTGATGAAGTAGTTGATGCCACGACAGTGGGTCATTTACATTTTATGATTGAGTTCTAGATTGGTTCTTAATTGATATCTTGAATAATTGCTTGGTTCTAGATGATCTAATCCCTGAGATACTTTCCCTTGACCTAACGCTTTTAATAACATTTGTTTACACCGAATTTACTTTAATTATTTGATTAATCGTGATAACTTAAACCCACTTGATTGCTTAGCTGAATTGGTATTGCATAAGATTAGAATGTATTGCTGGTCCCTTTTAACGAACCTAACTATTCTGCATCGAATTAGTATTTCTAGGTTTCGAACTTAGGATTGGCTAAAAGCCTTTCATCAATGAGCCAGCTGAAAAAATTCCTCTCTCTGATCCAACACCAGCTTGAGCAATCAGTAATGTCAAGCTTAGTGACAATAAACAAGCGCACTTGAGAGGCAGTCTCATGAATATCTTTTTTGTATATATTTCCATTTTCTTTTCAGTTGACTTTTAAATAAGCCTAATGTCCATCCATATCAGCAGCTGCAGTTTATTGCGGTTCTCACCCTCTCACTGATGCCAAAAGGACAGAGGAAAATACAGAACAACACGGGATATCGGAGTACAATGATACCAATTAAACCAATGAACTGCGTGGATATCCAACCGAACACGCGTGGTTCTGCGCCATTCAAACCGCGTTTTTTTTTAAATTATGGTTTGATTTTACTTATTCCAATCTCAAACCGGCATAGCGTTCGTTTCATGTTTAAATTTTAAAATTCGAATTTGGTTTATCCCGATTAGCCCCATTAACCCACGACTGCCCACCTCCCTCTTTCTTCCCCTCTTTCCCTTTTAAGAGTTAACCCTCTAAACAGGAACACATCACCTTTATTCTGCTAAACGTTTCTGTTGCTCAATTATTCTATCTGTTATCTTTCTCTCTTGCGGTTTTAAGCTTAGTAAAGCACAACCTTTTCCAGTTAATTCTTCTCTGTCTCGCTTTGATTACAAAAGTACGTGATTCAAGAACCTTGCTCTCCAAATTTTTTAATAATTGCATGTTCTCCAATGTGCGTATTTGGTTTGTTGAGGAATCTTGACCGCTAAACTCCTATTTCCATACTTGTGCTTGCTAAACTTATCAATTTCCTAGAAGTACCCTTTACATTGATAAATTTTTGAACTTTTAGGTTCTATAATGAGTTCCGCAACACAATCCAGTATCACCTATGATCCAGAAGCACGGTTCATTCAGCTTCCATGGATGGGTCGCGACGACGCTCTATGGACAGAGGAGGATAAGCACTTTCAAGACATCTTTGAAAAAACTATATTTCTCTCAACCAAGTTTGCATGTCGGAAAACAATGCAAAAGATGGGGATTGCAAGGAGTCGATGAACTCCTCTAATCAATGCAACTAGGTAGGCTAGCTCACATGAACTACAATGTCTACCCCCAGCTGTGCAAAGACTTCCTCTCTACCATCAACTTAATTGAAGTTAATGGGATGATATTTCTTAAATTCCTCCTAGATGATAGAAGGTATCAACTCTCAATGACAGCCTTCTGCAACATCTACGGATTTCCAGATGGTGACTTCGAGCCCTTGCCTCACTTTAGTCAATCCTCAAATGTCTGGAGGAACATTGCATTACCTGTTAATTTTGTGGAAAAATAATCCAGGCTATCTATGGTCAAAAACCCCACGGTTCGCTATGTGTTGAATATCCTAATGACCACATACTTCGGAAGGCACGACTCTTGTTTCCCAAACACAATAGAACCCAGCCTCCTATACAATGGGATTCATAGAGCCATGAGGGTTGCACCAGAGCATCAAATTCTGGAGTTCTACCCACCACTAAACCCTAGCTCTATTTTCCTACGGAAACTGATATAGACAAAGTTTGATTGGGACTATCCGGATGCTACCCCTGAAGTTTACATTGGTGCCCTTCTCACTTCATTGTTTCAAGAAGCTGGAGTCAATCTTGACCAATATGATCAGTACTGGGAGGGGTCTGAATACTTGGATGAGCTCCACTTTTTCAGCAGAGAATCCCTACTGGGAGAATTCAAATTCCCACAAGCTCTACTCCATCAGTTCATCAACAATGACTACAACATGAAAGTGCTTACACTCCCCCCCCCATCCCGTTGCCGACAGCATTGAACGATATAGCAACCTGCAACTGGAAATTGATGGTGCTTACTTCTTTACTCCTCCACACCGATTTAACCATGTTCCACAATACCAATAGAGGTACCACCTACCTCTTTATATAATTTAGTTTTTCTTTAATTTTCTTTTTACTGTGTGTTGTTGTACTTCTTTTCTCCTTGCTCTGTTCTCTGTCTCACTGGGACAGTGAGAACTAAGTCTGGGGGAGAGAACACACCCACACACACACTATAGTTGCTAATATACAGTTTGATTTATTTTCTCTTCTTCTTCCACTTACATTACATTTTGTCCTGCATCTTTCATTCCTCTGCATTGCATCCATTTGCATAAAAAAAATTCAAAAACAAAACAAAAAGAAAATGCATATAGTTTCATTCTGCATCTGCATCTTCCTGTTTCTGTTTCATGTAGGATTGAATCTAGAAACATTGTAGTCTGCAATTACATATGCATACGAGGACAATTGCAGTCAATGATTAAGCTTCAGTTTATGACTCACACTTGTTGCCTTCATTAGAACTGTTTCGATGCTTTAACATTGCTAAAGTAGAGAGACCATGCTTTGATCTGTCACTCTGAAAGTCCCTACTTGCTTGAAATTTTTTGATCTGCTTCTCATCTCCGTGAATTTGAACTTAATTGAATTAACTTTTCTTACTTTTGGACTTTCAATCATAACTGTGGATAAACACTTAACAATCAAATCATGTTTGCCTCATTTTTACCACTCTCTTCTTGATTTGAATGGCCATTCCGATCCAAGTTTATCTTTTGGATGAGGATGGTACCACACCATTTAAACCTAAACCTTTTTGTTGAGACCCTTGCATATGTTCTTAAGTGAGGCATTTTTCTTTTAAGTGTTGCATTAGTAAATTCTTGCAAGTATTAGAGACGACAAGACAAAGCTTCCAATAGGCTAGTTTCTTGTGTCTAAGACTAGCCTTAGGTGGGGAATGAAAACAAAATGGGTTGTGCTTCACTATTTTATCTTGAGAGTTATTGGTTAAGTGTGAAAAAAGAAAAAGATTGGAGATAAAGAAAAAGACAAGTCTGGGTGGAAAAGTTTAAAAGAAAAAGAAAAATAACTCTAGTGAAAAATCAAAAGAAAGTTTAGTTTTCTCATAGATCAAATCAAAAGAAAAGTAAAATTATGAGGTAGAGGGGCTAAGCTGGAAACTGAAAAATGGAGCTAGAGCAAATCGAAAAAATGAAACTCTTTGGGTCTTGATTCAAAAAGAAAGAGAGGATTAGAGTCTGTGAGGAATGGTATTTGGCCAAAAAGGGTCAGTGGTTACATTTAGGCAGTGAGAGGTGAAGAGAGTGAAAGATTGCATCAAGGGGATAAAGGGTAGACATTGGATTCCTACCTTTGTATGCATCAATTGTTTCTTTTCTTTCCTGCTTTTACATAGTGTGACACTTGTTTTTAAGAGTTAACCACCTTAAAAGACTGGAACCTTCTCTGAATATCATTTTCCAGCCTTTTTCTACCATGCTAAACGATATTGATTCAACTTCCAACTGTGAGACTGCATCAAACACTTAAATAAATGTTAAAGAGATGAGACAGTAGTTGATGACAGGATTTCTTGTGAGTTCCGTGATTTAGAGTAGGAGTTTGATTTGTGATGGGCATGGAAAAGTTTTCTTAAGTAAGGTCTATTGGGCATTGATTTGGTTCTCTTTAGGACACACTTGTGAGCACCTTTACTGTCTCTTTCTGGCACTGTGTCCCTGTCTTTAAACCTCTCCTTTAGGGTTACCTTCTGTTTGTTTGCATGTGGACAAGCAAAAGACAAGTCTGGGGGAGTTGATATATTCATATCTTTACACTTTCTATGTATATAATTACATTCCATTATCCCTCATTCAGCATCATTCTGCATCATTTAGGAACTCTTTAGCTCTAGTTTAGCTTAAGTTTGCATCTTAGGGTCTTAGGCTAGTGTTTGTACATATTTCTCTTCTTTTACCTTTTTCAGGTGGTATCAGTACTGAATAGGAGTTATCTGGCTTATCTGAGCCTGGAGGATTGGAGTGAGTTGCTGAGGAGTGGAAGCAAGGGAAGCTGCAAGGTTCTAAAGTGAACAGAGGAAGCAGGGGAGTAGAAATCGGTCATCAATCATTAGGGTTCACCGATAGGAAGCACCTGGAATAGCGGAAAGATGGAGTCTCAACAAATCTATTGAAGTTCGTAACTTGGGTCAAGAATCAGGAGGTTAGTGCCCTGAAACCAGTGCACAGATATCCCAGGTTATCCCCTTGTTATGATGGATCATCAAGACTCTCCGACCGTTGGACCACGCACGTCATATCGGTTGAAGAATAAGCTGAAGAAATCGATATCCCCTGATATCAACACAAACCAATGTAGAAGACCGATAACCTGCACCTAACAAAGACGCCGTGTCGCGACACGACTGCTGGATGGATCATTGGATAGGCACTGGATATCGGTCACTTTCCTGATATGGAGTGACCGATCCTTACTACATTTTGTTGACTTTTTGTGGTCGACCGTTGACCATTGTGGAGTGATCTATTTTCTTTCCGGATCGACCAAGGTACTATTATGAGGGGATATAAATATGTTCTTAGCCCCTGAAAAAATCCTAAGTCTTGTTTTTCTTTCCTTTATCGCTTTGAAACTTTCTTTTTACGTTGTAGTTGTAATCGACCTTCAGAGCATTGATACTTTGATGTTCTAATTTCTTTTCTTTATAAAGTTCCAGCCTTTAGCTTAAATTTTGAGTCTTTGTGCTTGAATCGCATTCATTTCTGCATTTTATCGTATACACATCATTCGAGCTTGGTCATGGCTTGTTCCGTAGCCATGAGTGAGTAGTTTTCTTGTTGAGCTGCGGGTTGGTAGATTTAGGGGCTTTAGAAAGTGGCAAACATCGTTTCGGGTCATAAATGAAGTGTTCTCAAGCTTAGGTTGAGCTTAAAGCTCGATTCTTGAATAATTTCTCGGATCATGTTGATAGGCATTCCCCTGCCCGACAAGAGTTTTTGGGAATGCCTGAACGACATTTTGCTTGGCTTAGTGACCCTCGATCATGAAAGTGTTGTTGAGGTGCTAAGTGAGCTTATTGGGGCTTGCCCGTTTATGCTTGGAGAGTATTTGTATATAGCAGCAAAATTAGTTAGATCCTTGTACTCAACAAAGTGATTAGTGCCACGAAAGTGGACTGGTTTGATTTCGTGCCCCATGCTCGTAAACTGAACCTTCATCTCAGAGCCCTTAACTTTGTTAGCCATGATTTACTGCCCCTTTATCGGTTGCCACTTTGTTGCTCAATGCCTTCACCATCCTTACATTTACATATGTTTCTCACTCTGCTCATTTTACGTTTTAGGACAATCTCTGTTTAGTTTAGCTCACACAACCAAACTCTTTATCTATGATTTAGCTTAATGAGATTTCTCCATGGTCTAATACTTTAAGTCCTAGTCTTCCTTGTGATCGAACCCTACGCTTGCTATAATTGAATCATGAGTTAGGTTGTTAACTTGCTAGGTTTTATTTGATAGGTTTGCATGCTAATGTTAAAATGTTGCTAAAAACCACTCATCACGGACCCAACCCGATCCAAACCCACATGGGTTCGAGATTTTAATGGATGGGTTTGACCCGATCCATTTATTATATGGGTTAAATTTAAATATCCAAATCCAATAATATGAAACCCGTTGGCTAAATGGGTTATATGGGTACCCACATACAAATTAAATATTATAGTAAACTAACTAAAAAAAGCAACACAATTTCATATTATTATAAATAAATCCAACAAAAAATTTCAACTTGCAAGTAATAAACTAAATTAAAATATCTTCGTATGTTAAGATAAATAAACACCATAAAGCCGTAAAACCAATAAAATCAATAGAACCATAAAACCAAGATTAATTTTAAAAAACACTTGAATCTTTGTTGGGTTCATCTGCTTCCTTGGATTCATCTGCTTCCTCACCATCATCATCAATTTCATTGTCTACAAATAAAAAGAAAAGTATATCATCAATTGAGATAATATTAATAGCTAGTATTAAAATCACTAAATATAAATGATAAATGTACTTTTTTCATCAGTTGTAAAACTAAATAACCAAGATTTTGTACAAAGTAAAGTTTGGACATGTAGGCGACTCCGGTATTTGTACAAAGTAAAGCTTAGAACATGTTTAGGAAACTCTAATCTTTTAAAATACTTTAATATATATTAATTTTTTATTTTTATTATTATAAACTCGTGGGTTACCCACAACCCTAATGGGTTTATACATTAAACTCATAACCCTAATAAGGTAACCCACCAAAACCCATTTATTTATATGGGTAAAAAAAATTCAACCCTTACCCGCTAAAATAATGGGCGGGTTTGGGTAAGCCATGGGTATTGACCCATTTTGACACCTCTAGATGAAATACATGTGTAAAAACTTTTTGAGTTCAATTAGACTTAAGATTACATAATCAAATCTTTATCGATTATAATATTTTTCTTTTATATAATAAGTTTTTGTGCGCTCTCAATCTTCTCACCAAAAAAATTTGAAACTTCGATAATATCTTCCACAAATTTTATTTCAGTTTTTCCATTAGAATATAACATCAATTACTCTTTTTCGATACGTGAGATAGATGTGTTTTAGTTTGTGAGATTAATAAAAAAAATTAACTCAATTTTTTTGTTTTATTATTTACAACATAGATATCATCACATCATTGGCTACTCACCCCAAGAAAAACATCAATTATTTAATAGTAGACCAATTAAATACAAAACGTATTTACTGTCGTACAGTCATACGTCTTATCAGAAAGCGGCAGACAAAAATTTTTATGGAAAATAATGAGATTATAGGAATAGACTTTCTATTACTTGATGAAAATGTTAGCGTATTTTTTTTATATTAGTAAGAGTCTCAATTTATTACTAATTATTTGATTAATGTCTAACTACATTTTGATTTGATTTTAACGCAAGAAAATACTATTCAAGACTTTGTGCATCATTCGCTTCTTGCAAAATTTAGAAATCAATTATGTGAAGAAAATCTTATTAAAATTTGCAAATCTACTTTGCAACTAAAAATATGAGATTCGATTCGCCAAAATTTGGAAAAATAGATATATGAGTAGATACAAAAAAAACCTAATTCAATTAGGAATAGAAAAAACTAATTATTTGAAAATATGTGAAAAATTTAATTGAAAGGAATATAATGTAATAAAAGAGAGTCCAAACATCTTAGTAACGATGCTTTGTTTTTTTCATAGGTTATAAGATATTTACAAAATTGAAAAATTCAAATAAGAACATGAGAATTAATTCAAATATATTTTTTTAAAAATAAAGTAGTGAAGTAGTAAAAACTAAATTACTTCAAACATGAATAGAAAAAACCTAATTATTTTAAAAAATGTGATCAAATTTACTTGGAAATCAAATAAAAAATTAACTCTTAAATTTGTTTAGTATCAATGTTTTCGATCTTATTTTTTTTATTTTCATGTGTGATTTAATTTTGTTTTAAAATTTTCCGAATTTGATTACTTCGCAGGCCATAAAATATATTTCATAACCTTTACCTAATTATACAAAATGTACTAAAATTATTAATAGTTACCTATAATTGACCATTTTTTATTTTAAAAAGTTAAAAGATTGAAATTTAGAAGTAGAAGTTGTATTTCAGCTCATTTTCTCTTCTAGAAGGGCATCTAAACTATTGGTTCGTGATTCCGATGTATGGAATTTTGACTTCTCCATTTGGTACATATACCACAACTTGGCATCAACCTTTTCTTAAGCCAACGACATATTATCTTATGTGTCGAGACACTTTTCCCCATGTCAAACTGAGTCCTTGAGGCGATTGAAGATGTGAAAATGAAAGCTCCTCTGATCAAGAACTGTCTCCTTGACGAATGAATGTCTTGGAAGCTCTTGTTGACTAAGTCAATATGTGGGAACCTCCGGTTGTACTATGTGTTTTTTTATCTTAGTTGTACCAAATAACTAGTTGTACTATGCATTGATAGTTGTACTAAGTAATACCTAGTTGTACCAAGTAATACTACAGTTGTACTATGGTACAACAGTTTTACCAAATATTACTACCCAAGTTGTACCAAATAGGAGTATTGCAGAAAGGAGTATACCAGACAATATAGGATTACGCTAGAAAAGAGTAGACACAAAATTAGAGTATCTTAGACATTTGTCCTTAGTCTTACAGTGAATCAGTTAATAGGTTTCAGAACCAGAATCTGGAATAGGAATAATTTGGAGGAATTGTTTTACCATGATGACATTAATCTCATTCTAAAGATGAAACCTATAGTGTCTAGAAAATATTTCTGGTTGTGGAAGTACAATAGGAGTGGAGACTACAGAGTCAAGTTAGGATATTGGCTTGCTTATAAGGAGAAAATTAAAACTCTAAACTGATCAGAATGGCAGAAATGAAACCTTCCACTACAGAGATAAAGCATAAGATTTGGACTTTCCAAACAGTGTCCAAGATTAAAGCGTTCATTTGGAAAGCTGTTAGCGAGGCAATTCATGTGGTTGAGCTGCTAAAGAAAAAGGGAATAGCAGTTAATTCTAGATGTCAGATTTGTAGGAATGAAGGAAAATCCATCAATCATGTTTTGTTATCTTTTTCTCTAGCCAGACAGATTTGGGCTATGTCCTCCTTCCCAAGCCTTGATGGCGGTTTTGATGAGTTCTCCCTATGCTCTAACATTCATTATCTTTTGACTATCGCCAAATCTAAACAGGTTCCCATAGAAGTCAGAAGATCTTTTCCTTGGCTAATCTGGTACATTTGGAAAAACAGAATTGGCTTATTCTTTGAAGGTAAAGTTTACTTGGCTTCATTAGTCGTGGAGAAAGCTAAAGAAGAAACAGGGGTTTGGTTCTATACCCACTCGCAGGATAGAAAAGAAGACCTTAGTTTTCCAGCAAGAAGATTTGGATGAAAAAGAGATGGACCAGACAACCAGATCCATGGCTGAAATGTAATATAGGTTTTGAGTGGTCAAAGGAACACAAAACTTGTGGAGCAGCACGGCTTTTTAGGAATAGTAATGGACAGGTTGTGCTTCATAGTCGAAGGTGTTTCTCGGCCATTTTTCTCTTTGGAAGAAGCAAAGTTTCAGACTCATGTATGGACTTTTGAGAGCATGGTGGCTCACAGATTTTCAAGAGTTATCTTTGGTACGTGTGCTTTGAAATTTTTTAATGCCTTAGAGAGGCCTCAGGCATGGCCCTCCTTTTCTTGGCATGTCTTGGAATTTCAGTTAGTTCTTGCTCGTATCCATGAATGAAAATTGGAGATGGAGTCGAACCATTCTAACAAGGAGCTTGGACTCTCACAATGTGATTATCATAGAAGTCAATCGTATATAGCTGTTGGTGCACCATTTTGGCTACATCATATGTTGGAGCTGGAAAGTATGGTTAAGAGTGGTTGTGTTTTGTGGCTATTTGATTGAATGTTTTTGGTGGAACAATTGCTATGTGTTAGCTTTTGTTTCCTCTGAAATAGCTTTGTAACCCAAACCTTTATTCTCTAATATATATTGGGATGACAAAGAAAAAAAAAAACAATCAAGGCATTTCTCTCGCAGTCACAACCGTAGGCGTTACGAGTAATTAACAAGTAATCAAAAGAATCTTGCAATTGGTTAAGAAACAATCACAAAACATTTGCTAATTTTCAGAGAAACATATAAATGCTACAAAGGAGAGAGAGAAGAACACTTGAAATCTCTCATTCCATTCCATAATAAAGGCGCAAAAGGATGGTAAAAACAGGAGAGATTCAAAGAAGAAAGTAAAAACAAACTTGGACAATTCACTATCATTGGTAGAAGAATGGAGAATCAAACACTTCTGTTCCACTCTGACCAAGACTGTTTTGATCCCCAAAGCCATCGAGCTCGAAGGGAAGTGCATTCCAATAGCTATCGGTCTCTGGAATCCTGAGCTCAGCTCCAAAACAAGTACTTGGAGGAAGTGGTGGAAGCTCATGATCACAATGCTCATCATTACTTTGTACAGATTGATAATCACATTGATCAGTCCCATGAGGCCACCCATTGTACGAGAATTGTATAGAGTTTTGGTTTTGGTTGTTGGTAGAAGAGTAGAGATTACTATTATTGTTGTTAAGAGCTTCTTGTTGGCTTGGAGGGTTGAATAACTCGGAAAGGAAACGTTGGGATTCATCAGGAGAGACAAAGGAAGTTACTGAGGAGCCATGAGGCATATCGGAGTAGACAAAGTTGGTTCGAGCAGTCAAGCCTCTTATGGACCGTGCGGCTCTATCATAAGCCAATGCAGCTTCCTCTGCCGTGTCAAAAGTACCTAACCAATACCTCTCTTTAGTAGTCGGGTTTCTTATTTCGGCTGCGTATCTTCCCCACGGCCTCCGCCTCACTCCTACGTACTTTACTTCTTCGTCACGGTTTTGTGGTTGTGGTTGTGGTTGTTGCTGCTTCTGCCTATGACTCTTTTTTGGTCTAGAGGAAGAACCGGCAGTCAAATTACCATTGAACTCCATAGTTTTGCTTACACTCCAAATATGAAATGATAGGGAAGCTAGGAGATAATTAGAAATGATGGGTTTGGTTATGTGAAACAATGAAAATGAACGTGTTTAAATAGATCATGAGATGACTTTCACTATGTGTGTGTGGGGACTCTTTCTTTAATTCTAAAGGTTCCTTTAGGGAATTTCTTAAGATACAAAAAAGTGGGTCACATGGTAATGTGCAAAATCAGATGATCATCACCATCTAATGATATGAGTGAAAGTGAAATGAGTTTGTGGCTTTTGGGATTGGCCCAAGTGAATCATGTAGGACTATGACCAATCTGCATTTTCTCTTTTCGCTTTCCTTTTATTCTTTCCTATCTTTTTTGCCTTTAGACCTACTCTTATTTTTGGGAACTTGATATTCTTTGTGCCCTATGATCACTTGTAGCTATACGAATATGTCTTCACTTATACGTTTTTTCGCCATCCTAAATCTGTTTTTCTTTGTCAATTTTTGTTTAAATATAACTGTGACATTGGAGTCATACATTTTACTAGAGCTAGCTAGCGAAGACTATTTTGCAATTTATGTGGTATTACCAATAAAAATTGGTTGAGGTAAAAGGTGCATTAACTTTAATACGCACATTCGAAATAATCTACTCTTTAGTGAATACAAAAAGTTATAATTGGACTTTGTAACTCTTAAGGGTTTGTAGTATCGCCATCGTACTACATCTATGTTCAAATTTAATAGTGTGTATATTGTAGCGGAAATATCTATAACATGAGAGATGCTTGGATTTAGCACACCAAAACTAACACTTTACTTGAAATCTTTTAAGTTGTTGATAAACAACTTAATAGGATTTGCATATAACTAATAAGACAATTCATTTGTTTGTTGACCAACCAATTTATAATCTTACACGAATTCTAGAGTACACGAAATCTTCACACTGACTTCGCATTAAACAAAATAAACTCATACTCTCAAACCACCGAAATAGCGGTTTTTCTCTTTCTGATTTTTTTTTTTTCTATAAGTTCAGCAACCCTATTGGACCATCTTTGAGTTCCATTGAATTGCATTGAAACTACCACTATATAAGGCTTGAGTTCACCATATGATAAAAACAGTAAGCAAGCAAGAGCTACTATATAAATTTATCTTCTTCTTTTTTTGCTTGATCTCCATGAATATATATATAATCGAAAAATAAATAAGATATCCATCATAAACTATGTGAACCTTTTTTGTTATAACGCAACCAATATGTGAATTTCCTTAACCTTTTTTTCAAATTCATTTGTTTTTCTATTAATAGATCGAGTTGCTTATGAATTTATATGCCACTTGATCTCATGATGGGCTAATCACATGCTTTACAGTGCTCATGATTGCAAGCCTTGCAATCTCTCGGATCCAAATGATTATTTTTATTGCTTTCAATCATGAATTATTCAATATTTTATTATTTACATGGTTTCACGAGGACTAAAAAGGAAGCAATTTATATAGTAGATTATAGAAACTTTGCTATAGAAAACTATTTGTTCGTGTTCTCTTATTCATTTTTGTGGCGTTTTCATATGACTAGTGCAATGCTTTTATGATTAGTCGCATGAACTTGAACATGTTCATTATCCAACAAAGAAAGTAAACAGCAGATACATCGAATGATATTATTGTGTATTATTATATCAACGTTTATGCGTACGATCAATGTAGTCTTGACAATATTACAGTACAGAAGAGTTTTTGAGTTCTTGAAAAAGTTAGAAAACATGAGAAAAAATGAGTTCTTGAAAAATATTTTTTTTAATAAAAAAATACATTATATTTCAATATTTCATTTATTAAGACTGCGAAAAACCATCTTTAAAAGAAAACCAATTTAAAACCCACTTAACATGCATAGGAAAAAAAGAAAATCTTGTAATATAGCTTTCGCAAGGCAATCCGCATGGATAATACTACAAGGGAAATCAAACGAATAGAAAATGAGGGAAGAGAAGACTTCAACATTGTTGGAGCCTGGAGAGAGAGGTGCATGATCTCCAATGACGGTTTAAAACGAAAGTTCTAGGCTGAGGTTGTAAGTACAAACTATTACTTGATAAATCATGGAGCTCACAAAAGTATCAATTGAAAGATGCCTACATAGATGTGGTCAAGTAAATATGTTCATTACTCTCATCTGAGAGTTTCTGGTTGCATTGTATCATCATGTTAGTGAAGATAAAGTCGAACCAAGAGCAAAAAAGTTTTAGTAGACTACGGCAATGGAGTCAAAGTATACATGATCTAGTATCCATCAAAGAACAAAGTTATTCTAAGAAGAAATGTAGTCTTTGATGAAAGTTTATGGTTAGATAGTAGATCTCACAAATGTAGTAGAGGGTGATAGCTTTGAGAAGCAAGTGGAGCTGGAGACTAGTCACAAAGAGAGTGCCTTGCAGAACCATTAAGAGAGTCAAAACCAATAGGCAAGCTGGTCTGCCAGAAAGTTAACCATCTGAAACTATACATAGAATTGAGGTCTGAAAACCAAAGAGATAAGGTTTTAAAGATATGGTGGTTTATGCATTACATGTTGTTGAAGAAGTGGATGCTCAGGAGCTATCAATTTACAAAAAAAGTTGTTTCAAGTATTGATGGTGAGTGATGGTAGTTGCAATGGGACAATAGATGAAATCTTTTTATAAGAACAAGTCATTTAATCTAGTGACAATGCCACCAGATAAAAAGATCACTACTTGTAAGTGGTTTTGTAAGATAAATGAAGGGATATCACACACAAGGGAGTTTTCGGGCAAAAACAAAGGGATGACTACAATGTGATTTTCTCACCAGTGGGACATCAGGATTTGCAGCTTGAACAATGTAAAGGCAATTTTCCTTCATGTGGAGAGTGAAAGGAAGAGATATACATGACTCAATCAGATAGTTTCCAATTTCCTGGAAAGGAATACTACATTTGCAAGTTGAAGTAGTCACTGTATGGATTTAAGCAGTTTTCTAAGTAGTGGTAGAAAAGGTTGGACAGCTATATGCTCATGTTGGGATACACCGGAAGTCTATATGATTATTGTGTCTAGTAAAACAAGCTAAAAAATAAATCATACATTTATATGGTGCTTTATATATATGGATGAAATATTGATAGATATAAAGAATATGCGTAACGTTCAAAAGTTAAAGGTATCATGGGTGCTGAGTTTGAGATGAGGATTTAGGTGCATCGAAGAAATGTTTTAGGTATAAAGATTCTTGGGAGAAAATACATACTGTAAAAAACTTTTCTTATTATGGAAAATCATACATTCATAAGGTGTTAGGAAGGTGTGGTATATCCTCGGCTAAGCCTATTGACACTGCGAGAGTTGCTAATTTTCATCTCACCATGTTTGCTCATTAATATAAAGTGGAGAAGAAGTATATATCACATGGTCCTTGTAGCCATGGCAGAACCCAATGAAACATTGACCTTGACCCCAAATTTTAAATAGCTCATTTAACTTAGAAAAAATCATAAAAATTTAATATATAGATAATTGTATGTAGATTTATGGTTCTAAATGTAACTGAGTTTTGGCCTTTTTCCAATTTTATTGGCCAATAAAAGCATAAAGTCAATAGTTGAAGAAAAAAATCATTCTTTTTTCAATTTTTTTTTTCAATTTTTCAATTGCTCTCTTTTATTTTATAAAATCATATTATAAGTGGCCCCATTTTTTATTTTGTTTACGGCCCAATTGTTTTCAGGACCGGCCCTGTTTGTAGCAATTGTATTGTGACAACTTAAGGGTGGTTTAATTTTTAGTTAGACCTTGTAGCAATTCATGTCGACTGAGACGAAATTTTATGTTGCTTTCCTAACGTCTAAGAGATTCGAACGCTCGTGGACCTCCCTTGATCTATGTGTGTTGGACGCAGCACCCACATAGCTTTTTGGTAGAGGAGTGGAGTTCCCTCGAGGTATTTTACGCAGAGTATTGGATGGGAGAGAAGAATTGTTAGTCCAATGTCTCGTTTGTCGTGCATATGCTAATCATCACATCTTATCATGTTTAGTTGTGATGTTAGCAAAATTATATTAAAAAGTTCAGTAGTATATGCAAAAAAATCCACTTAAGCGCCGTATAGACACTGAGCGTTAACTTGTTGTCACTATTTTCAAAGCTTGTTGAGATCATATGATTAACCAAATATTTATTATAAATTAAATTTTACCTAGTTAAATAAGTCAAACTAAATTTTTGTCCTGCATCAAACACGGGATTATAATATTTAAAAATGAAAAATCATAATTTTTTAATACCATATGGAAAAAATTAAAATTAAAAAAAAAATCAAACAGTATATCTCTCATATAGATAAATATATTTTATCTTACAAAATTTAATATGTATAATAGTTAAACTGAATGTAAGCGTTTTAAATGTAAATCGAATACGTTTGAGATTATGGGTTTTCTCAGACTTATTTGAGCTCATCAAAAACATAAAAAATATCGCGTTAGTATGAAAATCTTTTTAAATAAAAAATCAAAGAAATAATAAAAAGTAAAAATAATGATTTTTGAAATTCAATAAGATTTGTAAAGTTGTATGTTTATAACAAAAGCACAATTTAATTAGAGTAATATAGATATAATTAAACGATATAAAATAAAATAATTATATGATCAATCACATATGGTATCCAAATGGATATAAAAATAATTTTTATAAAGTAATTAACATCGGTAAATAATTCATCATTAAAATATTATGTTATATAAAGTTTAAATATCAAATATTATATTTTAATTAGGTTTAAATTAGTAACATATGTATTTATGAAGTTATGTTAAAAAATTAATGTAAATATGTAAAAAATTTCAACAGGACATATAATCAATAAAATATTTTGATTGGTTAATTTAATTGATGTGTTTCTTAAAATTCTCACTGAGTGATACATAGGATTTTTTCGCTTAGTGTCTTCTCAATTAATATATAGAGGATAATGAAAACATTAAATTTGTTTGTATCTTATGCTAATTTGATATATTTCAACTAAAAGCCTAATTATATATAAGAAAACTTCTGAAATCATTCATTCCATTTAACCTATGTGGGATATAAGATTGAATTTTTTTATGAAATACTATTTATTTAATGTTTTAAAAATTATGAAATGCTATTACATTATTGTTTTGAAAAGAAAACCAAAAATATACTACATTATTGTGTAGATTTATTATAAAAAAAAACTTTTTTGCTATCAGTTGCATTATTATCAAATATGTTTCATCTAATCCTATTGCAAATGATGGTCATTCAACATATATCGATTACTAACAGAATATACGATTACTCGAATTACATATTAGAATAATCGTAGTTGCAACACATCAACTTTCGATGCAAAAAAAAAAAAACACATCAACTTTCAATTTTTCTTTTTTAATATAATGATTTTTGAACAATGTTTTGTGAATGTCATAATGTTGATTATACCAAAGACGCATCATCAGTCATTTCTCAAATATTCTTTTCCTTCATTTACATTAACATCAAAGATATTCGATCTAATTATATTACAAATGATTGTTAATCATCAAATTCAATAACCTGCAACACATGCGATTGTAATGTACATCTCAACGAATAAATGACTCCACGACGTAGCTCTCTTTCCAACGTACAGTTTTCCGATGAACGGTTCAACAAACATTACACTATACTATTGATAACTCTTTTTCCGCAACACACAAAACTACAGTGGACAATTTTAAATACAACGGTCTAACTCTCTAATACGTTTTGCATCGTTTAATCTGTGTTTCTTAAAATCGAACCTCAAACATAATGTATAAATTTTTTAAAAATTGATAAAAAAGCCCCTATTCTCTCAAATGTTTAAGAAATTATTGTGTATAGTATATTGTTAGTTATTACTAGAATATTTACCCGTGCATACGCACAGGGTTTTCCATAATTTAAATTATTTGTGTGTCGTAGTACTATTATATTTGTGTGTAAATGTGTATATTTGATTCCATTTTAAACAAAATTAATTAGTTGTGGTTTAAGTTTGTGGGAAATAAAATAACATCTTAAGAAGCTAAGTATATTTTACAACACACACTATGATTCTGGAAAGTCAACTATATTTCCATCTTAATCACATGTACTACTGCTACATATTAAATCAACTTTGTGAATGAGCTATGGAGGCATATCAGTTATAAAAGATTTATCTACATTCTCTTTAGAGTTTTAATTGTTTCAGATTTTAAGTAAAAGAAAGTTTAGATCCCTTGTATAAATAAGAAGAAGAAAAAACAAATTCATCGACACATGCCACATATTCACTATGAGACACTTCACATGTAATCATCATGAGTGAGAAACTCAAAACATCAGCCAAAGAATCCAAGTTTTCCAATTTCAAACTGAGACACTTACATTATTGGGCTTAAACTGAAAATCGAAGTCAAGATTTCCAAAACAAATTCACGAAAACATAATAATATTTCATTGTATTAAAATTAATTAAAAAACCCCACATATGAAATGAGATAGTCACCATACTAATCCATATGGCGAGAAACTTTCCCTCTGACTTTACCTCCCACCCAAAGTCTTCTTGTCCACTTCATCTTCATATAGCCCATATTGCCTTTTGAAGCGTTCAATAGATACGGTTAAAATCGAAAAAGATCTAAAGTGGTGACCCAGAAGACAAATGTAAGAAATTGATGCAATATGACTACGACAAACTGTTGGTTTATTAAACATTGAAGATGAAGAGGCCACGAATGTTTTGGTGTTTACTAAACTTAAAAGCTTTTGCGTCAAAACAAATAAATGCTCAAATAGTATTAAACTTTTTTAATAAACTAAATATGATGTGTCAAAATAAAGAGTGTTTAGGTGGCAACTCCTTGTGAGAGGAACACATCATAGAGATTGCCCATGAAACAATCCGATCCATTATTATTTTTAATTAACTAATAATCGAATTAATATTCTCATAACTATTAATTCTTAACATCAAGTAAACCAATAAAGACAAATGGAAAATTATAACTCAATAATTCATCAAAATACTCTAATAATCAATTCTAACTAAACCAATAATATTTCAATTCAACAATTCCAGAATAACCACCAACCTAACCAGCAATTCTAACAATAACCAAACATAACAAAATCAAAACCCTAGATCACCCTCCTCCTCGTAGTCATGATTCAACGGTCACATTTTGTCTTTTACCTGCATCACATGGCAAAACGAGATGCGTGAGTATTATCATAAATACCCAATGAGACGATTATTCTATCTACCGACTATACACAATAACACGATGGAATACCAAAACACACAATAAATCAATCCATCAAAACAACACACAACAAGCCAACGTCTGGTGTCGATCGACGCCACCAATGCCAGTGTCGATCGACACCCTCCTGGTGTTGATCAATACGGACTGCAGAATCGCCAGAATCGAACATTCTCCTCTCTGGTTCGATTCCCGTTTGCACCACGTCGATTCTTGCAAGGACGACATCAACAAAACACACACAAACAGCACGAATACACAAAGGAGAAACCCTCCAAATCACTCAATCATCCAATCCACACAAACAACAACATATCTTAGTAATCCATCCACCCAGATAAGCCATGGTCACGCACTCACCTTGATTTCTGATCGGAAAAGACAAGGACAACAACAAACCACCGAAATCAGACCCTTTCCAACCTAAGAACCTCTTATTTCTTCCTCCTTCTCTCGAAATCACCAACTCTCAATCCCTTCCTTTGCTCCTACAGCCTCAATCGAGCCTCCAGGAACAATCTCAACCACAAATCTTCTCTTAATTCCCACACACACGAAAATCACTCATGAACCTCTGATTCCCGTGCAGAGAAGAGGCTGCTCGCGTTTTATAGCAAGCCCTAGGGTTTTCCAACCCAAAATCGCTAACCGAACAATTTAAAATCGAACCGGTCGAATCGACAAAATGTTAGTGTCGATCGACACCCCCTGGTATCGATCGACACCACCAAACAAATTCTTTTTTTTTGTTCACGGACGTTACATTAACATTAAGAATTCTAGTTATTAATTATTTTTGTATTTAATATGATATAAATTTAGTGTTTATAGTAAATAATTATCTAAGTTAGAAGACTAAGCATTTGTATCAAAATGCTGGACATATACAATGTTATACATAAAAAAATAGATCGTTCATTAATAAAATTTACAGAATATCGAAGATATATTCTTTGGCACAAATCTTTAACTTTTATATCTTAATCAATGTTCACTACGGTTTCCTAAAGAAAATGGTTGGTCGTCTTTTTTTGCATCAAATACGTTTGTAAAAAATTATTGATTATACAAGTTGTAGTATTTTTTACTTCTACTGAGACATCTACATCATCTCAATATAGATGTTAGAATGTTTTTTTTTTCATTAGAACCTTGAATCATAAAAAGAGAATAATTGATGCTTGATTGTATTTTTGTCTTGGTTAGAAACGTTACTTTGTCCAACACAGATTGTTTCAATTGCATTAGAAGGTGATTGGTAAATTGGTTTTAATCATTATGCAAGCATTTAAAAAACATTTAAATTCTAAATTTTTCCAATTAGACTTGTTTTTTAACAGCCCTATAAGTCCTAAAATTATTTTTTAACTAATTCTCTCATATCATCTTCTTTTTTTTATGTTATGCTTCTTTTTAATAAAACTATTTTTTGTGATTTTTTTTTAATTTTAAAATCATAATTACCTATGTAAAAGGCAAAAACGAATTACATGTTTTTTTGTATAGGATATTGTTGGATTTGGTAGATAAAAAATCTAGTTTTATACATAAATTTATTTAAAAATTATATTATAATTTACATAAGAATTATATAAATGTACACAAAATACTTAATTATAACTTGTTAAAATTAATTTACATAAAAATTAGCTATTAAATTGTTAGAATTAATTGCTAAAATTATTAAAAAATACTTAATTTTTTCTCAATAAATAATTTAAAATGAGAAATATCAAAAAATTAAATAATACATAGTAACTTGTTATTTGCTTGAATTTTGAAAAACTTTACTATATTATATAAAATATAATTTCAAATTAACTTAATTATAGCTACCCTACCAAATCAAAAATGCAAATCCCCAAATCCACAAATTTTTTTTTTTGGGTAATAAAAAAGGGTGAATTTGACAACTAACCATATTGAGCTCCATAATTAACGATATAGCTATGCTAATGAACTATTTTGGCAAATAACCATATGACTTGTTGAATTGTCAAGTTTGTCCTTATCAAATGTGAACTTAGAAAACTAAGAGCAACATGTCGCCGGTGATGAACGGAGGACCATGGCGAACGGAAATTTGCAACAGAGGCAGATGTGAAATCTCTCCCTCAGCTAGCGGCCCGAACAGCCACCGACGGGCTTGATTACGGTTGTTAGAGTCGTGGAACCGATCCCTTTCGCTACAGGAAGATCAGCAAAGGACTTGGTGGTATGGACATAGTACCGTCACTGTCTCCGTCGGAGAAGACCTCCCTCCACTTCCGGTCTTTGTCGGAGAATCACTCGTAAGACCATGCCGAAGATCATACCGGAGCCAAAAACGACGAAGATAAAATTAATGAGATTTTAAGGACAAAAATGTCAATTATACATGTTACACCTTCCATATCCTAACCAATATAATTATATGGTTATGCTACTAATTATAAAAATTTTGATGGCTATTTTTTCTAATTTCCCAATAAAAAAAACAGAGAAATAGCTGCGGTGTCGCCTCACATTGATTTTTTTTTTCCTCACCGACGACGAAGAAGAAGCAATGGGTTTTGTCCTAACTTGTACTTCTCCTATGTCCTCGCTTATGGTCGTCTCTCAGCTTCACCAGGTCCTTCTTCTCTCTTCTTTCTTCTTCTGATGATTTTGATTCTCTTACAATCTATTAAGAATGCTCTTTTGCTTTGTTATCTTTCAGTTCTCCGCCGGAATCAAAAGCAGTGAAATTCCGTTTGGTCCTCGATTTTCTCCGACTCGTAGAACCCTAATTTCGAAATCATCTTGTTTCAATCTCCCTCAAGAACCCATTCTCTCAGAAGCCCTCAAGGTAACTCTTTTTTCAATTATTTTTCCTAAAATTGATTTCTTTCGAACCGGAATTGATTTTCTTCTAAAGGGTCTCAATAATCAAGCAATTACAGTGATAACTTTTGGTAATAATTAGGGTTCAACAATCATAAATGCGCTCTTACTTGCTTTGAAGACCAATTTCTTGATGTGTTTGCCTTGATTGTGTTGTGTTCTTGATCAATCTTGGGAAGTTCTTGTTTTACATTTTGTTGTTCCTCTGTTTCAAAATTTCGATGGGTTACTTTTTATGTGCATCTAATCTTCTTGCAATGTTGTTGTTGTTTCTATAGGAGCCAATTGCATTTATGGGTGGGATGTTTGCTGGACTTTTAAGACTCGATCTTAACGAAGAACCGCTCAAGGAATGGGTGACGCGAACGATTGAAGCATCGGGTATTACGGAGGAGGAAGTTGATGCAGATGGGATGGCCTCTAGTGAAGAGGAAGCTCCTCAACAGATAGAGATTGAATGAGGTCTGTGTTTTTATTTGTTGCCATGTAGAAAGATGTCTCTCTCTCTCTTTCTTATCGAAATTGTGATTTGGTTCTGCAGTGGCTCTCTTTTACCATCTTCAAGGATGAAGATAGATTTCCCTTGTGTAATGTAACATTGTGTTCTTTATATAAAAAAGAAACAGAAATCCGAAGAAGATGAGTACTCGGACTCATAAGTACAGCGTTTCGATCACGAAGGTATGCCATGTCGTTGGTAGGACATTACCATTCTCTTAATATCTTCTTCAGTTTTAGTGGCAATAGCATATCAGATGAAGAAACCAAAAAAAGACATGAAAAAGAGGTTAAGAGACAAACAACATACCAAAACTTTAGATAGATTAGGTTTGTTTTCTTCACATCCGAAGAAATAGGATTCGACCATTCAAAAAAGATGGGATTCGGATTTTATCTCCTACAAGAACTTGCTTTACTGTTTGATTGATTGAATCAAAGCAAGCACATGAGCTTGTAAAGTTTTGTTGGTTTAAGGTCCTTCAAAGCTGAAATTTCGATTGGAAGTTCACATACCAAGATTCATTGCAACGATCAGAGTATAATTAGTAGAAATTGATTGATCAATATTTTTATGGCCAAATTAATCTTTGCAATATACGTACACCATTTATAAAGTATAACTGGTAACAAAAAGAACCAGTACATGTTAAAATTACAAAAACTAATCCTCGACAAAAGTTCGATACCCAATCCAGACGCCTAACGACTTGTTTGATCTTCTAACTTGAGATATTGAAGAAAAGAAAAAATAACCTGATAATAATAATTGAGATATTTCTTGGTTTCTGACGATAAAATGATTATAACCACAGATTATTTTTCATCCAAACCACCACGTCACAACTTACTCAAAACCGAAACGACAGCGTTTTAACATCTCTGATCAATCTCCTCACTCGAGCGCACCGTTACGAATCGAATTGGTTTCATCAATTCGTCTCTAATGGCTTCGCGTTTCTTATCGACGACACTAGTCACAACTCCGACCAATCTCACCAAATCGCCGGCGAGAATCGGCTCGAGAAAGTCTCGCCTCAATTTCAGAGCATTAAGCGATGGCTCGCAAGGATCCGTCGATGGAACCGTTTACAAAGGTGTGTACGGTCCATGGACCGTAGAACCATCCGATGTCAAAGAGGTACTTCTCTTCTCAATTTCAAGATATTGGGTCATTGTGATTTGCTTAGTTCGACATGAAAGTTGACTCCTTTATGTGTTTATGACCGCTTTCTCTTTAGGTTGTTCTGTATAGGTCAGGACTAGTAACTGCTGCTGCATCGTTTGTAGCTGCTTCTTCTGCTGCTTTTTTACCAGAGAACTCTTGGTTAAGTGAAACAATCAAGCAAAACCATGATTTGTTTTACTTTGTTGGTGCTAGTGGTTTGGGTTTATCACTGTTTCTGATCCATATTTATGTTACCGAGATTAAGAGGACTCTTCAGGCTTTATGGGCACTTGGTTTTGTTGGTTCGTTAGCTGTTTATGCAGCACTTGCTAGACCAGCTAGTGATAACTTGGTTCATTATGTTGTTGATCATCCTACCGCTGTTTGGTTCATTGGTCCTCTTTTCGCTGCGCTTACGGGACTCGTTTTCAAAGAAGGTTAGAAATCTTGCTTCTATTAATTTGAAAGTAATGTCCTTTACTTATGTATTAGGCTTTGAATTTTTTAACCGAATCGATGCACTTGATTTGCAGGACTATGTTATGGAAAGCTAGAAGCTGGCCTTCTTACATTCATCATACCTTCAGTTCTTCTCGGACATTTGGTAAAGTAGCTTGTTCGATTAAGATATCCTTAAGAGGAAGCTTCTTATTTCCTGGGATTGGAATTTGATTGGCGTATCTTTAATTCGAAAATTGAATTTGCAGACTGGTCTGATGAATGACGAGGGAAAACTGGTGTTACTAGGAACATGGATGGCGCTCTTTGTATTATTTGCTGGACGAAAATTCACTCAGCCTATAAAGGTACACTGATTCCTGTTTAAGATTAGCATATACGAGCTATCGTAGAGTTCTTACTATTTATACAAGTATCAAAATGTCATAAAACTAATAAAATCTATAATCTGGTTTGGTTGTTGAAGGATGACATTGGGGATAAATCTGTTTTCATGTTCATGGCTCTTTCGGAAGATGAGAGGAAAGCTGTAATTGAAAAACTTGAACAAGAAAAGCCCATGTAAAACTCGGAGTGATAACAAAATGTTTTTTTAGTCATCTTCAAGAATAGGTAAATATCTTGTATCCGTAGATTTATATATATACCAATGAGGAGAGATGCTACCACAAACGGTTTGTAGAGTGTGATTGATAGCCTTTATCGCGCATTAATAAATGACAATACAGATGCTATCAAAATCTTAATGTGCATGAAATCATGATTTACAATTCCTTGATTGATAATCGGGTTACATACCATTCCTTGGCTGTGTTAATGGGCCAACTCCACTCATTCGGAACCTGATTTGGCCTTTGTTTCTGGATTAAGGTCTGATCATCCCTTGATTGTTTTGTTGTTGTGATTATGCACATCGGTCTGTGATGGGTTTACCTGGCCCAACTCATTTTTACCGGCACTTCTTACTTTGGTCTTGTTTTAGCCTTGATTTTGAGGGTTTAGTATGGTCCTGGTTTTGGTCTGACACTGATTGCCTTACTGGAAAATGCAAATAAAAAGGCGGGCTTAGACCTAGACAAGGTAAAACCCTAACTTTACAAAATAAAATACGGAACTGGGGCCAGGTTGTCTGTGGGCTTTCAACCGCAACATCCCTAGTTGTGAGTCGCGTTAGACATGTCCGAGAGTGTTACTACGGTATTGAGATGGCAAAATTTATGACCACTAGGAGCTTAAAGGGTAGTGATACCTGATACAGGCACTCCGCCGATGAATTCAACTGGTGGAATAAGTCACCCGAGTAGAACCTACAGATTTTTGTTCCTCGGGCCAATGTTTTGGAGGAAGAGGACCACGGTTGAGACTAGTCTCAGTTAAGACGAAAGAGTCAGCAATAAAACGAATATAGGATGTCTGTTTCTTTGGTAGCCCAGTTAAATGAATTAATGCCTTCTACTACGTGTGGGAAAATCAGTCAATTTTGCGTGTTTTTTGGCAATGTAATGGCCTACGATGATGGCGATTTCTGCGAGGTTTCCGGATTAGAGATGGAAAAGAAAGAGTTGCTAAGTCTACAAACAAAGAGCGTGAAATTAGGAACAAGGTTTTGTCGTTGAAACTGAATCGGGACAAGCAATTCAAGGACAGGACACACGAGTGGGGTGTTTAATGCGGTGTACAGAGTAAGACTAATATGGTCGGTCCACTCTTAAGACTAATGTGTGTGGTCACTCTCTCTCTCTCTCTCTCTCTCTCTCTCTCTCTCTCTCTCTCTCTCTCTCTCTCTCTCTCTCTCTCTCTCTCTCTCTCTCTCTCTCTCTCTCTCTCTCTCTCTCTCTCTCTCTCTCTCTCTCTCTCTCTAGTCTTATTGCTATCTGTCGTAGTCTTTTAAGCGATTTTGCATTTATTCAGAATAATGACTACAAATTATCCAAAATACCTCATGTACAACTTGGACCAAAGTAGTATGCATGGCTAAAGTTTGACCAAAACGTGACACTATTATACAGCTAAGATCAACAAAACATTCAATAATTGCGAAATAGTTTTGGAGTTTCAATAACATATACGGGAACGGTGACCAATAGTTATTATTGAATATTGATCATCTTTCACATAATTCTTACCAAAATTAAGCTTGTTTCTTTATAATCGGAAATAGAAACAAGAAAAAGTTGTTTTTTCTTTGTTGAGGGTTAATCAAAGAGATTTAAGTGGGAACCTAAAAATCTCCTGTCGGAAAAATATTTGTCTACAAAAATGCACAACTTTTGGGAAGTCTGCTATTAACTCATGACCTAGAGCCCGAGAATTTGCTATTAGACTAATATCCATGTCTAAAACCTCGCCAGTAATTCAAAACCACTTTTCTTTAACCAGACGGTGATTTGATTTTTTACCACTCGACTAATTCTCCCATGATAAATGTAGTCATCGAGTAGGCCGCTTACCAGATTCTCTAATGAACTTCAAACGTAATCTCATTTCAACTGGTCAAATGGTTGTAATTAGATAATTGATAATTCGGTTTGGGTTGATAAACAAAAATGTTGGATAAGTTAGAGAGAGAGAGAGATTGATGAAGTGAATCCGACCAAAACTGAGGGGAAAGAACGAGTGTTAAAGGAGAGTCCCCACCACCAATATGAGGACGAACCCTAAATTGCGTGCGAACGAAAAAGCAGGAGTCGTGTCTAATGCTACATCTCAATTTCTATTCGTGTGTCTTCTTTTGTGGGTCATTCTCTTTCTCTCTCTTTTGTCTCTTCTTTGAGTCTCCTCATAACCTTTTAATTCCTTTTCTCTTTGTTCCTTTTTGCACTCGTGGCCTTCTTCTACACCTCACCCTTTAACATTTACACACACACACGGCTCACACACGTCCACATTTTCTTTTCTTTTAGTTGTAAGTTCGAAAGAAAACATGGAGAACTTTAGCAAAATTAAAAGAATCAAAATTGTGGTAAATACGTTTTTTCTAGGTTTCTTTGCTAAACTTCTGAATCATAATACAAACCTATCTTACTAGAAAAATCTAAACATAAAATTCATTTTTCCCTCAAAATAAAAAACCTAACTCTAACTAAATTATCTTGTTATCCTTCACGTCCGACCCATGGGATTTTGTACTAGTTCTAGACTTCTAGTAGATCTCTTTCGAAATCACCAAAAAATTTGTCAACGACACTTTTCCATATTTCCTTTTTAAACGTTACATCAACATTTGTTTAATCACTTGATTGGTAGTTCTACATCCAATCCCAAACTAACTAAACAAAATATGTTTACCCTAAAAAGTGTATAGGGGCTACCGTGGTTGTATAGTGGCTAACGTGAGTCAGTGAGATTTGATCTTAATAAAGTATTATTGGTGGACTAACAAGAGTTTTTTTTTCTTTTCGGTAACCTTTTTAGAAAAGTTTCATTTATTCGTATATGTGAATGCAAAATAAATTGTTCAAAACAACCTTCTGTTATTTTTGTATCCAAACTCTGTAGATTTTTATTATTGATCTTTTGTTGCAGAACATCACATCTTAATCAACTTGTATACTTTATAGGGAATTCAGAGAACCACCTATTGTCAGGAGTTGTTCCTATGCAGAACTAGGGCTGGGCAAAAAAACCTGTACCCGAATACCCGAACCTGTACCCGATTCGAAAAATCTGAATCTGTATCCGACCCGAAAATTTATATCTACCTGTATGGGTATAAATTTTTTAGATCCGACATAACCTGTACCCGATAGGACCCGAACCTGTACCCGACCCGAATACCCATATACCCAGAACTAGGTACTTTTTGTCATATTTTTAACTAGTTTAAATTTTAGATTTGGTATTTTAAATATTTTGTATTGTTTTTTATTCAAATATTTTCATTTTATAGGTTATTTTTTGTAGTTTTTAGAGAAAAAAATAGTTTTAACTACAATTGAACGTAAAAGAATCTGTACCCGAACCTATACCAGAATTTTTTGATATAATTATTTGTGACCGGACCCGAACCTGTACCCGAACCTGTACTCGAAAAACTCGAACCTGTACCTGATCCGAAAATTTGTAGATACATGTATGGGTATAAAAATTTAATACCCGACAAAACCTGTACCCGGTAGGACCCGAACCTGTACCCGACCCGAATACCCATATGCTCAGCCTTATGCAGAACGATACAATTCCACCGAGTCATCAGATCGAACTCTTTCCTACTCATGCATTTTCATGTACCCGGTACATTTGGTGAGGCGTAGGGACAGACACAAATACGAATATATTATAATCTTACGGTATGCGAATGCTAAATAAAGTATTTTTGATAATTTGTTTAAGAAATCTCATTCATTCATATATGCGAATGCAAAATAAAATGTTGCAGACAACGTTCTTTTACTTTTGTATCCAAACTCTGGGATTTTTTTATTATTCTCTTGTTTAAGACCATCACATCTTAATGGGTCTGTATATTTCTCTCGCTTTGTCAGAGGCTATAGATATGTGGTACTCGAATCAGTTTTCTTTCTTTTGTTTGAGCCAGTCGGATCTGACATGTACGTGTTTGGACTCCAAATAACATGTCACTCAAAATATCATGATTCTTTAAAAGAAATACACAAAACATGCACTGTTTTCCAAAAAAACAAGCGAGCAATAACCCACTAATTACCAAAATACCATCGACAAGTTTTATGAATAAAAAAGGTTTAGCAATTTTTTTAATTATTCTTTATTGTTGATCTCTTGTTGAAGAATATCACCTCTTAATCAGTTTGTATACTTCTCTCGCTTTGTCGGCGGCCAAGGATCGGTGGCACTGGAGTTAGTTTTCTTTCTTTTGTTTGCGCTAGTTGGATCTAATTAAACATGTACGTGTTTGGATTAATGTATCGGCGTGGATGTACGTGTTTGGATTAATGTATCGGCGTGGAGAATTTAGACTTTTTTTTTAATAAAAATAACACTTAGACTTTGTTATTGCTTAGTAATTAAAACTGTTTGGTTAAAAAAAATTGGTCAACAATGTAGAGATGTCAGACGGGCTAGCCCGCGTTCAAATAGTCCAATCCGTAACGGACACAATTTTTTTTCAATCCATACGGACTGGCCCGTCGCGGATTACGGATTCTAAATGCATGTCCAAGCCCATATTACATGGTCAAATGGGCTAACAGACCGGCCCGCGGGTTATGGTAGTCTTACTACAACGTATAAAAAAAAGTGTAACATTGAAACACAAGACATAAATTAAACAAAACCAATGTGTATTAGAAGCAAGCTCTCGTCTAAAGTTTTATTGTGTCAAACGCGAAGACATTAACCAATACTAAAGAAACGGGTTTAACTACTTCAAATATCTAGTATATAAAGCTGATGTGAATCAGAAGAAAACTCTTGTCTAAAGTCTTTTTATTCAATCCAAATCAAATTAGAAACATCAATAGCACATCAAAATATCAAATTTTAAAAATCCAAACTGTCATAGTCTTTAACTCAAAATTAAAACTCAAACAACTCAATCTTTGCTTGAAATTCAAAATAAAAATTTAACAGATATCCAAGAAGGCAACAAGCAATAAAAACAAACCAAGCATGATTTTCAATGATTTGTCATAATATATCAATTTGTATTGTATATGTTTTTTTGGCTTACTATGTACGTAAACTTTTATGTTTTATTTTTATGGTTAGATTCACATTCACATCTATTATATATGTTGTATAATTAATATAACTTGATGATATTTTTTTGTTCTGTTTGCAATTGATAAATGGAAAAGAATTTGTTGTTTAAATTTGGTTAGTGATATAAGTTATATGTTTTGTATTTATATTATAGACGTAAAAATATTGGTCGATAAAAATGATGAATTAATGAATTTTTCCGTTTGACTAACTTGTTTTATTTATATTTTAAATAAACATATATTGAATCCAAACATGTATTCATGGTTAAAGAAAAATCTTTTATTAAATTTTGTAACAAAAAATCAAATTCATAAACAAGAACAACACATAAAAACACTAAATTTAAAATCGTTTAGTCAAAATTTAAAATTTAGACGGGCTAGCCCGCTTCCAAGTGGACCAACCCGTAACGGACCAAAAAAGTTTTCAACCCATACGGATTGGTCCATTACGGGTTGGTCCGTCACGGGTTGCAGGTTTTAAATGCGTGTCCAAACCTGCCATGTTGCGGTCTTATTTGGGCCTAGCCCGCGGGCCGAGCTCATGTTGACATCTCTACATACACGTAAAAAAGACTGTTATCTTTATATATGCTATTTATGAGTTTTATCCTTCAATCGTTGTGAGTTAGATGATTCTTTTTTTCTTTCTAGAACATGTAAAATATTTACGTTTAGCAAAAAAAAAAAATATGTAAAATACATAAGATTATATTTCGAATATATTTGCCTATTTGGTTTGTGCTCGTTTGTTCTAGGGTTTGTTTGGCATAATGTATCATAGATTCGGCATCTTCTATTTTTCTATAAAAAGACGGTTTAGGAATGTGGAACGCAAACGTCAATGATCTATTTTGATAATAGGTGCACAACGTCAAAATGTGGTCAGGATTGCAAGTTGATAAAGAGTTGGGTGTTGCTGGGGTATCTCACAAACAAACTAGTTGTCTTAAGGTCTAATCAGAATTATTGTTGATAGATTATAATCTAATGTATAAGTTAAAAGGATGCATTATTTAAATTGTGTCATTAAGTATCAAAACATGTAGTTATCTCCACACTTGCATGAAACGAACAATTTGTATAATCATTGAATATTATTATAAGAAACAAACAAACACAATTGGAGATAGGGTTGCATTGGTTTTGTGTTGGTAGCGAACGACAGCGTTTTCTCTTGAGGGCGATACGGAAAGTAACATGACAAGACAGTTGGAGAGGAAACTGATCGTCTTCTCTTAAGTGAACAGTAAAGTGTGTTCCCTTTTTTTCTTTTGCTTTAATAATATATTTTTGGGTCATTAAAGATCTGTCTCTTTTGCCCATTTACTCGAATTCCAACACATCCTATCAAAATCCAACTCTTGTCGGTAACTTAGAGCAGTTCCATTAGGAGCTCTAAAGTGAGGTTCTTAAACTTTAAAAACCAAAAAAAAAAAATGAAAATAAAGCATAGAACCGGTTCTCAAACGAGAGTTTTCAGATATGTTCAAAACCCCATACATGTCATATTTTGATTGGTTCACATTAAAAAAAAAACCACAGAAACACCAAAAATCTCTTATTCTTTCTCGCGATGCCCTCTCTCTAGTTTCTCTCTACGAAGGCGATGGCAATTCCGGTGATATCATTGGAACCGGCTATGCATGAATCGATATCGGCGGTCTCTCCCTCGTCGGTTTCTTTTTAGTGTGGTGGATAGTTTTCACCTGCGATTCGTCTTCTTCTCCTCTGGTGCTGGTATTGATTCTCTCCCTCGTCAGTCTCTCCCTCTGCATGAATCGATTTTGCTCCTTCTGTTTTTGGGTATCTTTGATTTTGGTTCTAATTTTGGAGATTGATTAAGATTTCTAGGGTTTATGTGGTTGATTTCTGTGAAATTGAGATGGGTTTGTGATGTAATTCATGTTTTTGAAAGTTCCTCTTCTGTATGGCTTGTTTGATTTTGTATAATCAATGACTTTTTTTGTCATTCATGTGAATAGATTTAAAAGAATGATCATTGTTGAATTTATGAGAGGTTAAGGATGGTAATAGATATGGAATTAGTTTGGATTTGATGTTTGAAGATGAAAGAGAGAACCGTAACTGATCAAGGTTCCATGATTTGTTGCATTTGCTCCTCTAGCTTAAAGTAATGTTGATATCTGATTGGCGACTTCTTTTACCCTTTGTGTGCAGGATGATTCCTATGAAGAGAGTTACATAAGCATTATTGGAGTCGATTTTGTAAGTTTTCCATTGCTGAAATGTTGATATCAGTCAGTCTCACTTCACCTTCTTTGCTGAAATGTTGAAGTAATTACACTATGAGCCATTTGGTTCTCCTAACGATTATCTGGTATTAACAATGTGATATCACAGTCATGGTTTTTACATGCTTAATCAATTCAATTCAATTCTTACATGCATGTAGGATCAATTCAATTCCAATGGCCATGATTGCGTAGAGTGCCATGTTCTTAGCATTATCTGGAAGAGGTTTGTTCCTTGGTTTTTATATTTGTGAGTTATGTATTGAGTAATAATTCTTGATTCTGCACAAAAAGAAACAAATCATGTTAGTGATTTTTTTTCATATTGTTAGACGACGTGCAAAGATGTTCATACCGAAGAGCTTAATGTTTCCATCTTCAAAGGCTGGAACTTTACCTAAAGGCTGCATTATCAGAATGAAAAACATTCAATAATTTCATCAAAATGTTTGGTCTTGTCTTATAGCAACACAAAACGTTCAAGAAAAAGAGATGTGATGTTTGATATCAAAGTTGAAGGTGATGAAATAATACACAAGTAGTGATGGTATTTATTCAAAAAGATAATTTTTAATTTTTAAGAACCCTTTAGGGGTTTAACCAATGGAAGAGAAAAAATTTACAAAATAATAATAGGTTCTAAAATTAAATTAAATATTAAAAAACTGTTAAGAACCTTTCAGAGATTCTTACTAATGGAGATGGTCTTACATCCCACATTAACCATCCTTTTTAAACCCGATTTTCTTACCATAACTCTTTGGATAGCTAAATTTCACATATACAGTACTACTCTTTCTGTTTTATATTAGTTGTCATTATAAGTTTAATTTTCTATTTTATATTATTTGTCGTTTTGTATTTTTAATACATATTATAACTAATTTTTCTATTTTTATTTCTACTTTTTAGCTTATTAATTATTAATTAAAATTAAAACAAACAAATTATTTATTTTTTTAATTTATGTGAAAAAATCTAGAATGATAACTAATTTGAAACAAAGTGAGTAGAACTTAATTCGATTTAAAGCATTTTTAAATAAATAAATAAAACTCAATTCTATTTTTAAATAGTCTTTTTTCAATTCGTTTTAAATTAGAGCCCTAATAGATTACACTTAAATTTGTAATGTTTTTTTTCCTATAATTCAATGTTATTTTTTGAGTATTAACAATAAAATATGAAATGTGACACCTTTTTAGACAAAACTTTGAGCCTTTTCAATACAATTTAAAATTCTAGGGCTATAAATGTATTCCACAACCTTAATCAATCCTACAGTAAATGCAGTAGATTAACTACATTAGTAGTCCTACCAAATAGTCATATAGTTTCAATAATTAAATAATATGAAAAGTAGATTAATGATGTGAACAGTAATAGTTCCAATAAAGAATTTCTGTTTCCTATTATATGCAATAATGACTTCATAAGCCATGCATCTTTTATTGTTGTTAGAATATTCTTAAAATTTCTATTCTGCAAATTACATTACAATACTATATAAGACACATGGTTTACTATTAATGTTTAACCTACTCAGTGTCGTGCCAAGAATTTTAGGGACCCGAGGCAAATTTGAAAATATTTTTTTACATATGATATTTTAACTATAATTATAATTTAATTTCAGATGATTGTTAGAATATCAATAAAAAATTAATAAGATACAAAATAAACTCTTATTTTAGCATTAAAATAGTTTTAAATTTGGAATAAAAGTCTCAAAATTTGTTTTTACCATATTTTTATCATTATACTATAATTAATTTTTAGAATATGGAACTCTAAATTACACAAAATCATCCGGACCTCGAAGCGAATGTCTCTTTAATATCAAAAGAGGCACGGCATTGAACCTACTTTGTGCTTAAATCAGATCCAAAACTTGTCAAATGTCAACACTTAGAAACAATTTGAAATCTTTACATTTTCATAGTAAATAATTATATTTTTCACAATTTAGTTATTATGAATGCAACGTTTATGGTTAAGTGGTTGAGACGTTTATAGTTAGGTGGTTAATATCACCAACTTTTTTTTTTTAAATCAACTTATTTTTGAATGAATTGTTTTAACATATTCACTCTGTTTCAAAATATAAGTTGTTTTAGCTAAAAACAAGCATATTAAAAAAACTATTTTTTTACTAAAAAGTATTATTTAATATATTTAATAAAAATAATTTGACCAATCACACAAAAAACTGCAAAAATACTAGTGGTCACACAATATTCAATAAAGTTAAAAAATATCTAGAATTGTCAAAACAATTTATATTTTGAAACAAAAAAAACCTCCAAAACAACTTATATTTTGAAACGGAGGGAATATAACAAAACTTTAAATTTCAAAATTTATTATTTGAACAATCAACATAACTTATATTCAAAATTTAGAAGAAAAGAAAAGGTGAAACCGTTGAAGAGAGATAATTGAGATTATGAAAAAAAAAGGAATATGATGTAAGAAAGAAATGTGGATCTCAATGATGTTGCTGTGTGTTGGCTGGCATATTAAACCATCAGCATCTTCATGTGCATTCATACGTCACTCGTCCAATAATTTCAATCTCTTTTAACAGAATTCTCCCTCATTTTAATTTTATCTTTAAAAGAGAATTACCAAAGTTTATATTTAGAAAATCCTATGTCTTTTTTTTTTTTCTTGAAACTAAAAATCCTATGTCATTCTTGGTTTTACAATGCACATTTGTCTTCTTACTATATAGTAGTTGTAAAGATATCTGGAAATTTGAGTAAGGGAAAAACGATGAGACTTCATCTAAAGTGTTTGGTACGAATTTAGTACTATAAATTAATAGTCAAAAAAAAAAATTAAAGAGAAACTCCAATCAAAAGAAAAGGAGAGGGAGATAGACACAAAAAGTATACATTCACAAATGAGAAGACTTTGTTGAAAGTTTGTTACAAAAGAGACAAAAGAAAGAAAAAAAAAACTTAATAATTTTTTAAAAACACCAATTAGCAACTTATAACAAATGAGGATCTTTCTTAAAAATCAAGTCTTTAATTGTTTTTTAAAGAAAAAAGCTAAGAATCTACACCAAGTGGTTCCCATTGAGGAACTCTTTGACTGAAGAACCTCCCAATAACTCTTGAATCAAGAATCTCAAGAGCTCCTCCAGATTTAACACATCTTGGAGTCTTGTACTGATTCACCGAAGATCCTTGTGAGACACAAAAATCCATTAAAGAATCAAATGTTCCCAAACTCACCACTCTTATCTCCAATGGCCCAATTGACTTATCTCTGTTCCTGCATCTTCTGTATACGTAATCCAAACAATCCTCAACCTCAGAGCAACACATCTCCATTGTCTTGTCGTCTAGCTTTGGTGGGTCGTTGCTATAACGTGGTTTTAGCTCCCAGAAGAGCACGTAATGCCCCGGTATCGATGACGTGTCCGCATAACTCGTGTATTCCGTAAGCAAGAGGCTTGTAGGTTGTTGGAGATGGTTGAGTTTCGCTTGTGTCACTGCGTTTAGTAGATCTTCTTCGCTTGTTTTGTCGGTATCGATGCTTAATACGACGTTTCTTCGCTGCACGAAACGGAATTGAGGCGCCTTGTTGTGGAATCCAGTCACCTTTAAAATATCGCCTACTCTGTATCTGTATAAACCTATCAAGAACAAAAAAACTGATAGGTTACTTGTGTTACAAGTTAGTTTCTTTTGTTAGAAATCTTGTATCAAAAGTAAAATGAGACTATGTTCTCATAAAGGATGTTACTCTTTTTGCTAGGAGAGACACTAACCTGTGAATGTAGTGATGACAATTTCGTAGAATCGGCCGACTTCGACATTAACAAGATCGACAATGAGATCTTCCTTGAGAGCATCATCAGAGTGATTTTCGTCGTGCGATGCAAAGTGAATCTCTTCGTGGGATTTATCGTCGACGGGCAAGAACTCGAAGTAAGCCATGTTAGGTAAAAGAGTGTAGGAAACATCGGAAGGGTTACAAAGCGGATTAAGGTTGATACCAAAGTAACACTCAGAGGAAGCATACATGGTTGAAACCAAAGGTAAACCACCGCTATAAAACTCGAGTGTCGGAATGTATTGAGCCATTGAACCCGTCACAATCACCTCAACATACTTAGCCTTAGGCCATAGCCTCCTCAAGATTCCTTCCCACGACTTCTCAGCACACTCGGTTTCAATTTCATCAGCCAATTCTTGGTTTGGTCCTTGAAGGACCGATAAAACGGAGTCTCGACAAGCTGAATCAGTGATCCAGCTAGTGACAGTACCGGTTCTAATGTCGGCGCAAAGCTCTTTGAAATGATCTTCCAAGAACTTGACCGCTCGAAGGAAGGCAGAGGCGAAGACAGCTCCGACTCTTAGGACATGAGATCGCTGGACTAAACCGCAAAGAAGCTGACAGTACATGCTCTGTTTGCTGTCTTGACAAAGAATGGTCTGGTCAGGGCTAGTGTAGACGTTGTACTTGTTGAATGGTCTGTTTCTGAAATGTTGACTTTTGTAGTAACTGGTCAACACAGGACGAGCCATTAGACCTGAAGGTGTCTTGATTTCTGGTTTTATGAATAGAAGATACATCCCTTTTCCTTCATCTAGCCCACTCACATATCTGCAAGTTTACACACACAAAGAAAAACAACACAATCCAGTCACCTTATTCATAAAACCTTATATTAATCAAAAAATGAAACCTTGCAAGAAAAACTAAACAAAAAGTTACACCTTCACTGTTTCATCCGTTTGACTAAGAAGACAATTCTTTGAGTTAAAAATATGCATTATACGATTTGAACGCTGTATCGTGATATTATCACAAACCACTAGACTACATATTTCTTTTTCTGAAAACAAATGTCAAATAAGAAAATTTACTTATTGTTTGCGCTACCTGAGTAGTGTTAAAACTGAATTTAGAGAGCCGAATCATGTATGCTCCCTTATACTAAAGAAAGGTAAAAATGTTTCTGATTTCATAATCTTAATATACATATATTATGTATTATTTTTTCCTTGTATTGAAAATGAAGCAAAAAAAAAAATTGTAATAAAGAAAATTGAAATATAATAATGTAAATCAGCATATAATTAAGTAGTAAGTCATGTTTTTTTACTTGTTCATGATAGGCACAAGCATGCTGTAGAAAAATGTCTTCCTCTCCAATTCTTCAGCTGTAGAAGGCATCAACTTCGGCTTCCCAGCAGAAGTCCCAGAGCTACATAATACTCAAAAGAAATTACTAAAATGTAAATCAAACAACGTAACAAGAGAAAGAGAGAGCTTGACCAAAACCATACCTAGTGAGGAGCTCTGTGATGGGTTGAGAAGAGACGATATCGGAGGATTCTCCATCAGCGATTCGTTGAATGAAAGGCTTTATGTCGTCGTAATTCACCACAGGGACTTTGTTCTTGAAGCTTTGTTGATTCTTGTCGGATTCTCCTTCAAGAAATGCTCGGAGATATTGAGTTCCAGAGTTTTGAGAGAGTATTTGGTGAAGGACTTGTTGTTGAATTGTCTCTGCATTTGTGGTTAGATCCTCAAGAAGCTTGAGACCAGCCTCTGTATCATTTGGGTCGTAACTTGGTATCATTGCTTTTTTGTCTGAAAACAGACACAAAACCAAAGCTTATATGTTCTTGTTACAATGATGATTTAGAAGATGCAAAAAGACTTTTTATTTCTTTTTCTTTCTTTTTTTTTTGGTTTAGAGAAGTAGAATCACTTCTTCGTCTCTGTTCCTGAAGGTTGGTTTTGTGGTATGAGGAAGAAGGAAGAAGAAATGGTTATATAATAAATTGGGAAATGATGAAAATATATTATTAGAAAAATATATTTGTGAGGTCCTACAACACACATGGCCTTGTCTAGTTAGAATGAAGCTATTGTTGGTCAATATTACCTGTGCAGGCTTTTCTTATTAGCTATATGTTATTATTATTAGTATTATTTATTTTTTTTGTTTAATATCTTCTTTGTTTATATGTTGTTTAATCCTCCAATCAAGCTCTTTCTTTATGATCCGTTGAATAATATCAATCCAATCATATTCACAAGATTTGCATATGTCTGCCAAAAGATATAGTCAGTTGGTCTTCACTATACTCATCATATTATTGGCTCTTAGATTTTATTTAGGAACTTGTTGATCCCCTTCATATACTCGCATGCAATTATGTGTGCAAAGTGTTTTTAAAATTATATATATTCAAAGAAACAAATTAGATATACATATTTTTCTGCAAGGATTGTTTGCATACCTGAAATCATTTACATGTTTAAAAAAAAATTACTGCATTGCTGTGAATTGCACAACTCTTTCCTAAGTTCATATACAGATGCATATATATATAGTTAACCTCTTTTAATGTGTGATAATTGGACTCCATATAATAATTTAAGATAATCTCTCAAGTTTGACTTATAGCAATCAAGATTAAGAGAGAGAAGGATTGTTAAATCACTTGGATATGATAAAGTCATGATCTTGGTGATGCAGACCCAAATGCATATGATAGGTCGTTACGTCGATATACATATAATATAAATTGATCAATTGACTAATTAACCATTTACGATGAAACTTAGAGCATAAAATAACATGCATAAGCTTAATGCAGTTCAGAAAATATTAATCAATATGGGAAATTTGGATTAGGTTAATGTATATGTCTCTGTGGTGACGAGGAAACAGATGTGAACAAGGAGAAAGTGTTGGAGAAGATGACCTTTTTCTCGTGAACAAATTTCATTCAAATACGCTAATGCCTATGTCGTACATTTTAGGCATGTTTCGTCCAAAATTCCATTGCTTTAGGCTTTTTCTATTGCTTTCTTTGTTATTATACATCTGCGTTTAGGCATATACCACTTTTGATTTATTTTCATGCTTTCATGTTATTTACTAGCAATGTTTTTGTGTGTTTTATAAATACCATCAACGCTAACTATGATTTTGTGCTAGTTTATTTTTGTTCTTTATAAATTCTAAACTGATATTATTGGAGTTTTTTGTTTTTACAAATTTATGGTAATCAAGTGATTGAAAAATTCACTCTAAATTATTTTCTTAGACTCTCGTTTAAAATTCATGAATTATTGAACCAATATATATATCTCAAAGATTATTTTTCTACGATTTTATTCCAATTCATGATACGGAATTAAATGAAATTCTATTTTTCACTTCTCAATCTAACTAATGAAAATTAGGAAGAACAAAAAAAAAATCAACCATTCACAAGAAATTTATTCTGTTAAAGTGTATTATTTAACTCGACCCTTCAATTTATGTTTATCGTAATTTTGTTGGTTGGCTAAATTGTAATTATAAATTCAAAGTAGTTATTATTTTACAGTTAAAAAAAATAAAACATATGTATATATATATAGAATGCACGGGTCATGTATGAAAAATTTCATCTATAGATAAATATATAATTTTCTTACAAATTCTTTTAACCATATATATATATATATATTACTTTTCCACGCCACATATGAAAAATATAGCTTGCCAATTTGTAAGCATAAGAATGATTAAAGTATTTTATTCTGATATTCGTCAAGGGGATTGTAAACATACTCATCGGAAACTACGGTCTATATATAGTAGAAATGAAAGGATCAAACATTGGCTGTAGTAAGTCACGTACACACACACAAAAGTATGTTATCAATTCTCGAAAGTCAACAATACGCTTGAGCCTGACAAAGTGACAAGCTAAGGTTAGAATAATATTTAGGTTTTAAAAAGTTTAGTGCAATTTTTTTGGTATTGTGGCTAAGACAAAGAAAAGAAAACAGTTTACATTTATTTTTTTATAACAGAAAATGTTGTAGTTATACATTAATTTTTTTCTTCTAATCTCATAGGACTGCTTGTTATCTCATTTCATGTAGCCGATAGTTTTTTTTTGTGAAAAATATTATATATACATACTAACTATTTTGACGAAACATTTATATATATATAAAAAAATCAGCAACTTTTAGAAATTTCATAAACAAAAGATATCAATAAAGCTACAAGAAACTCTCACATTAAAAAGAATATCTCTCTCGTAACAACCAAACAGATAAAATGATTTGCCTTAAATATATTATAGTTTCTTGGTCGACAACTTGTTTAAACATAGTTTATATACTGGAAAAAAAGAGAAATAATAGTGTATAAACATGGAATTAAAAAAAAAACAATCAACAGAGTAATAAGACAAAAAAATAGGTCAAAGTTACGAGCATTGCAATTATTGCTCTATTGGTGGACTTCTTCAAACCAATACGCACAACACAATTACTTCTCAATTCTCATGGACTGAGATAACGTATTTAATCGTGCATGACGCGAATTACTTACTCCTGATACACGACAAACCTCATTAAAGGGAATAAGTACAAAGTAAATCAGATTAATTGCAATAAGAAAAACAGAAAAATGCACAAAAAAGTGATAAACTTTTGGTACAAAAAGAATATAGAAGTTTAATAAGATAATTTACCAAAAAAGAAAATTTTAATAAGATATAAGTATGAATTGTGTAGAAACTTGTATATAAATCATAAGAGAGACGGTGAATTTTTCGAAACCAAAGTAGAATTGTTTTTATTAGTACTATATTTGTGTTAATGTCGCCGTTATGTTAATATCATGTAATATGCATAGATGTATTGTTAACGAGTTATATATATATATATATATATATATATATATATATATATATATATACACACGTTGATGAAATAGGTTAGTCAAAAATGAAAAATAAATCATTGGATATAAATAACTAGAAGATGATAATATATTATGGTATTTATGTAAATTTTTAGTTTTTTTTTTCATCTAATTGATGTTATGGATAACTAAATCTATATTTCACATTTTAGAAACAAAATAGATTTTCTAAATCGTTAAAAGTATACTTTGTTTCCCCTTCAGAAACAAATTTTTCTCTAGAAATTCACAAATTTTCTTTGTTTGCTGCATTTTTGTCTTCCAAAAAGTACCCTCCGACTTCCCTTCAATATTAATCAACAAATAGACGTGTAATACTTCAAAAAAGGAAAAATCATAATAGTACTATAACAATTTATTGTGACAAAAACAAAATTATATATTTTGGCTGCTAGTGGTCACACGAAGTTTTTATAATTAATATCCGTAGTCCATCAATTATTATTTTCTCTACTCTTTTGGTGTGATTTAAATGTGAGATCGTTCTCATCAAACCATATACAAAAACGAAGAGATAATACTTTAATTAGCGTACTCCGAATATTGTTAATATATAGTAATATGAATACTAATTACTATTCTTAAGTTTGACTAATCAATTAGATATTTAAATCAGTCGTTTTCTAGTGCTCAAATAAATAAATAAATAATGAATATTAATAAGGATTCGTGATGAAACAAAATACGACTTTGAGAACAAAAAAAAAAAAAAGAAAGGGAGGTAAATGATCGTTGAAGTTCACGAATTCCATAGTGTTCATCTTTGGCAATGCTAATGACTTGTCAAATTAATTGCGTGCCGGAAACTCGAAGTCCTTATAAATGCATGATTCAACATGAGTTTGTCCTACAAAATCTAAAGTGAAAACTTATAGTATTGAGTAGGCAAAGTAAATTAACAAAGTGGTATACGTTGCTTAGAATAGAAGAGACCATGCTCATTTATATAGTAGTATAAGTTGAAATTACAAGGAATAGATATACTAACTAATAGCAATAAGCACATCACCGATCCCAAAGTAAAGAAGATTAGTTTTGTGTAAAGAGTTGTTTGGTTTTCGGTAAACGCATTGAGAGCCAAAAAAAACTAGGATTACTTAAATTGTTAATTAGGACATTTATTCAGGGATTTGCTTAGATTTGGTTTTTAGAGGTCTTTTATTGCTGAGATTAACATAAAGTAAAATGAAAAAGCAAGTGTCTCAACGAGGGCACATGTAATCTTGAAATGAGGAGAGGAAATAGGAGCAAAAAAAGGGTGACTAGAAAAAAGGATAAGCATAAGTGTTACATTATTTAACTCATTTTAACCATAGTGATGTTCTCAAGCGTATGTTGAAAAGACGAGCCATAAGTATTAGCATTATTTAAGTGATCAACGAAAGCCAATACCCAGCACAAATCACAGACCGATGATGGCAATTCCATATAAAGATAATGTTAAAGTCACAGTTCGGGCTTATTAAGACCACCATTTTTTTCTTTATGTTGCGTTTTATTTTGAAGTCTATAAAAAAGATACGATTTCTATTAACATGGCCTAAAATTATATACTTATGTTTCAAATATTGTTGTGAATTCGGTTATACATCTAGCTAGGTACAGAAATAAGAGATACGGTAATACCGTCGCACCCTCACACATGACCCTAACCTTCAGTCCATGTTATTTTTCCTGTTACTGAAAAAGGCTAATTTGTTAATAGGACTCTAAGATAAAGATATTTTCATTAAAAATTATTTATGGAATTTCAAAGTAAAGATATTTTTCATAAAAATGTGACGGTTTAAGATCATGTGTCTAAGGTCAATAAACGCATTATATGGCTAAAACTAAAAAGGGTAATCTATAACTAAAATCATCTAATTGTGTTACAAATATGGTCAATTGAAGTAAAATGTTAGAATATTTCCATTGCTGAGAGAAATTATGTAACGACTGCTAACCAAAATTGAAGATTTTGGTGTGTTTCGATCGACGCAAGGTGGGATTAAACCGGTTGGTTCAATTTTAGTTATCGGTTTGCGGGTCTGTTAAAGGGAAAACCCTAGGGGTTTCCTATAAAAGGGAGGTTGGCCACGTTTTGGTTGATTTTTAGAGTTCTAGAAAGTTCCAGAGAGTTTCCAGAGAGTTTTGAGAGAAAAGAAGAATCATTGTTGATTTTCTTCAAGTTAGTGATCCTAAAAGCTCGTGGTTGTGTTGAGTGGCTCTGGAACTAGGATTCGACCTGTTCTTCGCGAAGGAAGAAGAGGATTTTCGGATTCGGGATATGATTAGTCATGTTTTCGTGTTTCTCGTCGATTTCAAAGCATTTTCTATCCAAAACCGAGGTGAGTGCGTGACCATAGCTTATCTAGGTAAAGAAATTGATAGGATGCGATTGATTGTGTGTTTTGTATGGATTTCGTGCTTGTATTGGTGGATTTTGTGCAGGAGACCTATGGGATGCATTCTGGAATCGATCCGTGAGAGGATAGGTTCGATTCTTGAACACTGCATTGGTGCGTCGATCGACACACAGTGATTGACACACGAGCAGTGCATCGATCGACGCACGGGCTATTGTGCTGATTTTTGTTTGATTGTTCGTGTTGTGCGTTGTTGTTTGCTCATCCTGGTATTGTATCTTTTGCTTATGCATGTGTGTATAGCCAAGTAGATGGGATGACCGTCTCACTGAGTATTTGTGATAATACTCACGCATCTCTTTTAACTATGTGATGCTGGTAGAGACAAAGTGTGATCGTGGAATCATGGTTGGGAAGAGGAGATGATCTAGTGTCTCGGTTGCTTGAGTATTGGATTGTTAGAATTGCTAAGTTGTTAGTAAATTCTGGAATTAGTTTTGTTGGATTGAGTTATTCGTTGATTGATTGTTAATAATTGGTTAAGTGATTTTTCGTTGGTTATGTTTGATTTGTGATGTGTTGGTTATTGAGAGTTAATGTTTATGGGAACAGTAATTCGAGACCAATGTAATTTAAAAAAAAAAGGGTCGGGTTGTTTCAGTTTGGTATCAGAGCGCTTATGGTTATAGGGCGGGTGCACTTGATTGATTGATTATGTGAGTTAGTCTATTGATTGTTGTGTGGGTTTGGAGTCCTAGATCATCTTCTCCGAGCCTTCAATGAGATTCCACGGTATGTGTTTTGTGATTTTTTTGGTTTCTAGTATGCTTAGTGTTCTGCTGGGTAGTGCAGAGAGATGGCAAGAGGGACTAGAGGTAGGGTCCGTGTAGGCCGTGGTGGTCGTGGAGGACGTGGGCGCGATCGGAGGTTTGAGAGTGAGTCTGCTGCCGTGGGTGAGGCCCAGAGTTTTGCGGAGGAGCAGGTAGCAGATTCGCAGACGTTTCAGGAGGGATCCGTGGATATGGCAACTGTGAGTACCAGTGTGAGGACTGGTGGGATTGGTGTGGGTCCTGGTGTGGCTGGCGGTGCGGTAGGCCCGGGTGGGGGTGTTGATGCAGGTGTAGCCTAGGATCGAGATGATCATCTGGCGGGTCTGCTATAGTTGATATTGGAGCAGTTATCGAGTAGGGTGCCGGCTGAGGTTCAGGCTCCGGTAGGGCCACTAGTGGCTGGAGTGTAGCTGGGTATGGCTGGTGAGTGCAGCCGGGTATGGCTGGTGTGCAGCAGGGTGTGGCTGGAGTGCAGCCGGATGTAGCTGGTGTGTAGCCGGGTGTGGCTGGTGTGCATGCGGGTATGGCTGGTGTGCAGCCGGGTATAGCTGGGGTGCAGCCGGGTATGGTAGTTACGGAGGAGCTCCCATCCTATCTTAGTTAGATGGAGCAGATGCAGAGGATTGGCACGGGGTTTTTTTTCGGGAGGTGCCAAGCTTGAGGAGGCAGATGAGTGGCGGCTGAGACTGGAGCATAACTTTCGCTCTATCCCTTGTCCAGAGGGATGTCCGGTTGATCTGGCGGTTCATTATCTGGAGGGTGATGCGCATCTCTGGTGGAGAGGTATTGAGGCCAGGATGATGCAGGCAGAGATGGCCTAGGATGACTTCTTGGCAGAGTTTAATGTCAAGTATTTCCTGCAGGAGGCAGTGGATCGGTTGGAGTTGAGATTTTTGGAGTTGACTTAGAGTGACCGGTCAGTGAGGGAGTTTGACGCGGAGTTCAGTCAACTTATGGTTCATTCAAGTAGAGGCATGGAGGGCGAGCACGCCTAGGTGAAGAGATTCTTGAGGGGACTTTGATCTGACTTGAGGACTCGCTGTATAATGAATAGGTTCGCCATGAGGGCGAAGTTGGTTGAGATTACTGCGGTAATTGAAGAGGACCTGAGGGAGTAGGTGGTGGTGGTTAGTCCACCAGTTCAGCAGAGGAGGTCGCAACAACAAGGGGGTCCGAGCAAGGGCGGCAAGCCTGCGCTAGGACAGAAAAGGAAGGGGGAGAGCACTTTTGGACCGAATCAGGGTGGTTCGAGATGCTTCGAGTGTGGGAGCATGGATCACCGGGTGGTGAACTGTCCAAAGAGGAACGAGGCTTGGGATGCGCGGGTGTGCTTTCACTGCAGAGAGCCGGGGCATATCAAGTGCAAGTGTCCTAGGCTGCAGTAGATGGCGGTGGCAACGGTACAGCCAGTGGCTCAGATTGCAGCGGCACCTTGGGTGTTCACTTCGGTGGAGGCGGGTGGTTCTAGCGCCAGGCCGATCACAGATAATTTTAGAACTTGACTTGTTAAATTTTTAATGTTGTTGAATTTAGTCTGTTTTGGAATTTGTGAGTCTGTGCTAGAAGGTTAGGGTTCTTAGGCACAAGAGATTTGTGCAGGGACCTTAGTAGTGGGCAGTTGTGAGTCTCATGTACTGTTTGATTCTGGAGTTACGAATTGCATCATTACTCCGGAGTGTGCGGAGGGCAGCAGTATCCAGAGTGATTCCGATGAGCATCCGGGAGTAGTTAAGGTTGCTGGTGGTAAGTCTTTAGCTACTTTTGGGCGGGATCGAGGCGTGGATATTCAGGTGGCAGGCGAGTCTATTCCAGCTGATCTGATTATTAGTCTGGTGGAGCTGTACAATGTCATTCTGGGTATGGATTGGCTGGACTGGTATAGGGTTCATCTGGATTGTCATCGGGGACGAGTCGTGTTTGAGCGAGAGGTGGGGAGGTTGGTTTATCAGGGAGTGAGGCCGACTTCTGGGAACCTCGTGATTTTGGTAATTTAGGCCGAGCAACTGATTGAGAAGGGTTACGAGGCGCATTTGGCGATAATTGTGATGTCAGAGTCTGTTGGAGAGGTTGTAGTTAGGGATATTCGAGTTGTTCAAGACTTCTAGAATGTATTCCAGTCATTGCAGGTATTACCACCATCTCGGTCTGATCTTTTCACGATTGAGTTAGAGCCTGAGACGACTCCGATATCTAAAGCGCCTTACCTTATGGCTCTAGCAGAGATGACAGAGCTCAAGAAGCAGCTAGATGATCTTTTGGGGAAAGGATTTATCCGGCCTAGTAGTTCACCGTGGGGAGCGCCGGTGTTGTTTGTGAAGAAGAATGTTGGGAGTTTTCGGTTATGCATCGATTACCGGGGACTTAACCGAGTCACTGTGAAGAACAAGTATCCTTTACTGCAGATTAACGAGTTATTGGATCAGTTGTGAGGGGCTACTTGGTTCTCCAAGATCGATTTGGCTTCGGGTTACCATCAGATTCCTATCGATGAGGCAGATGTTAGGAAGACTGCCTTTAGGATGAGGTATGAGCATTATGAGTTTGTGGTGATGCCTTTCGGGTTGACGAATGCACCAGCAGCGTTCATGAGGCTGATGAATAGGGTCTTCCAGGAGTATTTGAACGAGTTTGTGATCATCTTTATTGATGATATTTTGGTGTATTCGAGGATTCCTGAGGAGCACGAGGTTCATCTGAGAGTGGTTCTGGAGAAGCTGCGAGAGCAGAAGCTATACACGAAGTTGAGTAAGTGCAGCTTTTGGCAGCGAAAGATGAATTTTCTCGGTCATGTGGTTTCTGCGGATGGGGTTTCTGTAGATCCGGCGAAGATAGAAGCTATTAGAGGGTTGCCTAGACCGATGAATGCCACCAAGATTAGGAGTTTTCTTGGTTTGGCAGGTTACTACAGGAGGTTCGTCAAGGTTTTGCGAGTATGGCGTAGTCGATGACGAAGCTGATGGGGAAGGATGTCCCTTTTGTATGATCTTCAACTTACGAGGAGAGTTTCAGGAAGCTGAAGGAGATGTTGACTAGTACACCAGTGCTGGCGTTACCGGAGCCCGGCGAGCCATATGTGGTGTATACAGATGCTTCAGGAGTTGGTATGGGTTGTGTGCTGATGTAGCAGGGAAAGGTAATAGCTTATGCTTTGAGGCAGTTGAGGAAGCACGCGAGCAACTACCCTACCCACGATCTTGAGTTGGCTTCGGGGATTTTCGCTCTAAAGATTTAGAGATCTTATCTTTATGGCGGAAAGGTTCAGGTGTTTACAGACTATAAGAGTCTGAAGTATTTTTTTATGCAGCCAGAGCTGAACCAGAGACAAAGGCGTTGGATGGAGTCGGTAGCAGATTACGATCTGGAAATTGGTTACCATCCGGGAAAAGCGAATCTGGTTGCAGATGCATTGAGTCGGAAGAAGGTTGCTTCGGCTCAGGAGCGGGATATGGAGGCTTTAGTAAGCGAGATTAGCATTTTGAGGTTATGTGTTATCTCATAGGAGACATTGGGGTTAGAGGCAGCAAACCAGGCAGATTTGCTGAGCAGGATTCGAGTAGCTCAGGAGAAGGATCAGGGGTTGATTGATGCTTCTAAGGTTGCAGGTTCTAAGTATCAGGTCTCTGAGAACGGGATGATACTGGTGAACGGGCGAGTTTGTGTGCCTAAGGATGATGATTTGAGGCAGGAAATTCTAAGAGAGGCTCATGCGAGCATGTTGTCTATTCATCTGGGAGCGACTAAGATGTACCAGGATCTGAAACGGTATTATCACTGGGTCGGGATGAAGTAAGATATCGCTAACTGGGTGGCGGCTTACCATGTGTGTTAGTTAGTGAAGGCTTAGCATCAGGTTCCGAGTGATTTTTTGGAGAGTTTACCCATTCCGGAGTGGAAGTGGGATATTATTACCATGGATTTCGTGGTGGGATTGCCAGTTTTGCGAACTTATGATGCTATCTGGGTGATTATGGATCGTCTGACTAAGTCAGCACATTTCTTGCCATTAAGAAGACCGATGGAGCGGCGATGTTGGCTAAGAAGTATGTGCGGGAGATAGTGAGGCTGCACGGAGTGCCAGTGAGTATCATGTCAGACAGGGATCTGAGGTTCACTTCAGAGTTTTGGAGAGCTTTTTAGGCTGAGATGGGCACTAAGGTGCATATGAGTACTGCTTATCAACCTCAGACAGATGGGCAATTTGAGAGGACGATTGAGACACTCGAGGATTTGTTAAGGATGTGTGTGTTAGATTATGGTGGTGATTGGGCGGATCACTTGAACTTGGTAGAGTTTGCGTATAACAACAGCTACCAGACGAGTATTGGTATGGCTCCATATGAGGCTCTGTATGGGAGGTCATGTCGTATACCATTATGCTGGACTTAAGTGGGGGAGAGGAGCATGTTTAGTGCAAACTTTGTTCAGGAAACGACGGAGAAGATCCGTGTTTTGAGGCTGAATTTGAAGGAGTCTTAAGATCGGCAGAAGAGTTATGCCGATAAGAGGAGGAAAGAGTTGGAGTTCGAGCTGAGAGATCAGGTGTATCTCAAGGCTGCGATGTTGAGGGGTTCCTAATAGATCCATTTCAGAGAATAAGCTAAGTCCGAGGTTTATGGGTCCGTTCAGGGTTGTGGAACGGGTTGGACCGGTAGCTTATCGTTTGGAGTTACCTCAGAGTATGAAGGTTTTTCATAAGGTCTTCCATGTTTCGATGCTGAGGAAGTGTCTACATGAGTCTGAGGAGCTGTTAGCTAGGATTCCAGAGAATCTTCAGCCCAACATGACGTTGGAGGCGAAACCTGTGAAGATTCTCGAGAAGAAATCAAGGTGTTGCACCGGAAGAGGATGCCGTTATTGTGCACAACTATTTTTTATTTTTTTATTAGTTAAAAATTCTTTAAGAAATTGCTAGTAGAAGTGCTCTTTTTTTTCCTAGTAGAAGTGCTCTTTACAAACCTATCTTCGATCTACCTAATTAGCTAAACCTCACGTCAACTTTCCTTTACTGCAAACTTTAGTTACTGAAGAAAAACTATGATTTATGCAACAAACTGAATGTATAGCAATCCCCATAAAGTTAACTTTTTCGCTTTTGCTAGTGATAAGTATGGTAAAATTTAGTCACGAACAATTTGTGATTTATGTCCTAATCGGTATTACTAATTAATTACGGACGCTCGCTTGAATACTCCATTAGTCCATTATTAGAAAAAGTTAGAACATCTGAGTAAATCAAACACTAAATATGTTTTTATGACACTTGATCCAAGTGGTTTTAACACTAAACTAATCCTACCCGGTCAAACAAAGTTCCGACAAACACAATGTTAAATGTTGCATAATGCATAAACCAATAATTTCTCTTAGGGCATAGTGACCAATAATTAATTGGAATTTTTTTTTTTTTAAATGTGGCATAAGTTTAAGGTTATTTAGTCTTTTGCCCATGCGCTCCATCATGGAAAGATAAGAGAAGAAAGTAAATAATAATAGATTTCCCTTATATTTAAATCGTATTATTTCTTTGGCTTCTAACGAGACGAAAATAACTAAAATATAGTAATCGAGAATTAGGGTGCATGTGAAAGAAATATAATTTGGTTGACGAGCTGTAATGGAACATGTTGATTCGGTTGGCCTTTTAACATCTCAAAACCACAAATGAATTAACATTACATAATTAGACGAAACTGCCGCATAGATTACTCTAATTGCATTACTTAATTTTGTCATAGTGCAAAAGTTAGGCAAGAAGAGGACTTTCCGCTCTATAGATTTATAGGGTTTTATTGGTATTCTCGTATAGTATTTTAGTAATTTATTAATATAATTTGTCCAACTAATTATTCGTCACTATGCCCTAAGAAAAATTACTAAAATAGAATCTATATACATGAAAAATTGATTCTAGTAATTCCTTTTGTTTTGCTAAAGAGATTCTAGTAATTCTAGGATCAACAATGAATTAAACATTGAAATTTGAGATCTAGAAGACTACAATCAATGACATAGCAAATATAAATTAAAAATATTGATCGTTTAATCGTAACAATTTAGGTACACATTGTAGACTGATAGTGTATTCGTGTTATTGTGTTAGAATTTAACATGTTTTGGTAATATTTATATATGTCCATTTTTAATTCCTTATCTATATTAGTTTGTTATATTTTTCTCATTGTTCGGTTTTCAAATAAATTAAAACAACATAAAAATTAAATGGTTTTTGGTTTAGTGGCGCTTCGTAAAATCTTTTTAACGTTACGTTTTTTAAGATTTCTAGTTTAAGTTCACTTGAAAGATATCCAAGCAAAACATATATGTATGTATGAGTCTTATCACATGTTTTCTTTGTTTCTAAATAATTGATTTTCTAGAGTTTCTACACATATTAATTAAATATATTAAATTTTAACTATAAATGCATTATTTTTATGCTAAACAATTTTCTATAATTTTTAACCAATAGTAATTCAATAAAATCAATAAATATGTTTTGAAATTCATAATTCATCATCATTACTTAATAAAAAATTCATAAAAAATATAAAACATCAATCTTTTATAAACATTTTTTTTAGAGCATCATTTTAGAAATGGAGTAAGTAGCTCTTATAAAAATAACCAAAATAAAATAAACATATGATGAACTTGTTGTCGAATGATAGCATTATTGATTGTAAAAAATTGGGAAATTTTATTGATTCATTTGAACTAATGAGAGCTATGGTCGGTCCCTCGGTGATAATACCGAGTCACAAGTAATCACAAATTCTAGAGATAGTAGTCGCAGGAGTTGTCGCATTAGAAGTTCTAATTCAGCATCCCTAACTGGGCCTTAAGCTTCCAATGCAATATTCATTTCCATGACGTATGCCAACATGAACCGTTTCTGGGATATTCCGGTTTGGTAATTTAAAGAAAAATCAATTAAGGCGAATCCATGAAAGGGCCCAAACATCTGGCCCATTTTGAGCTCCACCGTTGTCGTTCAATCATTAATGTTAGCACGCCATTTTTATGGTCTACGAACGATTCGGGTATTTTAAAAAAATAATTCTTTCGAAAGGTGAGACAATTTTATCTTTCGAAAAGGGTGTTAGAGATATGATTGTGATCTCCATATATTCCGTAGTCATGTTAGAGATATAATTGTGATCTCCATATATTCCGTAGTCAATACCACGATTCTTTGTTATTATCACAGGCTCCTGTATATAAGGCCGATTATATTGTACATTGGAAACATATCAAATACTTTATTTTTTCATGGTATCAGAGCCATATCGGTTACTCTAAATTTCTATTTGGCAACCATCTCTTCTTCTTCTTCTTCCTTTTCTAATCACCATGGCTGCTAATGCTGAAGCTCTCGATGCTACTCAATCTCTTCTCAACGTCAACATGATTAACATAACCAAACTCAACTCCACCAACTTCATGACATTGAGCCTTCAAATCCATGCTCTACTCGATGGCTACAATCTCACCGGTTACATCAATGGATCTCTGCCGGCACTAGAACCGACTCTCATCGTCGACAACATAACAACACCAAACCCAGACTACACCAAATGGCGCCAAGACCGTCTTATCTATAGTGGTCTCATTAGAACACTTTCGCCGTCGATTTAAACTCTTGTCACAAACATCAAAACATCTCATGATGTTTGGAAATCACTCAGTCCTACGTATGTGACTCCAAGCCGAGGCCATATCCAACAATTGCGATTGCAGCTCAAGCACTACACCAAAGGTGACAAAACTATTAATGATTACATGAGGGGTCTCACAAGTCGTTTTGATCAATTAGCGCTCCTAGGCAAACTGCTAGACCATGAGGACAAAATTGAGTACATCATAGATGGGCTTCTGGAGGATTACAAATCTGTGGGTGAGCAAGTTGAGGGTCGTGATACCTCACCCTCCATTGTCGAGATACACGAGAAACTCATCAACAAAGAGGCAAAGTTTCTGGCAATGTCCGCTCCTCCTTCAAGTGCTGTTCCGATTACTGCAAACATGGCCACATCTCGTCCAAAGCAATACCAGAATCAACAGTATCGTAACAACAATCAAAACTGGAGCAATAACAAGACGCAACAATACAACAACAATACCTCATCCAAGCAAGACATCGTCCATCCAAAGGCTATCAGGGACGATGTCAGATCTGTAGCGTGTTTGGTCATAGCGCCAAACAATGTCCTCAACTGCTACAACAAAACGCCTCTGGCTACAATCCCTTGTCGTCTCGTCCGTGGCAACCGAGAGCTAACATGGTGGTTGCATCTCAGAACCCGACAAATGCCTGGCTGATGGACTTTGGAGCAACTCATCACCTCACCAGCGATCTCAACAATATGACCCTTCATCAGGCTTACAATGGCGAAGACTCGGTTCTCATTGAAGATGGAACTGGTTTGTCAATCACTCACACCGGTTCTCTTTTTTTGCCCTCTCAAACTCGAAACTTGCTGCTCAATAATGTTTTGTGTGTTCCAAACATTAAAAAGAACCTCATCTCTATCTATCGCCTATGTAATGCTAACAAAGTTTCGGTTGAATTTTTTCCTGCTCACTTTCAGGTGAAGGATCTCAGCTCAGAGGTTCCGTTAATCCAAGGCAAGACCAAGGATGAGTTGTACGAGTGGCCAGCCCAACCTTTTATCATTCAGTCTTTCTTTACCTCAACCACACCACAAATAACCATGTCTGATTGGCATTTTTGCCTAGGACATCCTTCTGCTTCAATTCTCAAAACTGTTGTTTCCAATTTTTCTTTACATTATGTGCAATCTGTCCATCAAAACTCTTTATGCCCCGATTGTGCTATCAATAAAACACACAAATTGCCTTTTTCTCAAAACACCATTACATTTTATCTTCTCCTTCAATATATATACACAGACCTTTGGACCTTTCCTATCATCTCCGTCGATGGATACAAATATTACATCGTACTCATTGATCATTTTAGTCGGTATACGTGGCTGTACCCACTAAAATAAAAGTCACATGTCCGCGACACATTCAAGACATTCAAGGACCTGGTTGAAAATCACTTCAACACAAAAATTGGAACCTTATACAGCAACAACGGAGGTGAGTTTGTTGCTCTACAAATGATTCTAGTAGAAGCTGGTATCAGTCACTTGACATCTCCACCTCATACACCTGAGCACAACGGTATCTCGGAGAGAAAACACAGACATGTGGTGGAAACCGGTCTCACGGTACTCACTCATGCAGCGATGCCTCGCTCATATTGGACCTACGTTTTTGCAGCAGCCACTTACCTTATCAACCGCCTACCAACCCCAGTTCTCAAGATGGACTCTCCCTTTCACAAGTTTTTTGGAACTCAACCCAACTACAACAAAGTCCGCGTATATGGCTGTCTTTGCTTCCCTTGGCTATGCCCATACACGGCTCATAAGATGGAAGAATGGTCAACACCTTGTGTCTTCATTGGTTATTCACCAACTCAAAGTGGATATCTATGTCTTCAACCAAGCACCGGTCGAATCTATATTTCTTGACATGTTAGATTCGACGAAAGGACCTTTCCTTTCAAAACATATTTGCTCCTGCAACCTACCTCACCAACCCTAACAGCCACTTTCCTTCCCATTCCGTCACCACCGGTTACCAAAATACCAATCTCCACGCCACTCCCAACACCAGCACCTCAGCCGCCACTCGTACAGCAAATGGAACCAACGAACTTGGATTCTCATTTGCAGGTGCAAGAAAATTCACCGTCACTCAACATCTCCAATGCCATCAATACGTCTGCAACAACGCCGACACCTCATGTCACCTCGTCCGCTTCCCCAACTGCCACAACAGAGTCACACTCGGCCTTTTCCTCTCACAACAACACCGTCTCTGATCAACAAACAACAACTGCTATGACCGCAGTGACATCGACAACACCACCTTCAGCGCAAATAAATCAGCATCATATGCTCACCAGAGGAAAGAACCTGATCAGCAAACCAAATCCTAAATACAACTATGAAAGACAAGAGGTGGCGTGGGTCAATGTCTACTGAAATGGATGCATTTGCTCGCAATCAAACATTCGATCTTGTACCAAGACAACCACATCTTAATGTAGTTGGCTGCCGATGGATCTACAAGAACAAATTTCACACCAACGGAACACACAAGCTCTGCAAATCAAGACTTGTTGCAAAAGGCTACAATCAGAAATTTCTGCGAGACTACACTGAAACTTTTAGTCCAGTAATTAAGTCTACGATTCTCCGCCTTGTTCTCGATATCGCTGTAAGCAATTCCTGGACACTCCAACAACTTGATGTTAACAATGCTTTTCTTCAAGGAACTTTGACAGAGGATGTATATATGGAGCAGCCTCCAGGTTTCATAGACACTGACAAGCTAAATCATATTTGAAAACTCAAGAAAGCAATTTACAGTCTCAAACAAGCTCCTCGCGCTTGGTACACCGAGCTTCGTAACTTTCTGCTGAGTCTCGAGTTCTTCAACTCCTTGGCTGATACTTCACTCTTTGTTCTGAACCGGGGTAAAGAAATCATCTATCTCCTAATATATGTCGATGATATCTTAGCCACGGGAAACATTACATCTGGAATTAAGCGGATCCTTCAATTACTAGCTGAGCGGTTCTTAGTTAAAGATGCCGAGGATATTAATTATTTTCTTGGCGTTGAAGCTCATCGGACGTCGAAAGGTCTTCATCTCAGTCAACGGAAATTAATACTTGATCTACTGCACAAGTATGATATGACCAACGCCAAACCAGTAACAATGTCTATGGCGTCCTCTCTGCGGTTACATCTTCACTCTGGAACAATGCTATCCGATCCATCAAAGTTCAGAAAACTAATCGGAAGCCTTCAGTATCTGCAGTTCACCAGACTTGACATCGCATATGCAGTCAACAAGCTTTCTCAGTTCATGCATAAACCTACGGAAGATCATTGGCGAGCAGCCAAACGCATACTGCGATATCTCGCTGGCACTCCCACCCATGGTATCTTCTTCTCCGCTACTAACAAACTGGTTCTCCACGGATACTCAGATGCAGATTGGGCGGGCGACTCAGATGATTTTGTCTCAACGAACTCCTACATCATTTATCTTGGACAACATCCGATATCTTGGACTTCAAAGAAACAGAATGGCGTAGCTCGTTCCTCCACTGAAGCCGAGTACCGAGCTGTTGCCAATGCTGCTGTGGAGATTCAATGGATAAGCAATCTTCTTACGGAACTTGGCATTGCACTGCCTTCATCTCCTCTTCTTCGATGTGATAATGTTGGTGCCACGTTCTTATGTGGAAATCTTGTGTTCCACTCACGGATGAAGCACATTGCTATTGACTATCACTTCGTACGCACACAGGTCCAGGGAGGTGCTCTAAAAGTATCTCATGTCAACACACGTGATCAACTAGCTGATGCTTTAACCAAACCACTGTCCCATGCGCGATTCTTGGAACTACGTAACAAGATTGGAGTTACTTCGGACACTCCATCTAGAGGAGACGTGTTAGAGATATGATTGTGATCTCCGTATATTCCGTAATCATGTTAGAGATATGATTGTGATCTCCGCATATTTCGCACTCAATACCACGATTCTCTGTTATTATCACAGGCTCCTGTATATAAGGCCGATTGTATTGTACATTAGAAACATATCAAATACTTTATTTTTTCAAAACTATATTTTATGTTAAAATTAACAAATAGTTTTTACTATCGATTTCATCAATTGTTGATTTCAAAAAATAAAAAACAAACAAACACATAATTAATTATAATAAATAATATAAATTTACATAATATTTTTGAAACGAAAATTTACTATCTAGAGGAATTTTTTTTTTTTTAGATTAATTCCAAAATGATAATATCGTTGTTTTTCGTTATCATCTTTTGGATGAAAATATACAATCATCTAAGGTAATGAATGATATATCTTCTCTTTCACTAACTTCTTACATTTTCATAAACATGATTTTTCTATATTCTATATTCGCTAACCAAAACACCAAAAGAAATTTTGGGTTTTATACTCAATGCAAAGTCACAGAACCCTTCACAAAAATATAACATCTTCGTAGGTGAAATCACAAAGTTGATCCACTTCGACAAACCAAAAATAAATCAATTCCATTATTGGAGAAATTTGCCATAAACAAAATTATTTGTTTTAGTCAAAAGAATCACTTTTAGAAACCATCATCAAATCATTATACATATCAGCTGATAGAAATCAATCAAAGTAACTTTAAGAAATAGCCGAGAGCCGATCAGAAAATATTTTTATGAAAAGGAAAACATTTCTAAGAAGTGCTAACAATCATTACCTTTTTTTTTCTGTTTTTTTTCTTTTCTCACTACTTGAATTGCCATGTGAAAGCAATCGCATGACGATTGTAAAAACCCTAATGATTTTTAACAAAATAGGTTTAAGAACAAAAAACCTATATCATGAGATTAAAACGCTAAATTATAAACTTTAAAGCTAATCTCTAAACCTTGGCAGAATATTATTAAATTTCATAAATATGAGAGTTATTTTTAAAAAATATCATTGATGTAAATGTTGTTATAAAGTAGTTATAAAAATGCAGAAATGGTTGTGTTTAAAACTTATTTTATAACTTTCTATGTGTTGAAAAGAAGAAGAATAAAAAGGCTTGAAGTCCATCAAAATACAAAGACATTAGATAGGTCCGTTTTAGGAGAAACCCTAAGTCCCTAGGTTATCTTTGTAATCTATATAAACTCTTGTATGCCTCCATTGTTCTTTAATCTAGTACAACACAATCTTCTCCACAATACTTTATTCTCTCTTCGTCATCATCATCATTGATTCTCTTCATCCTATACTCCTCATAATCTCATAATCTCACATGGTATCAGAGCATTAAGCTCCTAATCTCGTTTTCCGCAAAACCCTAATCTCTGAAATCTCGTTTCTCTTTTCCATTCGGATCGTTTCTCTTTTCTATTCGATAAAACCCTAATCTTGTCTTTGCCCTATCCAAAATTGTTCAATGGAGACTAAGGAAGATTCCAAGCAGAAGCTCGTTATCCTCAAAGGGATAAACTATCTCCTATGGACTCGTACTCTTAGAACCTATCTACGCGGATGTGGTTTATGGAACCATGTCGTCAAGCAGAAGTATTCTACCAAAGAGATCGAGGCTAAAGGTGATGCAGAACTCAAGCCTGAGGAAGAAAAGTGGTTCCAAGATAACAACAAAGCTCTTAGCATCATCCAACAGTCCTTAGACCCGCGGCTGCTTGAAGGATACTCCTACTGTGACACCGCCAAAGAACTCTAGGACTCGCTACAGAAGATGTATGGTAACCTATCTAACCTTAGTCGTGTGTATGAGGTTAAGAAGGCGATTAATGACTTGGCTCAGGAAGAGATGGATTTCTTTGAGCACTTTGGTAGAATGAAATCACTCTGGGCCGAGTATGAGATGCTAAGGCCATCTACAAAAGATCCTACCGTGATGTTAGAAAGGAGAGAACAAGATCAAGTTTTTGGTCTACTTCTCACCTTAAACTCATCATACAAGGACGTGATCAAGCACATCCTGCGAGCAGACAAACTGCCCTCTCTTGAAGACGTATGCTCACAACTCCAGAGGAACATGGTTCCTCCGAGTTATTCTCAGGCAAGAAAGACAAGGATCTAATCATTGCCAACAAAGTAAGCTACAAGGCGCCAGAAGAAAGGAAGAGTCTATCATGTGATCATTGCAAAAAGAAAGGTCACATCAAGGAAAAGTTCTAGATCCTGCATCCTCATCTCAAGCCGAGCAAGTTCAAAGACTCCAAGGCAAACTACTCCCAAGAAGAGGAGATTGCAAAAGGATCTGGTTCAAGTTCTTCCGGATACAAAGTTGGGGAAGCTAGCACCGCTATTGTCGCCTTCCAGGATGAGTACGTGAAGAAGTCAGATCTTGATGCACTCATCAAAGCCTTGAAATGGTCTGGTAAGGTTTCAGGTATGTCTTTAAATGCTGAAATTGTACCGAACACTGTTAGACCGACTATCATTGATTTTGGTGCAAGTCATCATATGATTATTAATAAGAACATGATTAGCAATATAACTCCAGCTTTAGGAAATGTAATCATAGTTAATGATAGTAAAATTCCTGTTAAAGGTCTAGGTAATCTGAAACTATTTGGTAAAGAGTCTCAAGCTTTATACATGCCGAATTTTACTTCAAACCTAGTATCTGTTAAACGAATTGCTAATGATTTAAATTGTTTGGTTATCTTTAGTCCTAATAAAGTATGATTTCATGATATTAGCTCCGGAATCATCATCGGTAAGGGAGCAACCAGAGGAGATCTTTATGTCCTTGAAGAGTTGAACTTAAGCTCCAGACTATCTGCTGATTTATCTATTGCTTTTCATTCTGTTATTTCTGAAGCGAATAATGTTTTATGGCATGCTAGACTAGGCCATCCAAATTCTAAAGCTTTAAGTTTGTTGTTCCCAAGTGTTAAGTTAAAACATACTATTGAATGTGAAGCTTGTATTCTTGGAAAACATAGTCATTCAGTTTTTCCAAATCTAATGTGGTTTATGAAAATTGTTTTGATCTTGTTCATTTTGATGTTTGGTCATCTCCTTGCGCATCTAGAGAGAACCATAAATATTTTGTTACATTCATAGATGAGAAATCGAAATACACTTGGGTAACTTTGCTTGCATCAAAAGATAAGGTCTTAGAAGCATTCAAGAATTTTCAAAGTTATGTGACTAATCAATACAATGCAAGTATTAAGGTTTTCAGGTCAGATAACGGAGGGGAGTACACGAGTAATGCGTTCAAAGACCCTCTTGCAAAGCATGGAATCATACATCAAACCAGCTGTCCGTATACATCTCAACAGAATGGTGTAGCCGAGAGGAAGAACAGATATCTGATGGAGATTACTAGAGCATGATGTTTCACAGCAATGTTCCAAAAAGTTTCTGGTCGGATGCTGTGATCACGGCATGTCATCTCATTAACAGGATTCCGACACAGATCCTGAATGATTTATCTATGTTTTAGGTTCTAAATAAAACCAAACCATATCTTAATCACTTACGTGTGTTTGGTTGTGTGTGTTATCTAATGACTCCAGATGCCCTAAGAAACAAGCTCGAACCGAAGAGTGTCAAAGCTATGTTTATTGGGTACTCAAGTACTCAGAAAGGGTACAAGGGTTTTATTCCAGAGACTAGACGAGTGATGGTCTCTAGAGATGTGAAGTTCATTGAAGGAAAAGTATTCTATGAAGACAAAAATTGGGAAAACATCAAAGACTTATCCCAATCAGCCTCAGATAGAGCTACAAACCTCAAGAACCTGATGAAGGATCTGGGTGTCAATCTACATGAAGACAGCAAAGCAATACAAGCTCCTGTCCAGACGTTACCAGAAGCTGAAGTTCATCCCCATCCTGAGCATGAGGGGGAGACAAACACAGAAGATGAAGCAGATTCTATCTCTTCTCACGATGAAGAAGAAAAAGAAGAAGAAGAGCTTCAAGACCATCCGGTAGTTCATGATCATGATGAAGATGAACTTGAAGCTGAACCAAAACCGGTACAAGGGCTAGTACAAGGACTGAGAAGAGGTACTAGAACCAGAAAACCGTCTAAATGGAACGACGAAAAAACCTACTACAACAACAACTCAGTAGCTCATCCAATACAAGTTGTTTGCTCTCTTGCATCATTTCTAGAAGAACATCAAGCCTTCGTGGGAAAATTAAATGCTAACTTTATTCTTGAGACTTATGAAGAAGCAATGGAGATCGAAGTATGGAGAGAAGCAGTTGGAGAAGAGAACAACGCAATGGTGATTAATGAAACCTGGGATGAATCCGATTTACCTGAAGGGAAAAAGGCAGTTAACTCGAGGTATGTATTCACCATCAAGTACAAGAGTAATGGAGATCTGGAAAGGTACAAAGCAAGACTTGTGGCAAGAGGTTTTACCCAGACATATGGGAAAGATTATCTAGACACATTTGCACCAATGGCCAAACTTCATACTGTACGAGTTGTGTTCTCTTTGGCTACAAACCTTGAATGGGACTTATGGCAGATGGATGTGAAGAATGCTTTTCTTCAAGGTGAACTAGAATAAGAAGTATACATGACTCCACCTCCCGGTTGTTCTTCTCTGTGCGCTTCGGGCAAAGTTCTAAAGCTTAAGAAAGCGATCTATGGTCTGAAACAATCTCCAAGAGCTTGGTACCACAAGCTGAGTATGACCTTAAAGGAAAAGGGTTCAAGAGATCTGAATTGGATCATTCTTTGTTCACTTCAAAGAGCCAAAAAGGTATAGTAGTCATCCTAGTATACGTTGATGATATTATCGTTACTGGGAATGATAAGGTAGGTGTTCAAGACACTAAACTCTATCTCAAATCCGTTTTTGACATTAAAGATTTGGGTGAACTAAAATACTTCCTTGGGATAGAAGTATGTAGAACAAAGGAAGGCTTGTTTCTATCTCAAAAAAAGTATACATTGGATTTGTTATCTTTGACAGGTAAATTAGGTTCTAAACCGGCAAAGACCCCACTCGAAGAAGGATACAAAGTGATCCGAGAGGGGGAGATTGGCGATCAACCATATGAAAAAAAATCCAACACTCTATCGAAGACTAGTTGGTAAGTTAATCTATCTCACGATTACACGTCCTGATATTTGCTTTGCTGTGAATCAGGTAAGCCAACATATGCAAGTCCCCAAGAAGCATCATTGGAACATGGTTGAGAGAATTCTCAAGTATCAGAAAGGTGCTCCCGGACAAGGCATATGGATGGGTTGTAAGAAGGATACCGAAATCGTAGGTTATTGTGACGATGATTGGGCAGGAGACAGGAACGATAGGAAATCCACTACAGGTTATTGCACATTCGTAGGAGGCAACTTAGTCACTTGGAAGACAAAGAAATAGAAGACAACGGCACTATCAACAGCTGAAGCCGAGTATAGAGCCATGAGAAAGCTTACTAAAGAGTTGATATGGCTTAAAGCACTTCTCAAGGACCTAGGCGTTGACCAGAAGGATCCTATCACCATGCACTGTGACAATCAAGCGGCTATTCACATAGCGTGTTTCATGAAAGAACCAAGCAAGTGGAGTTAGATTGCCACAAGGTCAGAGAAATGGTAGAAAGGAAGGTTATCTTACCTTGCTACACAAAAAGCTCAGATCAGTTGGCTGATATCTTCACCAAAGCTGCGAGCATAGGAGTCTGCAAGTTCATTCTCTCCAAGCTCGGACTCACCAACCTGATCAAAGACTAGAAGATCCTAAGCGAGTACTCTTAAGTACCTGGTGGAAAAGAGCTGCCTAACTCACCGTCCCAAGTGATCATCAGAACAGCTGTGTCATTTCAGATAAGCACAAAGAGCTTCGGAGAGAGGCTTGTGAACTTGAGAAGTCAAGTGATAGTTCACAAGTAATCTGGTAGAAGTGCTACTCTCTCTCCACACTGATGACCAGAAGGTTGAAAACTGTATCATCACAAAGGGATAAAGGTGAAGTTAGTGTGAAAGCTAGCCATCAGGAACATGAGTACTCGCTACCCAGGCCAGAAGGTCTATACTCTTTTTCCCTTTGTAAAGTTTTGTCCCACAAGGTTTTCTTTGCTGAGGTTTTTAATGAGGTAGACTTATGGTTCTAAGCTTAGTAATATCTTCTATTCTCTGGCTAAGCTTGAGGGGGAGTGTTGCAAAGAAGAAGAATAAAAAGGTTTGAAGTCCATCAAGATACAAAGACATTAAATAGGTCCGTTTTAGGAGAAACCCTAAGTCCCTAGGTTATCTTTGTAATCTATATAAACTCTTGTATGCCTCCATTGTTCTTTAATCTAGTACAACACAATCTTCTCCACAATACTTTATTCTCTTTTCGTCATCATCATCATTGATTCTCTTCATCCTATACTCCTCATAATCTCATAATCTCACACACTATGAACCATGTTATAAAGTGATATGTACTTTATTCAATAATTACAAAATTTTATTATAAAACGGTAAAAAATCAATTAAACAATAATATAATAAACTAAACACATTAAGAATTTGAAAATTTTATTTAATTTTGTTATGAGACATATTATAAAAATTATATATTTTATAAGTGGTTGTAAACAGTAGATTAATTTGTAAATCGTTATAATCATGTTTCAAAAATAGGGGTGGGCATTTTGGTTTAATGGGTCTGGTTCAGGTTCTGTTTGGTTCGGTTAATTTGGGTTTAGTAAGAATTTAGCCGAACTCAACCGAAGTTAATTTGGTTTGGTTTGAATTCGATTTGGTTTGGTTCGGTTTGGCTGTGGTTTTGTTTGGTTTTAGTTCATTTAAACAAATAAAAAAACAATCATAAGTTATATAAATTAAGCAAATAGGGAAATGTACTAAACTCTAATTATTTAGACATGTTAGAAAGAAGGGTGAATTTCAAAAATATCACTTTTGAAATAAAATTTTATAAAAACGCCATTTTGATTTATCAATTGGGAACTTAACTTAAACGACACATAAATTAGGTAATATTACTAGAAATATATAAAACTTTTTTTTATTACTGATCTATTTTAAATGCCCAGCGTGCCCTTGTAATTACGTTATGACAAAAAACCTAATTACAAGAATGCCATTACTTTTGAGTGCCACGTCAGATAAAATCTGGCGCCACATAGGAAATCGCTGACGTGTATTCATGAACTCAGCCGTAAAGCATTACGGCAGTATTGACGGCTGAGTTATATATAGGATGTAGCTGGCTTAAAAAAATTGGCTGATTTACATATACAAATAAGCCAAACGATACGATTGAGTTACAAAACGTGGCTGATTTAAGATCTTCTGGCTGACTTAATATTTATGAGACGGCTGAGTTTACAAAAATCTGCCTGATTTATGAGCTAATGTTTGACTTACGTACATATATGACGGCTGATTTGTACATCGGCTGGTTGAGATATGTTTCTCACGATGATGGAATGATCATCGACTGGCTGTGTTACTAAACAGACGACTTACCTATGAAAGATTGTTACGGCTGATTTAAGTATAATTAGCGTAAATCAGCCGTGTTTAGCTTGATTAATAGTAAACTCGGCCTTATTACGTCTGATTTATTAGCGAAAGATTAATTACTACAATAGCATTCATTTGACGGCTGATTTATTGGACGATACAGCTGACATAATATTTTCCAGCTGATCTACGCCCTTTTATGGCCTCTTTTCGAACCCGATTTTTGTTGTTTTTATTACTGAAATAGTATTCACGTAGCAACTGACTTACATATGCATTTGATGACTGATTTAGTTAGGCTGATTTACGTTTTCATTTTGTGGCTCACTTGCCATATAAGCAAAAAATTAATGACATCAAATCCGATTTTCCATGTCATCAGCTCCTATTTTCCATGTCATTTTCCATGTCATTGTTAGAGTTTTATGCTGTGCCGCTGTGTCTTCTTCTTCTTCTTCATCTATTTATCTTCTTTATCATCTGATACCCAGAAACTTAATCGTCTTCTTCCTCATTATTTTTTTTCATTGATCTTTGTTCGAGATCTTATGGATCCGGAAATTATTGTTTCCGGTAACTGGGTCAAGAAAAACAGATACGTATTCAACGCCGACGGTAGAGGGTGTAGAGTTCTGTATTTAAATGATGAAACAACACACGATGAACTTGTGAAGTCTGTACTCGATGATTACGGATTGAACGAGTCGAGCCATCAGATTCAGCTGAGCTACATGTTCTCGAATAAAACTTTGAAAACAATGGCGCACGATACTCCACCAGTTTACGTCTCCAATACTCGACAGATGATAGGTTTTCTAAGCCTAAGGAAATTCGAACAGATACGTCTCTGTGTAGAGATTACGGAGAAAAAGGAGAGCCAAATTAGTCGGAATGACGAAGTGAGAGAGCAGAAGAAAAGGTTATTCAGTTACGGTGGTTTCAGTAATGATAATTGTCCTGGTGGTGAAACAAAATACGAAGATAAACGAGACGATGAAGACTTGGATTGCGCAAGTAAAATGGAAGGTGAAGAATCCGAAGTAGGCGGAGAATCCGAAGTAGGCGAACAAGACAAAGAAGATGATGAATTTGAAAGCCGATTTGATATGTTCGACGACTCGGATGGTGCTTCATCTGAAGATGATAACTTCAGTTCATACGGTGAGTCTCCAACAAAAAACGAAGATTCACCGACGCTACCGCCTAAGAAGAGAGCTCAGAACATGTCGGTGAGCGGATCGGAAAGGAATCCAGAGGTTCTAAGGTTGGAGATGTCTTCGCTAAACCTCGCGGTAGGGCAACGATACGAGAGTAAAGCCGATTTGGAGAAACGACTGAAACTTCTTACGGTGAGAGATCAATTTGATTTTGATGTAGACGTATCCAATTCGGACACACTCATTGTTAAGTGTTGGGTTGATGGATGTCTCTGGAGAGTTCGTGCTTCTTCACAAGGGGAATTACCGGTATTTTATGTTCGTATTTACGATTCGGAGCATACATGTTCTGTAACTGAGCGTTCTAATCGATCTCGACAAGCAACACCAGATATTTTAGGCCAGTTGTACAGGGAGTATCTCGGCGACGTTGGTCCGTCTGTTCGACCTAAGAGTGTTGGAATAACTATCAATAAGCATTTTGGTGTAAAGGTAATTACTAGTACGTTGCAGCTGACTTATTTGTATAGTACAGCTGATTTTTAGTACGTTTTGGCTGACTTATTTGTATATTACAGCTGATTTATTAGTACGTTGCGACTGACTTCTATTTCAGCTGATTTTTTAGTACATTTTGGCTGACTTATTTGTATATTACAGCTGATTTATTTGTACGTTGCGACTGCCTTCTATTTCAGCTGATTTATTGGTAAGTTGCGGCTGACTTATTTGTTTATTACACCTGATTTACTTACTTGTACTTTACGTTTTCCGTGTGGACAGATGGATTATTGGAAATCACATAGGACGCTAAAATTTGCAAGAGAAATCGATATGGGAACTCCTGAGAGTGGGTTTGAAGACTTGCCTCCTTACCTATATATGTTAAGAAGGGCAAATCCGGGTACGGCTACGCGTCTTCAAATTGATAATTTTGGAAGATTCATGTATGTGTTCCTTGCGTTTGGTGCGAGCATAAATGGGTTTCCTTTCATGTGCTAAGTTGTCATTGTCGACGGTACGTTTCTTAACGGTAAATACAAAGGGATACTTCTCACAGCACTAGCTCAGGATGGTAACTTTCAGATTTTCCCAATAGCCTTCGGTGTGGTTGACACTGAAAATGATGATTCATGGCACTGGTTTTTTACGCAACTAAAATTTTTGATTCCTGACGATGAGGCTCTTGCGATTATCTCAGATAGGCATAATTCGATAGGAAAAGCAATTGGAAATGTGTTTCCGTTGGCTTCTCGTGGAATTTGCACTTACCATTTATATAAGAACATTTTGCAACAGTACAAGGGAAAAGATGTCTTTCGTCTGGTGAAGAAAGCGGCAAAATGTTTTAGGGTTTCTGACTTTAATACAAGGTTCGAGGAGATTGAAGCGATTAATCCTGAACTTCATGACTACCTCCAAAGAGCTGATGTCCGACTGTGGGCGCGTGTTCATTTTCCGGGCCAAAGGTACAATTTGATGACTACGTACATAGCGGAATCAATGAACAGAGCACTGTCAAATGCTAGAAGTCTTCACATTGTTCGACTATTAGAATCGATATAGGTTATGATGACCAGATGGTTTGAAGAACGGAGAGAGGATGCGAAATCGCAGCCAACCACGCTTTCGCGTGGTGTCGAGAAACTACTACATGTAAGTCAGCCATTGCAGTTCATAAGTCAGTCGTTATTGTTCCATAATCCAGCCTTTATGATAAGTCCGCCATTGCAGTTCATAAGTCAGTCGTTATTGGTCCATAACCCAGCCGTAATGTTTTAATAATTTTTTATGTATTATAAATAGGGTCGTGTCATTGCCGCCAGACTTATGACGGTACAAAGGATTGATCCTTATCACACGAAAGTTACATATGGATCGTCTTTGCATATTGTGAATTTGGAAACAAGAAAATGCACATGTCGGCGTTTTGAACACGAGAAATTACCATGCGTGCATGCAATCGCAGCTGCCGAGGACTGGAAAATTTGTCATATATCCTTGTGCAGTCCTTACTACAACAGCAGTTATTTGGTAAACGCATACGCTGAGTCGATCATGCCCATAGATTCAGCGCTCCAAGTTCCAAATAACGTTGTTAACCAACCGTGCTTGCCCCCGCTTGTTCGTCAACAACCAGGAAGGCCTAAGAAAAGTAGGATGAAATCTGCTTTAGAAGTTGCCCTTGAGAACAAACGTCATAGGAAACGACACGCATGTTCTCGTTGTAAACAGCCTGGGCATAATGCAAAAACTTGTCTGATTTAAAAGTGTTGTTTGGATATGTATGGATTTGTCTTTTTGTTAATGCGATAAATCAGTCGTAAAGATTGAATTACTGTCAATAAATGACTAACTTATGATTACAATACAGCTGATTGTCAATAAACGACAATGAGATTGGGTTAGATGAGGAAGACATTTTCTTTCGAAATTTTAGAAGACGAAGATGGTAATTCGTCCAAACGCGTAATATTTTAAAAAAAATTAGAGTTCCCAAAAAAAATTAGAGTTCCCAAAAGATTAATCATTACTCCTAGTATATGGAGCCATATATATGTCAGTATAGCATCTCGAGAATACGAAACATCGCATGTTAAAATTGAATAAGTAATGTTTTTTTTTTCTCGCCGAAATACGAATCGTCAGGAGATAAATTACACGTTTTGGCTGACTTATATGCACTTAACGTCGCGAGATAAAATTGAATAAATAAATATTTTTTTTCCCGCCGAAATACGAATCGTCGCGAGATAAATTACACGTTGCGCGGCTAACTTATATGCACCTAATGGCTGACGTAAGACACGTTCAATATGACTTATATATTGAAAGAGAACCTATACCTCAAAATTATTTATCTCGAGTTTAGGGTATGGCACTTTTAATACTTTATACGGTTGAAAAAAAAAAGCTTTAGTTTCATCCAAAAGAAAAAAAACAAGCAATATAGTTTCATCAAAAAAAAAACACACAAAATTCCATAAAAAATAAAAGAGGCATCATGCCTCGATCTTGGAGCAAAACTTGAGCATAAGAGGAGATGCTTTGTCTTCCCAAACTAACTCCAGCACAAAAGATTCGTACGCCTTAACACCAATAGCCTTGAAGAATTCTCTAATCCCTGAACCAAAGCACAACTTCATCCAAATGTCTGGCACGCATATTCACACTGGCCACTCTACTCCATGCTGGTCCAAAAGAGTAATCTCTTTCCCTCCTGCTTTTTCCATTTGGTGAGCCCTAGTGAAGCTCAGTGGAATATGCTGAATAAGAAAGAGACAATAAGCTCTTGACAAAGCATCAATAACGACAAAAATTGAATAACAAAATTCCTTCAAGAGAGTTTACTTAAACTTACAATTCTAGAATCTTTGAGACTAGCTGGTGTGACAGTTATTGTCACAAATCGGTTTTCACTTTGACTACTCTCACCGGTTTCTCTCTTCTTCTCTTTGTCCTCCTCCTCCTCCTCCTCCTCCCCCTCCACATCATTATCATCATCGACGTTGTTGCTAGACTGTACATATTGAATCTCACAGCAATTAGGTCCAAGACCAGTGACGTGGAACAAAAATTCTCCTTCGTGTCTGAAAATGACGAAGTCTCCGACTCGGAAATCATGAGCAAATGCGAACTCTTTCCATCCAAAGGTGAGTCTCCGACCTTCCATCTTCACCTTCCATGTTTTCTCAGACGCGTCTGACTTAAGCTCCATCATATTTCTTTCGTTTCTTCCTTCTATGTATTTCGAGAAGAACTTTTCCGGAATGCTCTGCAACCAAGACATTGAGATATATATATATATATAGAGAGAGAGAGAGAGAGATGGAGGGAAGAAGGGAGATTACATACGAGGTGGGAGTAGAAGCCGGGAAGAAGAGGTTGAAAAAAATGTGAGTTTGTAGGAGATTTACATACTTGATCCGCCATTATGGAAGTTGGAAAAGGAGCTTCAAAGATAAGAAAACCCTAAGTTTATGAGTGCTGTTCGTAATCCTCCTCTTACTTACATGGTTCATACAGAAAGATTACACTAATAAATGTTAGTTGACTAAACATTGTAAGTTGTGTTCAAAAACATTGAAAACTAACGACAAGGCATTTAAGTTTTTAGTGGAATATTTAAAAAAGATTAGAGTTCCCAAAAGATTAATTATTACTCCTAGTATAGGGAGCCATATAACTGTCAGTATAGCGTCTCGAGAATACCAAACGCGTGCGTAATACGATTACGTACATACTACACGACAAACTCATTTTAAATACACGGCTAAACTTATAGAAACTAAACGTCTGACTTATATTTTAAAAACGGCTGACTTATCTCATGCGTGTCAAAAGTGAAGTCATAAACGACGTTAAGGCTGAGTTATGTTAAAGGTTAGGCTTAGTCATAAACGAAGTTTAGGCTGACTTATTACATAAACATAAGTGGTTGAATTATATTTAAAATACGGCTGACTTATATATACTACACGGCTGACTTATATTTACTACACGGCTGAATTATATTTAACATAAAGTCATAAACAAAGAAACAAAGGATTAGATTACCAAAAATACATAACTGATCTGAATTACATTATAAAGGAGGAAACAATAGTTTATATTACAACATCCAAAGCCTATTGTCCGACCAATATATAATCGGCTTAAATTCACGGTAAAAAAGACCTAACTCTTTAATCCAAAAGCATCGGTCACACAAATTGTTATCCTTACTGTCTTCAATGAACCAAAGATCCCAATCTCGGTTCATCAATGGAGTACATATGCAATTATAGAACAAGGTTTTTTCCGTTGACATGAACTCATACTTCTTCGTTAGAAACGCATCAGTGTGAGACGTTCCCCAACCCCAGTCTAGAGATCTAACAATCTTGCATATCCTCTGAACAGATTTCCTTGTGAAAAGAGATAAATACTACTCAGTATTCCAAAATACCTTGCGCGTCATTGCATATGTGTACAAAGCACGCTCGAATCCTGCATCTGCTGCTCTCTTAATCAAAGCAATTCCTTCATCTTGGAGGTCGAACGTTAAGAACTTCTGTACACCCTCTAAGAACAGTGTACTCGGGTTTCCATTAGCGTAGCAAACTTGCATCACCAAGCTAGATAGATGTGTGTACGAAGGGAAGGTAAACACATCAATAGATGCGTACACTCCGGGCCGGTCTGTTAGTTCCTTCATATACTTGCATGTTGCTCTCAATCTATATAGATCTGCAACAGAGTTAGCGGCCACACGTTCGGCCACTAAGGCTTGGATTTCTTCAGGTAGGGCTGTAAGAGGGAATACTTCCATTACAAAGTGGATTTCTCTAGAGATATAAAGTTAATGAAAATCTAAACAGATGGTAAAGGCTGACTTATGTGTTAGTCAACCTTTAATCTAAACAACTGGTCGGTAACTGAGTAGAAAAACAAGTAGGGTTTATGACTGGTTAATGAGTGTTTAAATGGTATTTATATATTAAAAAAAAAGAAAAATAGCGACTCTTCAGTTACTGAGTAGTTACGAAAAGCAACTGTTTGGTAACTGAGTAGAAAAACAATTGTTCGTATATTTTGAGTAAAGGCTGACTTAGTGTTTCGGCTGAGTTATGACAGCTTTGTGCAAAAGAATCGGCTGACTTATTGGTTTAAATTTTCAAAATACAAACTAACTAAAGGGTCTCATACGGCTGAGTCATAAACGAATTTTAGGCTGAGTTATGTCAAAGGTTAGCCTGACTTATAAATGAAGTTTAGGCTGAGTTATGATAAAATAAACAAATTCTATATTAGAGTTCGAAAAATACATAAACATCAGAGTTCTAAAAATACATAAAAATTTGAGTAATAAGCATTACATAAACATAAGCATTAGCATTAGATAAACATTTAGTCAGCCATATATTTTGCACCAAGCTTCATCCAATCAATTTCTGGAACTTCGACTTTGGCCATCTTTTGTTCGGCTTCAACGAGTTTATGAGAAAGTTTGACCAACTCAGCAAATAAGTCAAAGTTTTCCTTCCCCATAATTTCCTCAAGCAAATCCATCTTCGCATTAATAGAGTTCACTTCCATCATAGCATCATGCAATACAGCTTTAGCTTTCATCTGTTCCTTGACCAAGAGGAGCAACGACTTGTAATGCTCCTCGGTTTCCCTTCTGGCCTTTTTAACATCATTTGCTCTGTGGTCATCCTCCATTGGACGCTTCATCATCTTCTTCGATTCTGCCATTGAGAACAAGAAAAAACTAACTTGTATTTGAGATTGCAAAAGGATAAAACAAGTTCAAAGTTAATAAGAACGAATGTTCGGTTACTGAGTTTTCACTTGGTATTTATAGAAAAAACCGAAAACTGTTGGGTTACTGAAACTGTTCAGTTACTGAGTAGTTGCCAAAATAAATTACGTATTAATTGTTCATAAATTCTCTATTTTTTAAATTTAAAAATGTGTAACTGAGTAGTTGATAAAACTGTTCAGTTTAGCGTCTCGAGAGTATTTGTAACGCCCCGACCGCCGTCGAGCTATCAGTATGCAGGGGAAATCCCCATCCCCTCGAGAGAAATCTTCATCTCTCAATAACATACAGAGAAAATCCTCATCCCCTCAGGAGAAATCCTCATCTCCTACTGGGCCCCACGCCCACTCTCGTCCCATGGGCCCACCCCTATCCGACGGTCGGTGCGTTAGTCCGGGAGGCTCGAAAAACTTGTTTACTGACCCTGCAAATCACCACGTGATCTTTCCCCGTGTTTTGTCCTCACTCACACGGTACTGGAAATTACTTCCCAGTAGGTCACACATCCAGAGAGAACTCCAGAGTTAAGCGTGCTTGGGCTGGAGCAATTTAATGATGGGTGACCTACTGGGAAGTAATTTCCAGTACCGTGTGAGTGAGGACAAAACACGGGGAAAGATCACGTGGTGATTTGCAGGGTCAGTAAACAAGTCTTTCGAGCCTCCCGGACTAACGTACCGACCGTCGGACAAGAGTGGGCCCACGGGCCGAGAGTGGGCGTGGGGCCCATTGGGAGATGAGGATTTCTCCTGAGGGGATGAGGATTTCTCCTGTATGTTATTGAGAGATGAGGATTTCTCTCGAGGGGATGAGGATTTCTCCTGCATACCGATAGCTCGACGGCGGTCGGAGCGTTACAGTATTAATACATGGCTGACTTATCTAATGCGTGTCAAAAGTGAAGTCATGAACGAAGTTTCGGCTGAGTTGTATCAAAAGCTAGGCTGAGTTATATCAAATGCTAGTCTGAGTTATATCAAACGTTAGGCTGAGTTATATCAAATGTTAGGCTGAGTTATAAACACTCAGACACACTTAGGGAAAAAGTGAAGTCATGAACGAAGTTTCGGCTGAGTTATATCAAATGTTAGGCTGAGTTATATCAAATGTTAGTGTGAGTTTCGGCTGAGTTATATCAAATGTGAGGCTGAGTTTCGGCTGAGAAATATCAAATTTGAGGCTGAGTTACTACGTAGACTAATAAAACATAAGCATTAGATAAAGTTAGATAAACGTAAACATAAACGTAATATTACTAAAACATAAGCATTATATAAACATATATCCCTATTTTGCATGATACTCCATCCAATCTAATTCTTCAATGCTGGTGTTATACATCTTTTCTTTGGCGTGAACGAGTTCTTTTGCAAGCTTGTCCAACTCAGCGAGGAAGTCAACCTTTTCCTTCCCGAAAAATTCTTCAAGCAAATCCATTTTCGCAGAAATTAACATAACTTCCACATAAGCATCATGCAATTCAACTTTTGTTTTCATCTCTCTCTTGATCGAGAGTATCAACGTCTTGTAATGGTCCTCGTTTTCCCTTTTGGACTTCTTAATAGCATTTCGTCGATGGTCATCCTCCATTGGACGCTTCATCATCTTCTTCGATTCTGCCATTGATGCTGCATGTATATCGAAAATAGGATGTTAATATATAATGTAAACATCTAAACAAATCAAGTTGCAAAAACGTGAATTACATATACTAGGAGAACAAGGAAAAACTAACTTGTATTTGAGATAGCAAAAGGATAAAACAAGTTCAAAGTTAATAAAAACGAATGTTCGGTTACTGAGTCTTCACTTGGTATTTATAGAAAAAAACGAAAAATGTTGGGTTACTGAAACTGTTCGGTTTCTGCGTAGTTGCCAAAAATACTATAAAATATAGAGAAAATTACTCAAATAGCATTGTTAATATGATTAGCGTCTCCAGAATACCAAACGCGTGCATAGAAAAGGTTAATATTCACACGCCATATTTATATAATAGATATACTTATAGGAATTAGGGTTTAGGGTTTAGGGTTTAAGGTTTTGTGAGAACAATGTGTATCTTTTGCTATACCTTTAGGAATAAGAGTTTAGGGTTTAGAGTTTAAGGTTTTGTGAGAACAATGTGTATTTTTTACTATACTTATAGGAATTAGGGTTTAGGGTTTAGGGTTTAAGGTTTTGTGAGAACAATGTGTATCTTTTGCTAGACCTTTAGGAATAAGAGTTTAGGGTTTAGAGTTTAAGGTTTTGTGAGAACAATGTGTATCTTTTACTATACTTATAGGAATTAGGGTTTAGGGTTTAAGGTTTTGTGAGAACAATGTGTATCTTTTGCTAGACCTTTAGGAATAAGAGTTTAGGGTTTAGAGTTTAAGGTTTTGTGAGAACAATGTGTATCTTTTACTATACTTATAGGAATAAGAGTTTAGGGTTTAGAGTTTAAGATTTTGTGAGAACAATGTGTATCTTTTACTATACTTATAGGAATTAGGGTTTAGGGTTTAGGGTTTAAAGTTTTGTGAGAACAATGTGTATCTTTTGCTAGACCTTTAGGAATAAGAGTTTAGGGTTTAGGGTTTAAGGTTTTGTGAGAACAATGTGTATCTTTTGCTAGACTTTTAGGAATAAGAGTTTAGGGTTTAGAGTTTAAGGTTTTGTGAGAACAATGTGTATCTTTTACTATACTTATAGGAATTAGGGTTTAGGGTTTAGAGTTTAAGGTTTTGTGAGAACAATGTGTATCTTTTACTATACTTACAGGAATTTGGGTTTAGGGTTTAGGGTTTAAGGTTTTGTGAGAACAATGTGTATCTTTTACTATACTTATAGGAATTAGGGTTTAGGGTTTAGGGTTTAAGGTTTCTCTCTTTTCAAAATTAATACTCTCAAGTAAATTTATATTTATTTCTATAATTAAATCAAAAGAGTTTTTAATCAATATTGTTTTAAGATTTTCGTTTTTCATTTTTATAGAAAATTAACTTTTATTGAAATTAATAATAAAAACTTTTCAAAGAGATTTTAACATGTTTTGTGAAAAAAAATTCTCAAATTTATAACAACAAATACAATTATTCTTTTGAAATATTTTTTTATCACAAAACAATTTGAAAGTAAGAAAACATTCTTAGCAATTTAAAAAAATTCAACTGAAGTCGAAATTGAACATTATTAGCAATTTAAACATGGACTAATATTTTTCTAATTTATTTGATTTCTAAAAATATTAACCGCGTATAACGCGGGGAGTCATCTAGTTATTAATAATTTGGGAACAAAGAGTTATGATTGAACTCAGTCTTAACACATTTATGTCACTTAAAACTCAGTCATAACTCAGCATAAACTTCCTTTATGACTCAGCCTAAAGTCTGACATACCCGAAAATCGAGATAAATAAATTTAAATAATAGAGAATATATGATTTTTATTATGGCGTCTGAATACGTAATCATAACCAAAATTAATACTCTCGAGACGCTAAAATGACGAGCTATATGGCGCTTCCTATATTAGGTGTAATGATTAATCTTTTTTGGGAACTAGTAGTTTTTTGGTCAGTCTTAACACATTTATTTATTCAATTTTATCTCGCGATGTTTCGTACTTCTATATATCTGTATATATCTATTTTCGGCTGAGTTATATCAAATGTTAGGCTGAGTTATAAACACTATTTTCTCCCTTCTCATAAATCTATCTGTTTCATATCCCTTGTCGACATGTCGGTTGTCCCACCCTGTACTTCCAAGTTATTCAGCAGTGTCGATGCCATATTATACTCACCTGATCGGGATCACCTCCCCGTTCTAAACCCTGGTATTGGTATTATTGATAAAACAACCATCACGTGGTTCAAATTTTTACATGAGCTCTCGAAGGCGATCCCGGAGATTCTTCGAGAAGGCTTGGTTCATGAGTGGCCGACTTACCGCTTCATTCCCGCTTATTTTAAGGAACGATGGTTTCTTAAACTCGCTGTAAGCCAACCGTAATATCTTTCTTTCGGGTTCATATTATGAACAACAATAATATTTCTCTTTTTTTTTTTATTTTAGCGAAAATAAAGATGGGAACCGAGACACACTTTGACGATTTGGACACATTTTAATCTGGTGGCTAGAACGCTATTTCGAACTCAAATGCGCACATTAAGGAGGATATGGGTGCATGGTGGCGAGAAGCCAGATTGGATAAACACTATAGTTTGGACGAATCTGGTCGATATGTTTGAAGAGTTTGGTCCTGATAATTTTGGTTTTTGAATGTAATTTAGTTATGAGACCCTTTAAGTTAGTTATTTGTTTTTTGAATGTTTAAACCAGCCGTATCTTTTGTGTTTTGAATGTATAAATCAACCGTATAGATAAGCTAGTTACTTGTGTTTTGAATATTTAAACCAATAAGTCAGCCGCTTCTTTTACACAAAGCAGTCATAACTCAGCCGAAACATGAATTCGTCACTCTTAAGTCAGCCGCTTATTTTGCACAAAGCATTCATAACTCAGCCGAAACATGAATTCGTCACTCTTAAGTCAGCTGCTTCTTTTTGCACAAAGCAGTCATAACTCAGCCGAAACATGAATTCGTCACTCTTAAGTCAGCCGCTTATTTTGCACAAAGCATTCATAACTCAGCCGAAACATGAATTCGTCACTCTTAAGTCAGCCGCTTCAGTCAGTCGCTATTAAGGAGCGTAAACGCTGACTAACACATAAGTCAGCCTTTACTCAGTAACCGAAGAGTTGCTATTAATTTTTTTTTAAATCAATAAAATACAATACAATCTCTTTAGTGTTTTAGTGTTTCACAAAACCCTATATGAACTGCCCTAACATATTATAAGTTCCTTCATCTAAGATCTCTGATGCCATCTTCACCCGTATACCCTGAATATTCGCATCATTTATCCCATGGAAAGTAGTGCCAAGCGCTAGACACTCGACAAACTTCAATGCATACACCCCACAGTTGCCAATTTGGACATTTTGTGGGATGTATTTACCGCTCCTCCTTCGGAACGAAAACTGCTTCAATCTAGGTTTTCGGAGATTGGCAGGAACTAATTCGTTAATCATAAATGGGATCATGTGCGAAAACGGCCTAAATGAATCACTAATTTTTTTTCACTTTCGGGTGTCACCTTTCCAATGATGGGATCGTAAACGTCGATCTTCTCATTAACAAGGTCCATGTGATATGCCACCCAATGATCTCCTCCAGTTTGTAGAACTCCGTACAAGTGATCGACATCTTCTAACCACTTCTTGTTTGTTTGCAAGTCATTAGGAGTTTTGCCGTTTACTAAATCCTCATACCCAGCTGTGAACTTAAACGCCTTTGGTTTGATCTTGAACTGTATGTAATCCATACACCATACTGCAGTAAACCAAATGTCCATAAATCCAATTCGCTTGGAGTAGAATGGGGAGGGATCTAGCATGGATTTTTTTATGAGGGTTCTCATATACGCGGAAATATGTTGTACAAAGAAAAATTATACTTAACTCAGCCCCATATAATATATAACTCAGACATAAAGCATACTTAAGCCTACATAACTCAGAAATATAATAAATAACTCAGACATTAAGTATATTTAACTCAGTCCCATATAATATATAACTCAGACATAAAGCATACTTAAGCCTACATAACTCAGACATATAATAAATAACTCAGACATTAAGTATTTTTAACTCAGCCCCATATAATCTATAACTCAGACATAAAGCATACTTAAGCCTACATAACTCAAACATATAATTAATAACTCAGACATTACGTATATATAACTCAGCCCCAACAGTATAATTACATCATCAGACAGTCATCCATAATCTATCCTTGGCCAATACTTTCTCTCAGACATGAGAACTCTGTAGAACTCGATCTCGTCTGTACCCTTTGTAAATAAAACATCCCTAAAACAATTAAACACAAGTTAGTTTAGGCAAATATTGCTAATACCCGTATTAACATATGCTCTAAAGGGTCATACTCGAATGGCTTTAGGTGATCCAAAAGTTTAGCCACTTTAACCGGATCAGCAGGTGTGACAGGATCATAGATTGCCGGTGAAGGTTCATAATTTTTCCTCATGCACGTCATTCCATTGTCTCCAATATAAGGAAAAACTCGTGCTTGAGGATCATTTTCTAGCCTCCCTGAAGACCCATCAGGAGATAATTTCACCCTTGACTCCCGGTAAGCCTTAATTCTCTCAGACCTAATCCTGTCCTCTTCCTCCTCATCAGACTCCGGCAACACTTCGTTATATTCTGCGACAAATTTGCTGGTGACATCCACAATCTCACTGTCGTTGTTTAAAATTTGTTTCTTCTTTGCTGGGATAGTCACTTCCGGAGGTTTCGGATCGTCGTTGCCTTTACGATTCCTCGTTGTCCTCCTTCTTACTTGCCCCTCCTTTTTTAAAGCATCGACCTTCTTCTTTAAAGCATCGGCCTCCTTCTTCTTTAAAGCAGTGGCCGCCTTCTTTAAAACATCGGCCTCCTTCTTCTTTAAAATAGCGGTCTCCTTCCTCTTTAAAGCAGCGACCTCCTTCTTCTTTAAAGCATCGGCCTCCTTCTGCTTTTTAACCTCAGCTTCCTGCTTTTTTGCCTCAACCAATTTCTTAGCAGGAGAAACAGTAACGAAATCAACTGTTTCTTCTTCGTCATTACCAAACTCCTCAGCCAATTCCACTTTGGTCTTATGAACTGGTTTAGTACTTTTAAGCTGTATTAACATATAAACATAACTCAGCCAGAATAAAAAGAATAAATCTGTCGTTATGTAACTATAACTCAGCCGTCAAATAGGTAATAAATCAGTCGTCAAATATAGGTAATAACTCAGCCGTCAAAAGTAACCATAACTCAGCCGTCAAAAATAAACATAAATCAACTGTAACGTACATTATGCAGGGGGATGTTGACTGGTTCAGGACTTTTATCCTGTTCAGGACTTTTAAACTCGTCCTTCTGCGGCTGTATTAACATATAAACACAACTCAGCCGAGACTAATAAGGATAACTCAATCGTCAAAAATAAACATAACTCAACTGTAAAGTACCTTTAGACTATTAACGGATTTCTGCGGGATGTTGTTCACTTTTGATTGGTTATCATCCTTTTGAGTACTTTTTCGTGCCTCGAGAGCATTCAGACGCTCTCTCATTTGCATCCGATCATTCTCAATAGATGCAACTCTTTCTTCCACAACAGCTCGGACTGTATCACCAATCATCTTCTTCAAATCTGACAACTCTCCAAATTTTGTGTTATAGGCGTTTAACTACGCCTCAACACTGTCTATTCTACTACCAAAGTTGTCAAACTTGTCAAATCTTCTGACAAGGTTTTCCAGGACATTGACTACGGTCGTCAAATCCGTCTCTTTCCCCATATCCTTGTAGCTACTATGCTGCAACACAATCTCACTGTTGCTTACTTCCTGTTTTTTCGTAGCTTTCTTCTGTTTTTTGCGGGGGGTTGATCGGAATCTAACGAAACTGCAGCCTTCATTTTTTTCTTCTTCTCATCGCTCTTCACATCCCAAAAACCTCTAACAAACCTACCCGCATGTATGTTTGTTACCAGATTTACAACTTCTGGGTCATTTTCTTCACTCGCCCACTGCGGAAACAGCTCTTCTACAGCCTCCTTCATAACCATTTTCTTCACACACACCTGCATAGTAAATCAGCCATCAAATAACTCATAAGTCAGACATCAAAGATTCATAACTCAGCCATCAAGTAACTCATAAGTCAGACATCAAATGATTCATAACTCAGCCATCAAGTAACTCATAAGTCAGACATCAAATGATTCATAACTCAGCCATCAAGTAACACATAAGTCAGACAGACTAAAAAGATCCATAACTCAGCCAAGTCAATCTTCTTACCTCACCATGGTCTCTGATCTCCTCAGCTATGGCTGTAGTAAGATTTTTACGTGTACGGGTTCCACCCCATCGCAAAAGAGGAATTTCGTTCTCATTGACTACTCTTCCAAAATGCTCTCCGAAGCAGGTCACAGATTCATACGCCCAAACCAGCAACACGTCCTTCATGCCGCTAATGGTGTACAACTTTCCTTCTGGATTCAACATCTTAACTGAACCAACCAGAACTTCGAATGCAGTCCGACCCCACGGATAAGTCCTCAAGGCTTCATCGTCGAATACTCTTTTTGCACTTTCAAAGGGTATTCTAGAATTATGATGCAAGCCATAAAGTCCCATGGCTTGAAGAAGCAACAACCCTAACCATTTCCTCTTTTCAAAACTCCAGCCTCGACAGCCCTCTAATGCTGCCCTCAGTTCATCTAACTTGGGTCCTACCCCAAGCGGCACCTTCAACTCCTCCCAGAAAGTTTCGTATTGCTCAGGTTCAAAACTTTCTATTGGCAGTGGATCTGTGTTTAGACCCGTGAGCGCACCAAATTCGATTAAGCTAAACTTGATCGGTTGATCAACAACGAGAGACCAAATCTCCTTGTTATGTACTCGTAGCTGTCTACATAGTAGATAGTGTACAGTCTTTCCAGACCACACCAATTAGCTATCAGCTAGCTTAGCAACTACTCCAAGAGGAAACTGCTTTATGTGTTCCCACACATCATGTCCTATTGCGTCTCTGACTCTAGGGAACTCTCCCAAATGGACATTGTGATTAATTTTTTTATTTTCCAGCTTAGAAGCCCCTTCAGCGCATAGTCTTGGAGGGTAATCTCTTGCTTGATCTTCAGGAATTGCTTGATCTTCAGGAATTGCTAGATATTCAGACATCTGAACATAAAAGACATAACATATTAATGATAAATCAGCCGCAACAAAATTCAAACTCAGCCACAACTACCAAATATACCAGCCGCAACCAAACACAAACTCAGCCACAACAAACAAATAAACGAGTTTGTGATATGTTTGATTTAACATAACACAAACTCAGCCACAATAGCATTGCACATGTAAATCAGCCGCAACACAACACAAATCAGCCATAGCATAACAATAAATCAGCCACAATAAATAACTTAAACAGCCACTAGTAACGATAAACAAGCCGCCACAGAATAATAAATCAGCCACAATACCGTTAACAAGCGACAAACACCTTCGATTCCTCAGATTATACTCAAAATAAAACGAAGAAAGATGAAAAATCCCCACTCCTCTGTTTATACACTCACTTTCGACTAAAATCCGACTGTGAAAATGCAGAGCAGACGTTTCGACGACAACGGCGGTGAATGTTTCTCAGAAATCGACTAGGGAGAAAACAGTAGAAGTTTCGACGACAACACACGAAGTTTTTATTTTTCCGTCCTTTGAGTTTCCTTCTCTGACTTGTTAACACGGTTAACCTAATTAGTGACATAGAACAGTGATTAGTGACGTGGATTAGTTAATCATTTTTTAATTATAAATAACCTCAATTAAAAAAAATAACCAAGGGTGTTTATTGTAATTTACTAGGCTTTAAAAACTTTTGAGTAATTTCCAAAAGATGTATGCTATTCTAGTAATATAACAACTTTTCTATGCTATTTGAGTAATTTTCTCTTATCAATTTTCAAAAATATCACAAATTAAGGATTTTTAAGTCTTAAACCCTACAAGTCTTAACTTTAAAAAAGTTTTGATCCTAACAAACTCTAAACCCCAAAAATTGAACTCTAACATAGTTAATCCAAATATAAATAATATTTTGAATAAATAATATATAATTAGTGGCCTTTTTGAAAAAAAATTTAAAACGATGATATTTTTGAAAAGTGACATCTTAAAAATGGCATTTCTAAAAATTATCTAGAAAGATAGTGAAAAGAAAATTAAAACAATTATTGAAACCATATGAATTAGAAGAAAAGAAAAGATTGAAAAACCCTAAAAGCATGTGATGACTATATCTCCCCTCTACTGCTCATAAAGAAGAATCTGTAACAAATCGTAAGTTTTATATAAATTAGACATGAGCTAAAGTAATTTTTATCCATCTCTACCGCATGAATCATGAGATCAGGGGGTGTGCGAGAGGTGCAATCGCTCACGGCCCAAAACATTTTCACAATTTTTTTTCAAGATCGAAAGGTTAAATTTTCCAGAATTTTATGAGTAGCTAGGAAAAAAATAGGATTTAAGTAGAAGAAGATAGTCACGTGACTGTTTTGTCTTTTGTTAAATTTTTAATGTTCACATGGACTTAATCTCACATTATATTATTAATAATATAGGTCTATTTTTGTTTTCTATAAAACCCATTATTATAATGAGCCAACATAAAACTAATATACAAAAGAATTGTTGAAACGGAAAAAAAATGTTAGTTTACGTAAGAGTCACAATTTTTTAACTGGATGAATACATGGTAAGAAACAAAGACGACTGTCAATATTTACGATATTGGCACCAAAAATCTACAACAGGTGAACAAAGCCTAAAATGATATTGAGAAGCAAAACCCGAAACATTATCGAGGGAACCAAGGTCTCGTGGCCTAGTGGTAACTTCCAAATAGGAGAGTTCTGGGTTCGAGTCTCTTTGGCCACTTAACCGCGCTTTAAATCTAATATAATATAGTAAGGTTTTTTCAAACCAAAGTTATGAGAGGCTGCCATGTGTCACTCACTCTTTTGATATGTGTTTTTTGAATTTATTTATTTAAAAGAAAAATAAAAATTTATATCTATTTTTCTCTTTCTAATAACTTTGACAATCAATTCCAACAATTTAATAGCTAATTCTAATGTTAATTAATTCCAATAAGTTGTAATATATATTAGCCATTGTTTTTTTATTTTTTTTGTACCCATAAAAAATATGATTTCAAATTAAATGTGTTATTGTAAAATTTTAAACGGTTTGGAAAATATATATTTTATTTATTGAACCAAACATTATACTATATCAACAAAATTTAATAGCACATAAAAAAAAATTTGTGCAATTATTAAATTAAAACCCAACAATATACTACACCAAAAAAAACTTAATAACACATAAACAAAATAATTAGTGCAATTAAAAAAATTTCTACTAGAGAAAATATTAACCAAGAACTTTTGAAAGAAAAATCTACTCCACCACAAATTGTGAATCCATAAAAACTCTTTTTATTTTTATTATTCCTTCCACACTGTAATCACGACGAGAAAAACATAATACAATTCACCAATGAGTCGATGTGAAAGACAAAAATTACATCAAAACGATCAAAAGAGAGACAAAAATATAATCAAGCAATAATTATTCTCTTTTTACGATTGAAAGTTCTAATGAAATAAACATAGAGATAAGTTCCAACATCTCTATTGAGATGATGCATATGTTTAAGTAAAGGCGCCAAGAATACTACAACTTGTCGGATCAATAAATTTCTTTTTACGAACGTGTTTGATGCAAGAAAAAAGAAGACCAAACATATTTCTTAACTTTACTTTACATTTTTATTAACTTACATAATAAGTTTATGTCAATTCATATACAAATTTTTATTAATGAACAATCTATTTCTTTTACATATAACATTGTATCAATAATTTGGTACAAATGTTTAGTTTTCGAACCTAGATAATTGTTTAGTATAAACATCAAATTTTGTAATATTAAATTTATAAATAATCAATAAGTTAAAATATTACTGCATATTTTACAATTTTAATTTTTAAACCCACGCATTGCGTGGGCAATCTCTAGTTTAGAATATTTTCAAACGTGTATCCGGATGCAAGGTTTCGTGAGATTAGTCTTTGGGCTTAGAAAACCTTGGGGATCTCCATGATTAAAAAAAAAACATTCTCGAGGGACCTGAAAAGCATATGCAATCAATGGAGACCGTGAAAAGAGTTGATGTTGCGGAACAAATGAAGCTTACAAGTTGAAGACAAAGTTAGAGGCAACTGCGAAGAAATGAACTCAAATACGACGAGAAGCATGTAAGGTCACACACAACGGTATTTAATATAATAACTAATTGATAATAAAAACATGATTTATCGGTTTTATTTGGTTTTAAACCGATTCGAACTATTTGGATTGAGAAAAACCTTAATCGATTGGATTGTGTATAAATTATAGTTTGTTTTGGATCAGTTTGAGTTCAGCTGGTTTAGTTTAATTCGGTTCTATCGGATCTTATTTTATAAAATAATTTTTTAGAAACAAAAAAAAAATTCAAAAAATGTATCTCAAAATGATATATTAAAAATTAGGTATCGGAAATCCTAACTCCAAAAAAATAAAAAAAAAATTCTCAAAAAAAAATTAAATATTAAATTATACAGTATGAAATTATTTTTTAATTTAATTTTTATTTTTGTCTTTTTTCATTCTAAAATTCCACCTTTTAATTTTATTTATCTTGGAAAAAAAAAGATAAATAATATCCAATTCAGTACTTTGGGAAAAAGCGAAACGTCTCTTACCTTTTCTACCCTTCCAATCAAAACGATGAAAATTTGGTTTCCCCAATTTCAGAAATTTCTTCTAAAGGACCTCTCTTTTTCTTCCCCACTCTTCTTCTTTCTAAACATTGCACAGTGTTCCAAATTAGGTCGAAAGATCACAACTTTTAGGAAAGTTTCCTTCAATCGATCTTTGTTTTCAGGTAAATTCGATCTCTTTCTCCCTTTATCATCCGCCATTGATTTCTTATGAGGATCAGTTGATTATACTGTGTAAATCTGCGTCAAATCGTCTTGTGAAGTTTTTGGATTTGAATTGTCTTTAAGCTAGAGAGTTTGTGTGTGTGCAGTGACGATGCAGAATCAGAATGATTTGTTGAAGGATGATGCGGAAATCGCCGCATCGATTCCGGAGATAAAGTATGAAGAATGGGGAAATTGTTCAACTGTGGAAGATGAACCATCTTTTCAAGAAGAAGAATCTGCAAAAGTTCTTTATGTTGGTGATAAGGTCTGAAGGCAATCAAACTATAAATGAATCATCTTTTTGGATTTCTAGCGAATCGAAAATATAGGTTTTTTCACTTGTTCATCTTCTGGTTGTGTCTTGGAATCCATATGAAAGAATTGATATCTTGCATTTGATTAGAAGTGAACTAAGGTCTATGTGACTTCATTTCATGTCAATGAGCAACCTTTTCCTGTTTTGATTCAATGTTGTGCAGGAACCTCTCTCTAGTTTAGCTGCAGAATATCAATCAGGGAGTCCCATTTTGCTGGAGAAGATAAAGGTTGACTTTCTTTCTGTGTCTTTCTGCTTCTTCGTCTTCTGTTTTTGCTTTGTTGCTTTCAGTTTTTTGTTTTTTTGTTTTTATCATGTTTGCTATACTTGTAGATACTGGAGAATCAATATACTGCAATAAGGCGAACAAGAGGCGATGGAAATTGCTTCTTCCGAAGTTTTATGTTCTCTTACCTTGTATGTTCTTCAAACGTCTTTAAAGCTTTTGGTTGTGTAGTTTACGGTTTTGAACTTTGCCCTTTTGGTTAGTCTTGGATTCTCTATCTCTAGGTTGAACTTCTTTTCATTTGTAGGAGCATATTTTGGAATCACAAGATCGTGCTGAAGTTGATCGTATCAAGGTCAATGTTGAGAAATGTAGAAAGGCTCTGCAAAACTTAGGTTATACAGATTTTACATTCGAGGACTTCTTTGCGGTAACTTTACCACCTTGTTTTGTTTTCAAGATTTATTCTCTTTTGTGTCTGCCATTTAATTCTGGTTAGACTCATCTAAAAATACTCAGTTTGATATTTCTTAATGAAACAGTTGTTCGTTGAGCAATTAGATGATATTCTACAAGGAAATGAGGAGTCCATAAGGTAGAGGACTGTAGCTCTAGAGTGCTATTTATTTGGCATTTGAGGTCTTTGTCATGTTTTTCAGTTTTGTGTGGACAAGTTCTGAGTTACCGCTAAGAAGTCTGTCCTCATATTATCAATGTCTTTCTCTTGCAGCTATGATGAGCTGGTTAACAGAAGTAGAGATCAGTCAGTCTCCGACTATAGTAAGTTCCTTCTAATTTCTTTGGCAATGCATATTTGAATGAGCATAGTTTTGACAAATTTTGGTATCTCAGTTGTAATGTTCTTCAGGTTTGTTACTGCTGGTGAAATACGAACACGTGCAGAATTTTTCGAACCCTTTATAACAGGATTATCAAACGCAACAGTGGATCAGGTTTGTACATACACTTATCATGCTTTGGATCCAAGCCACTTAGTCTATGAAAGTGTCACAAGAACTTACTCCTGTGGTATTTCTGTTGATTTAAAGTCTTTCAGCAACAAGAACTTACTCGTGTAACCTCTGAAACCAAAGATGAATTCTCTCCATTTAGTGGAAATATATAAGGAAAGATGGTCTATGTTAGTTTATAGATGCATTTACAGTATAGGAAAGGTCATTTAAATTGGATGCTACCAACCTTTGATTTCCTTCTAATAGATTATTAGAGACTAGAGTATAGGTGTGAATCTAGCTAACACTGTTTTGTTATAGTTTTGCAAGTCATCGGTTGAACCAATGGGGGAAGAGAGTGACCATATTCACATAACCGCGTTGTCGGACGCGCTTGGTGTTGCAATACGGGTTATGTATCTTGACCGTAGCTCATGTGATAACGGAGGCGTCACTGTGAACCATCATGACTTTGTTCCTGCGGGCACAAATGAGAAAGAAGAACGTTCTGCACCTTTTATAACCTTGCTGTATCGTCCAGGCCATTACGATATCCTCTACCCCAAGTCATCTTGTAAGGTATAAAACACGAAATCGCCATATGAGACTTCTCTTCCTTTAGATTCCACCTGGTTTAAAGTTAGTGATTCATGTTGTTACAGGTACCGGACAATGTCGGAAAATGATCATTTGGCATATCGTAAACCCCGGTAGGAGATGTTTTACAAAACTGTGGTAATATGCATTCATGTGGATGAAACCATGGAACAATTTACATCATCTCTTTGCACCTTGATTATGATCAAAAAACCCTTTTTGCAATTTTAAAGAATGGACCGTTTTTTTTAACTTTGATCTCGTCTTCTTGCATTTTTCATGATAATTTATCTTGTAGTGTTATTGATGACCGTATCTAAAAGATTTGATTTTGGCCAAATTGGCTAAAAAAAATAGTCAACAGAAAGTCAACGAGAAACACCTCTCTGATCAATTGGTGGCTTTAGATATTTTCAGAACATAACAAATTTTCGATGAAAACCAAAAGGGTTTGCCAAATCACCATTGACAAAGTTCTAAAGGTTGCTTTAATGGCCTGTTTAATGTCTTTAAATTGAATTAAGTCACATAACTAAATAAAATCTGCATAATAAAGAGAGAAAAACCCTGAGCTTTTTTATTTGTCCAAAAGAAAGATGTAACAGAAAAGTCCAAAGAGGTAAGTGTGTTAGTGACTTAGTGTCACTGCCTTAGGACTAGTAATTTCCTTTTTGTCACAAACATCTAAAGACTAAACTGTAGAGATTCAGAATACATAGTATACGTCATTTATTGTTTGTCACTTTCTTCTTTGGAAGCTTGTCCAAAAACAAAGAGAATCCATATCTATCCCAACTAAAATCAAAACTCAGCACCATGGTTAGTTCGTTCCTCTAGTTGTGGTGCTACATGTTTTTTGGAAACATAGTAGCCTAGTTTGCATTTACACTTGTTCAAAATCATACCATAGAACTGACTAAACCATAGAACTGACTAAAACATGTAGTCTAGTTGTTTTTTTTTTTTTTTTTTTTGCAGTAATGTCATTGTTGTTTTACCATCTAAATTCAAACTCGTATATCGCATGATGATGTTGTCAAAAAAACGAAACCATATTACTGACTAAAACATGTAGTCTAGTTTTTTTTTTTTTTTTTTTTTTTTTTGCAATAATGTCATTGTTGTTTCGCCGTACAAATTCAACCTCGTATATTCCATGATGTTGACCAAAAAATGCAACCATATAAGAAGTTGAGTTAATGTATATAAGCTTATGTCGTAGTTTGAGAAAGAAACAACTCAAGAAGAAGAATTTGTTTGAAATGTTAGTATTCAATTAAAATAATTTCGATTGATGATATAAACAGATGTTTTTTTTAATACAAACATACGTTGTTTATTTTAATTTGGAAACATGACATGTTATAGAAGATTGTAGTCACGAGTAATAATCAATCTAATTTATCCAGTCTCTACGTTACTTATATTAACATAACTTTCCTTATTTTGAACTTCAATATTTATTTTTTTGTTTTGAACGACTCCGTCTATAATAGTTGGTTATATACTTACTAGATTAGAACCCGCGTTAATACGCGGATAAACACTTTGAAAATTATTAATCTCAAAATTTAAGTTTTAATTAGTAATCCGTTAAATTATAAAAATATTTCTAATATTTAAACATGGGTCATAAACCATTAACGTTTAATCCATATCTTAATTTTCATGTCTTTATTCATATGATGCAGACCCAAAAATATATATACATAAATGAAATTCAAATCATATTCTTAGTAAAAAAAAATATTCTTACCTATTATGAATATATATTAACTATATAATAAAATCTTATAACAATTAAAATATCATAGAGTTAAATTATAAAACAATAAATTTATGTAAATAGTCTCATAAAAACCTATAAAATATTTTATAAATAGTTTTTTTTTAACATTCCATTAATCTTTAAAAGTTTGTACATAATTTTCGAAGAAAATTTATGAATACATATTTTTGTATCATCCGAACACCTGCACGTAACTTGATATACATCAGATATCAAATTATTTATTGCTATACCCACTCTTCGATCATATACAAATGCTTCAGAAAACCGGCAGATGCCTTTATATAGCAACGTCGCCGAACGAAACTCTACCACTCAGAGACAAAACGATGATTCATTGGAACCGACGCTTGAAAGACACGAACATGTACCATCACCGCATAACAAAGCCTATTCCATTTGCAAGAGAAACTGCCCGATCCATGAAAATTAGTTGTGACGGATCTAGGTTGTTACAAAAGTCGCTCCGAAGAAAGCAACGACTGCCAACGTTTATTCCCCAAAATCAACATTAACCCGTCACCGCACAACCAAGACCCAGACAATTCCAAACATTATATATAAATCTATGATTGATAAATGTCATTGATGTCATCGGTTTATTTTTCATAGAGATCTATATATACTCGTCAAATCTTACATTTTTGGATTTTAACATTAAATTTATTATTATTATTTTATAATATGTATAAATTTTCATTTTATATAATTTCCCTTTTTAACATTGAAAAGTATAGGTTAAATATGTTTACAAAATAAATATGTTTGTAGATTTGTTTTTCTTTGGTATGTTCGTCTAAACTTTAACATTGATATTTCCATTCATATTTTTTTCTTAATTATAATTTATATTTCCTCTCTACTTTTTGTTTTAATTAGTTTTAAGTTTTAACAAATGTCATCATCTAATCAATCTTGAACACATGTCACGATCTGGTGAGTTATAATTTTATTTACATGTCAAACTCTCGTTGATAATATTTTTCTTACTTGATTTTTTTCTCTATTTTTTTTTTATAGTTTATACTCTCTCTATTTTTTTCTCAATTTATTTTATAATTAGTTTAAACTATTAGATTTTTTAATCTACCTAGTGGAGACTATTATAAGTTTTCATTTTCTCATAATTAATTTGAAAAAAAAATTATTTTTTACTATTTGGTTAGTTATTTGAAAATGATTTTATTTATTTTCTATTTTTATTTTTGTATTTTTTAATTATTTTTAAGTGTTAACACATGTCATTATCTGATTAATACTTGACACATGTCACAATCTAGTGAGTTACAATTTTGTTTACGTGTCGCGTTTTCATCGTGTGCTTCCTTCTTTATATTATGTGTTTCGTTTGATTATAGTTAGCCCAAAATATTTCATCCATGCATACACGCAAACTTAAATTTTATGCACCGCATTTAAACATTTTTTTCAAAAAAAACTTAAGAAAAAATAAGAACTCACACATGCACACACATTTTTGAATAATTTATACTTCTCACAAGATAACTTTTGAACCTAGGTTTTGGATTTTAATAAAACTAAAATGAAAGGGACAACAACTAAAGGAAGCCCTTTTCACAAAAAAAAAAACAACTAAAGGAAGAAAAAAAAAGTGAAAACAAAAGATAAGAAATTTGGATTAGGAAAGGAAAAGACTAAGGTGTGATAGGTATAGGCATGTTCTCTCTTTGGTTTAACAATTCCCACCTTACAAAAAAAACAGAGAGACACACACACACACTTACTTATTACCGTTAAGAATTTCATTATAAAAATCACAGCCTTTCCTTTTGACCTACTCCTCGATCTCTCTTTTCCTCTTAATTTATATAACCTTCCATTAGCAAATACATTCACACTATATAATACATAGATATATATATATATATTTCCTTCCACTAGCATATATATATTCATACTACATTTATATACATGACACATACACCAATACATAAAGGTAAACTATTTTTGAAAATAGAAACTAGTATTTTGTTTCTGTGAGGGGTTATAATGGTGTATTGGATCTTGGTTCTTGCTTTGCAGGGTTTAAAAACAGTTGTGTTAATAGTATACTCATACGTTTACTAAGTATGGAAAATATCAAAACCCAAATATGCTTGTCCAGCGGAGATAATCACGTACATACATTAAGATATGAAATATAGATAAATAAACATATTTATTTCTTCCGTTACTAAATGATGTTTTAGTCAAAACAAATGTTTTATAATAAGTAATGTTTTCATTCCTAGCTAGTGTGCCTGAAGATGTGAGCCATTTGATTGCTATTCTTCATTAAGCATATGGTTCATAATTATGTTTGGATTATACATATGGCATGCTATAATTTTTGTTGGATCATATAAATTACCTTAATGTAACTATAGGGCTTACATTGTTTAACACACAAATTACGATGGAGAGTCAAAAGTTTGAATGAACTTTAAGTAAACTATATATATTTGTGAATGCATGCCAAAACACATTGAGGGCAAACATAAAAAAGCTTGAATAAAGTAGAGAAAAGAAACAAAGAAGGGCTTGGATTTTAGTTAAGTGTTTGGATTTGTAATTATTATGAAGAAAACAGTAAGAAAGAGGATAAGAGACAAGACGTGAGAGGGTGGGGATGGGCCATTCCCACCCTTTAGCCAACCCATAAAGGCAAAAGTTGTTTTTCAGTTTAATTCAGACCAAATGGAGTCTGTCTCCTTCTCCTTTTTTTTTTTTTTTTTTTCAGTTCCCAACAAAATTGGCTATTCAAATGTAATATTCGCACTGTCAAAATTTTGATATGTTATCATTGCGATCAAGTTTTGTTTTTTTTTCATTTTCTTTAAACTCTCTATTTTTACTTCAAAAACTTTATCTCTCTATTTTTGATGTACTAATGTTTTGAATGGATGAATACTCCAGTTAAAATTGGAAACGACCCCAATAATCATATTTCGTCACCACTCACAATTACTCCCTCCGTTTCACAATACTTGTCATTCTAGCCTTATTTTTTTGTTTCAAATTAGTTGTCATTCTGCAATTTCAATGCACATTTATGACTAATTTTTCTATTTTTATCCCTACTTTTAAACTTATTAATTACTCATATCAAATAAAACATTGTATTAATTAGGGGTAAAATAGACTTTTAATATATTTTCTTAATATGTGTGAAACAACCTAGAATGACAACTATTTTGAAACAGAAGGAGTAATATTTATTCGGTCAGTACACCGAAAAACAATCGATAGTTTTGTCACCGTGAAGTATATCCAAAAACAATTCCGGTCATTTATAATGTTTTTGTAAAAAAGTTCAAATTTGTTTGTAATTATACTATAAGGTCACTATTTAACATTGTTATATTGTGTATTAATCCATTTGTTTTGTGTTAGCGGCTAGCTTTTGTTTGGTTGCTATCATTTGAAGCAAACAAAGTTTGTATAAGATACACTTTAAACCAAAGAAAAATAATACTTTTCAAGGTTATATATCAGAATACGTTGTTTAGAAAATTATGGTAACAATTACAAACCAAAAGACTTCTGCAAATGAAAAATGGAAGTGATTATCTGTTAGGTTTTATAATTCTTAAGATCCTTATGAATAATAAAAATGAAAAACGAGAATTATGAAAATGAAATATATGGTGACTACTTAAAGACTTCAGAGGAATGGTAGGAGCAATTCCCGGCGACATTCTCGAGTGGGGAACATTGTTACCTTGGCCCCATCTTCATCATCATCCATAATCTCTCTCTCTCTCTCTCTCTCTCTCTCTCTCTCTCTCTCTCTCTCTCTCTCTCTCTCTCTCTCTCTCTCTCTCTCTCTCTCTCTCTCTCTCTCTCTCTCTCTCTCTCTCTCTCTCTCTCTCTCTCTCTCTCTCTCTCTCCGTGATCGATATGTTCAATATAGTCTTACGTATGTCAAATGAGCAATTATATTTCTTTTGACAACCATCCTAGCTAGAAAGCATTGAACGTTAATGTTCACAAAGTTATTTGAACATAAGAATGGTATGATCCGCCCCTCTAATCATATTTTTCTTGAAAAGTTACGAATATGTTTGATACTTGATTTTGTTTCCATTTGGTGCGATCTTGTTCATGGAAAGATTCGCTAGATCATTTGGAAAGTCATAAATTAATTTACCTAACACTCGCTTCATAATCCATAAAGTCATAATTCATTTAGAATTTGGAAGTCGTAGGCCCCGTAGGTAAAGTATCTTGTAGCTCGGTGAGTTACAACGACTTCTATATAAGTTTTTATAATTTCTATTTGAATGCCTACAAAAAGAATATTTTTTTTTTTTTTTGACGTCAAAGAATATCGTATGTTTTATTTATTTTTATGGGAAAGTTATTTAGCTTTTTCAAGAATTATAATTGGGTGAAAAACACATCAAAAAGCTTCGAGGAAGAATAAGAAAAAAGGTTAAAAAGACTTGGCTTACACTCAAAGCTCCCAAAAGCATGTTATACATCATTCTATACGCATTCCCCAAAAACCAAAAATAGAATATTGCTAAAGAAAAAAGCTTATGACTTTAAGTTTTAAGGTATATATATTTTCAAACAGTTCGAAAAAGGGATAAATCATAAATCTCTTTCGATTAAAAAAAATCGGAAGATGAAAATAAATTACAAATGGGTGCGTGGTGGAATGAAGAGAAATTTAACATAATAAAACTAAAATTAAAAAGAGAAATGATTTGGCCTTGGGAAAGATGGAGAAAGCTTGGCGTGAAGCATCAAATTGGCTGTAAGCAATGCACTTTTTGTTTGTTTCTGTTTATCCAGTTTGATTATCGACTAGTCTGGCTAATCTATACTAGTATTATTTTTTGTTCATAGTAATAATTCGATATTTTAATTTAAAATAACTGCAATGATTTCACTAATTGAACATAAAGTAATACTACTAAAGAGTAAAACTTGATCACATAAAATATACCAATCATTTTTTTTAATACTAATATTTCAAATGAACTACCTCAATTTGAATATCATTAAACATACATTCGAACTATCAATGAACAGTCTCTCCGCATTTTTTTCTTTATCTCATAATTGATAATCTTTTATCATTTGCTACAATAATTTGTTAATATGTTAGAGCATCTTCGATATATCATTCTATTTTTTCACTCAAATGAAATTGGATATTACTCCAATGTATTACTCTATTTCTGACTCCAATAAATTTTTCTATTTATTATTAATTACTAATAATACAATTTATTTATAAAATTTACAAATTGATCCTAATATTTTTTATTTTATAAATTAAAGTCGTAACATTATGTTTTGTTAATATTAATTCACACATACATACATAATAACTTTAAAATATATATTTAAAAAAATTAAATTCGTAATAACATAAATTAACTTAGACGTATATACATTTTTAACAAAAAAAACTTACAAATAATCACAGTTTCACATATTATAATATAATATAATTATTTTGTTGCAAATTCTTGTGATTTTGACAAATTCGTAAAAATTTAATTAAAAATAATATCAAACAAATAGAAAATCATCACCAAAATAATTATTTACCTCTTAAAATGAATTTATTTAAAATTTGAAGGACTATTTTATAAATAAAAAAGTTTAACTCCAAAATGGAGTGGAAAATGAGATTACACCATAGTTAGAGGAAAAAGTGGGTTTATTCTATTTTGGAGTTGAAAATAGAATAGGGTTGGAGAGAATTTTACTCCAAAATAGAGTTTGGAGTAAGATATAGAGTGGAGTTGGAGATGACCTTAGTTCACGTAATTTACATTTGGAATAAATTTACGAATGTTTAGATTTATTGACAAATATGAATATCTTTTTGTTATAATATTGTTTTTTGCAATTTTAGGTATTCTTAAAATTAAAAAACAGTTTCCCTCTTTATCTATATTTTTGGAGTGTATATTTGAAATATATTGCTAACAAACTTTATAAAGTAACACAAGAATACTAACAAAATTATATGAAATGTTTTTTTGTCTTTAACTTAGAGGAGGTGTAAATTTCATTCATAAACTCAACCGCAAAAATAAGAAAACAGAAAGAAAAAAAACTCCTATATTTTGAATTTCTGCATGAGAACTAATTTCTTAAACAAAAACTTTGCATGACAACAAAGAAGCAGAATATATGTAACAAACTATAATTGGTAGAAGATAAATACTGGTTCAAATAGTCACTTGATTTGGAAAGATATAACAATTAGTGAATTTCGATTATTTGAATTTTCTAATAAACGAGACAGTTTTTTCTCAGATTTTATTGATTTAGACTATTAGATTACTCTATACATAACATTTTTCTTTCTCAAATATTCAAAATAAAATGCAGAAACCACAAACATTTGCATTATTCACAACTACTTCTTGTTTCTGGTTTTTGGAACAAGTCTGGACGACAAATAATTTAATTTATTTTAGCAGAACACAACATAACTCTGGATGGAAAGTTAACAAAAAAAAAACATAACTCTGGATGGTGAATATATATTATATTTTTTTGCTAAATGGATGGTGAATATTTACTATGAAATTATTGCGGTAAGGCAAACATCATCACACATTGTTTCTCCAAAAAAAAAACATCATCACACATAAATTTCAGAGTATTGTACTTATACGAATCAAAATTATACAAAGCCACAGAAATAATATAATTCCAAAATCTTGTATGTTGGAAAAAAGTGAATCTTAAAAGTAATATATATAATTGTTGAAAGGCATAATTGCATGCAGTGGTTTCTGCGAATGCCATTGTCAAAAGTTCCTTTACACGCATACCATTACCATACCACTCTTGTCGTCCTAATTCTCAAAAAATATTGGCCTTATATTATTTTTAAGATTTGTTTTATTTCTCTCTATTATACCTAGAATTAAAATTATTGATGAGCCGGACGCGGACCATCTCTATAAAGAGATTCTAAAGTATTAGAAATGTTCTCAAATAATAGTTAAATATTATAAGATTCTTAGGAGAAAAAATGTTTAAAGTATCTCATTTGAAAATTCATCTTTTCTCTTTTGAAAACTTCTCTTTATATTTTAATTATAATTTATTTTATATAATTTTTTTTAAAAACTCATCTAAGAACTTTAGATGGAAATGCTCTCATGTTCTTCTCAATCTACTATTCTTTTATTGTTAACTTTTTAATTTTATAAAGTTTAAAATTAATTAAACATAATATTCTCTTTAGGGACCCATGTTTTATTTGCATTTGTTTTTCTACAACATACCGATTGTCTCTAAAAAAGCTTAGCCATGTAGTGTTTTTTTCAGCAAATGGACATTTTGATAATAGTAGAGATAATTGCAAAACGTAAATGGATAAATTTTCAAATAAGATTTGACAAACAAGCTAATACTGTATTTTCTTTATTTGTAAATACATGTTGTTTATATTAGCAGACATTAATACAACAACATTGTTTTTCTTTTTTTTGTCGTCATATGTGGACCACAAGGCCGGCCCACTAGCTATTTTCCCTCACGCAGGACGGGAGGAGTCGAACCTTTTACCTAAATACCAAGTTTAGAGTGGTATTACCACTGCACCACGTGCTCTCGGCAATACAACCACATTGTCTATATTAAAAGAATCGGAACACAATATTTGTATTTGAAAAAAATTGGATTGTTAGTTTCAAGACATCTATAATTTGGAGATCCCTTTCTAAAAAAACTTTGTTGAACAAGATATCCATCGCATTGGCCAAGACTTATTGATCTAATTTCGGATGCACGGCGGTCAAAACAACTTTTCCAAGCATTAGTCCATGGGATATGGTGAGAATGAAATGGGTGCAAACATGAAGAGGATACAAACCTGCCACATTGTCTCACTCTCTTCATCGATAAAAATGTATAGAATCGACTATTTTTCTTAACATCCTCACCGAGCTTGATGGAGGATTGGTGTTTTGGTTGAAGGCACAAAATTTTAACTGAAAATATCAGCGAATAAAAGATTGTACAATTTTCTGCCTAAATGAAAGTTTCAAAAACATGTAACACTTGTAATCTAAAAATGTTTTCCTATAAATTTGGATAAATTTTACATTTTTTAGATTTGAATAAATTTTACATTTAATTTACAAAAGTGAAATATCTATGACCGTCTACGTGTTTCTCAACTTTGATTGTGCATCGGAGATTGATTGGTGTGATATATGATATCTAATAAACGTTTTCTCATGTTCAGTTTAAATTAAGGCTCAAAATGAAACCTTTAAGTTTAACGTTTTTTCATGTCTAGTTTAACGTTTAAAAAATTACTAAGCATGCGATATTTCTTATTTTTTGAATGATATTAAATACGAAAGAAAGCAATAAACAAAAATGCTATGCTGTTCTTAACTTTTTAAAATACTTGTAGTTATGACTGGTAACATAGGATAGTACGAAGTAATTGTACAAGATGGTAATACAATTAAAAACAATACAAATACTGTTAAAGATATAGTACTTAAAAATAGTGATATTATAGTTTGTAATATTATATTGCTGATTGATTACACGAGAGATAGTTCAAGTTGTAATGTACTTGTAGAATGCATCCTTTCAAAACCAAGTACTATTTAATTTAAAACGACAAATGGTTTGTTACTTTTGTCTACGTCGGCATTAATACATAAGCTAAATGGATGTGATGAAGTGATATTAGCTTATTGGCAGTTTGTAAGAGCATGTTCAATGATAAGATATCCATGAAAGTATCTTACAAAATATAATACTAATAGTTTTGATATAATTCAATTAAATAATTAAATTAAAAATTGTAAATAAAATGAGCCAATTATATGTTGACAAGTATGTGTTTTTTCTCTTCTTTTAATGTGTATTTACTATTTTTTTAGTCTAAACAACCAATTAAGAACTTAACAATGAAGAAGCTCTAAATCACTAAAAACATTTACTATCATATTTGGAATTGAGTTCTGCTCTCTACTAATGTAGAGATTAGACTAATGGGATAGTCCAATATTGACAAAAAAAATATAAGCTAAATATAAGCTAAATGGATATAAATTTAGGGTATTAAAAATCAGTTTATCATAAAATGTTATATAAATTCTTATCAACATCTAAAGTCTTTGGTTCTCCAAATTCTCTTGAAATCGAACTAAACATTTGTGTATTCTAAAATTTTTTTTTTGTTGTGAACTAGTAGAATAACCAAACTAGAATTATTAATTAACAATATAACCAATGGTCTATTATGTAGAAATAGCCATTAGATCTTAATGAATTGGCAAGTTATTGAGTTATATATTTTTTGTTGGCCATTGGTGCTAATTTTTTTTTTCATTTTGATAAAAAAATCAAAAAGAATTATAGAAGTAAAATCTAGTTAACAGAAAAAAAATCAATGGAAGATGAGGTTAAAAAGAGAAAAGAGATTTTTGGTTGGGGACTTGAGGGGGGTGGGTTTGGTTGAGTTACTGCACCACCCTAGGCTCCACTTTTCAGCCCACTTCCTTCTGCCTGGCTTGAGGTCCAAAATCAAAATACATAAACATTTTGCCTACAAATGGTTTATTAGTCGCTAATTGACTCTAATATTAAGTGTCACCAAATGAGCCTTTTTCCCCTTTTCTTTTTCTCTCTTCTGAAGATGCAGTGGCTGTAGCAGGAACCTGGAGCAGCACCAAATGAGAGAACTTCAGGAGAAGGGCGAACAGGCTGGTGGGCTTTAAGCGTGATGGGCTGTTGGAGTGAGTCGGTCCAGGCAAAGAAGGGCGTGACTTACACTCAAGGAAGGCTGGAGGATATCTTTGGAGAAGATTTACTCAAACTTGAAGGTTTCCTTATTCTTAGGAGAAGATAAGGAAAGTGTATCTATCCATGAAGATTTGAAGAGATAGTGAATCTTGCATGGAGTAGAGGCCAAGGCTAGGGCAAGCCGCAGGCCGTTTAGTATATATAGGTTGGGGTTAACTCGAGGGAAGGGTCAACACAACAAGAGCAATTCAAAGGGATAAGGGATTCAAATATAAAGAAATCTTGTATCAAGGGCTAAAGGGTAAAGAGAGGTTCATGATATCAAGTGTGATTCGTGAACAGGGTAGACTAGGATTGAGTGAAAGCAATACGTGTAAGTATTCAAGTCATCAATACTAGTAAACGTGTTTTTGAGAAAACCCTTGTGTTGTGTTCTGTTTCTACATCAGTAGTATATTAATCTCTGTAGTAGTAGCTGATACATTTTCATTTGGTATCAGAGCGGCACTTGTTCGTAATACTACGGGTGAGGTCCTGAGGAGAAAATGGAAAGCTACGATGAATTGGTTAACAGTTCGAAGGTGATACTAGATGGGGGAAACTACGGTTTTTGGAAGTCAAGGATGAAGTTTCTAATTGGAGGTATTGATGTACTGGCTTGGAGATCTGTACTGGTACAGTGGGAAGCACCTATGACAATGGATGATAATGGACTTAGGGCTCCCAAACCAGAGGAGACATGGACGGAAGAAGAGCTGAAGAAAGCTAAGTACAACGCCAGAGCCTTGTCTACCATACACTGCAGTGTAACTAAGAAGACCTTCGAGCTGATTCAAGGATGTGAAACAGCAAAAGAAGCATGGGATTTGCTTCAGACTCACTTTGAAGGAACCACAAAGGTTCAAAGTTCCAGAAAGGATATGATGGCTTCTCGATTTGAGAACATGAGGATGGAGGAACATGAATCTATATCTGACTTTAGTTCAAGATTGAAGTCACTGGCGCAGGAGTCTGCTACCCTGGGAAAGAAGTACAAGGATAAAAAGTTGGTGAAAAAGTTCTTGAGGTGTCTTCCTTTCCGATTCATGGCCTACAAATCGGCTCTGAATGTATCTCACAACACTGAGGAACTGAGTTTTGGTGAAGTTGTGGGAATGCTGCAGGCTCATGAGATGGAGCTGGATAATGCTGAACTATACTCCAGGAAAACCAAAAACTTGGCACTAACAGCGTGTGAGAAAACTGAAGAAATAGATGATGGAGATCCGATGAGTTTGTTGGTAAGAAGGTTTGATCGAGCACTGAAGAAAATAGAGCGTGGTCAAAGTCAAAAAGGTATGGGAGCAGGTAGAAACCTTCTTGAAGGAGACAAGCAAGGTAAGAAGGCTGAACTTCAATGTTACGAATGCAAGGGATATGGTCACTTCAGATCTGAATGTCCTACACTCAAGAGAAGGGAAATGAAGTGCTCAAGGTGTAAGGGAGTCGGACATACTCAGCTGGAGTGTGTTGGCAATCAGAAACAAAAGAGAGAAAGATCGATGATGGCCGAAGAAGATTCTGAAGCTGATAGTGAGAATGAAGAACAACTGAACAACTTGGTATCATTCGTGGGAATCATGGAAGTGGAAGCTGAAGGAGGACAGTCAGAATCTGAATCTGATGATGATGAGCTTGTTGAAAGCTACAAGGAGGTACGAGAGACCCTCATCAGACTGGGACAGGAGAATCTTCTACTAGTTAAGGAGAAGTAGCGACTTGAAGCACGGGTTGAATCATTATAGAGTGAACTACAGGATGAACAAAAATTGAGTCAGGAGAGTGTGTTATTGCTGAAGGAGAAACTCAATCTGGCCGTCACAGCAGCTAATCTAGAGAAGGAACTGCTTGCTGAGAAAAAGATTTCTGCCGAGCTTCAGTCACAACTGGATCTGTAGTATAAGAAGATTCGCATGTTTGCTGGCACAAGACAGCTTGACAATATTCTGTTTTACGGAAGAACTGAAGCAGTTCACAGAGGCCTTGGATACAATGGAAGCGGTGGATCAGAATCTAAAAATATCAAGTTTGTAGCCGCCAGTGGTCAGTCACAGCCTGCCAACAAAACAAAAGATACTGAAGCACGACGAGCTAAAATCAATTCGAAACAAATGACTGGATGCTATTTCTGTGGGAAACATGAACACATAAGGGCCTATTGCTACAAGTACTGGGAAAGGGTCAGACGTCTTCGCTACGAAAGAAAATTCACATGGAATAGAAGCCATAACCAGATTTGGGTAAGGAAATCTGATTTGAGGTACCCTATTACAAGACGAGGATCAGACAATGCTTCAGGAGTTGGGTTTCGATGTAACATGGCAATTGTTTCAGAAGAACAGGAAGATACAGGTCCTTGGTATTTTGATAGTGGCAGTTCTCGACACATGACTGGAACTCTGAGTAATCTGAAGAGCTTCAAGAAGATTAGGAAAGGCAAAGTAACATTTGGTGATGGAGGACATGGCATCATTCAAGGAAAATGACAGACCTGCGATACTGGCCTACCCAAACTGATGAATGTCTATCTGGTGCAGGGACTGAAAGCTAATCTTATCAGTGTGAGTCAACTGTGTGACGAAGAGTTGATGGTGTGCTTCACAAAAACTGACTGCAAAGCAATTGACGACACTGGGAAGACTGTGTTGAAGGGAGTTCGAACAGGTAACAACTGCTACATGTGGAAGCAAGAGGACACCAACTGCTTCAGTGCAACTGATGATCTGAATCTATGGCACCGACGCCTAGGCCATATGAATGTCAGAAACCTCACTTCTCTTACCAATCAGGAGATGGTCAGAGGTGTACCTAAGCTTAAGGGAGGAGAAAACTTTGTATGTGGACCATGTAGCAAAGGTAAGCAAGTGAAAGTTCACCACAAGAAAGTGTCAAACATTCATTCTGAGTCAGCATTAGACCTGGTGCACATGGATTTGATGGGGCCTACGCAAGTGGAGAGTGTTGCTGGGAAAAGATATGTATTTGTTCTTGTGGATGATTACACAAGATACACTTTGGTCAGATTTCTTCGTGAAAAATCAGAAGCAGCAGATAGCTTCAGAATTTGGGCTCTACAACTGATCAACGAACATGGTGGAATCAAGAAGATACGGAGTGATCATGGTGGTGAATTCCAGAATGGGTATATGAAGGAATTCTGTGAAGATCATGGTATTGCTCACCAGTTTTCAGCTCCATGGACACCACAACAAAATGGTGTAGTAGAGAGGAAAAATCGAACACTACAGGAAATGGCTAGAGCCATGATACATGGGAACAACATTGCTCTGAAGTACTGGGCAGAAGCAGTAAGTACCTCGTGCTACATCGTCAACAGAGTATATGTACAGAAGGGGCTGACCAAGACACCCTACGAGCTATGGAAAGGAAAGAAGCCTAATCTCAGCTACTTTCATGTGTTTGGATGCAATTGTTACATCCTCAATGACAAGGATTATCTTGGGAAGTTTGATTCTCGAAGTGATGATGGTGTTTTTCTAGGCTATTCAGAGAGTAATACAGCTTTCCGAGTACTTAATAAACGAACAGGGGTGATAGTTGAGTCAGTCAATGTGGTCTTTGACGACTATGCTGGTACGAGGCAGAACAAGGATAGAATAGTTCACATGGATAATGAACTGGAAGATACATCAGGAGGAAGAAAAGAGGAGCAGCCTGGTACAGAGGAGCAGACTGAGTCAGAACTCCAATCTGTCACAGAAGAAGAATCTGAGACAGAGCAAGCTAGAGAACCTCTTGTGCCTCGGAATCATTCAGCATCTGATCTCATCAGTGATGTGAATGAAGGGAGGAAAACTAGGGGAGTCAAGAAGGATTATCGAGAGATGATGGGCTTGAAGAAGAAAAATCACGAAGTGGTACAGTTTGCATGCTTTGTGTCGGCTATTGAGCCACGAAATCATGTACAAGCTCTCGAAGACGAATTTTGGATCATTGCAATGGAACAAGAGCTTGAGCAGTTTGAGAGAAACGATGTGTGGGAGTTAGTCCCACGACCGGAAGGTGTCAACATCGTGGGCAGTAAGTGGATCTTCAAAAATAAGATCGATGAAACTGGAGTCGTGGTTCGGAACAAAGCAAGGTTGGTTGCACAAGGTTACTCTCAGATTGAAGGAGTGGATTTTGAAGAGACATTTGCCCCTGTAGCAAGATTAGAGTCCATTCGATTCTTTTTGGGCATGTCGTGCATTCTGAATTTTCAAGTCTATCAGATGGACGTCAAAAGTGCCTTCCTAAATGGATTTTTGCAGGAAGAGGTCCATGTTGAGCAACCAAAAGGGTTTGAGGATCCAGCTAATTCAGGTCATGTGTACAGACTGAAGAAAGCTTTGTATGGGCTGAAACAGGCTCCACGAGCCTGGTATGAAAGGCTGACGAGGTTCTTGATGGAAAAAGGATATGTAAGAGGCAGTGTGGACAAGACGTTATTCATTCTTAATCAGGAGAAGGATATCATGATGGTCCAGATCTATGTGGATGATATCATCTTCGGAAGCACGTCACAACGGCTAGTGGATAAGTTTGTTGAGAGCATGACTCAGGAATTTGAGATGAGCATGGTTGGAGAGCTGAAGTACTTTCTGGGTCTCCAAATTACTCAGTCGGAAGAAGGTGTGTTTATCTCTCAAAGTACTTATGCAAAGAATTTGTTGACAAGGTTCAAAATGGATCAATGCAAAGAAGCAAGGACACCCATGAGTACTACAGTGAAGATGACTCGTGATAGTGATGGGAACAATGTGGATGTTAAGCTTTACAGAGGTATGATCGGCAGCTTATTGTATCTTACTGCAAGTAGACCTGATTTGTGCCTGAGTGTTGGGATCTGTGCTCGGCATCAAGCCAAGCCAAAACAGTCACATCTTGAAGCAGTCAAGAGAATCATCAGATACGTCAAAGGTACAACCAATCTGGGAATTTGGTTTTCCAAAGGTTCGAATAAGAATCTGGTTGGATATTGTGATGCTGACTGGGCTGGGAATATGGATGATCGGAAGAGTACTAGTGGTGGCTGTTTCTTTTTGGGAAACAATCTGATCTCATGGATGAGCAAGAAGCAGAACTCTGTATCTCTGTCCACAGCTGAAGCAGAGTACATAGCCTTGGGAAGCTGTTGCACCCAACTTCTCTGGATGAAACAAATGGCAGAACACTATGGGATGGATTCTGGATCACTCTTGGTTCACTGCGACAACAAAAGTGCGATAAGCATCTCCAAGAATCCGGTGCAGCACTCAAGAACAAAACACATTGACATTCGACACCACTTCATTCGAGAACTTGTGGAGGAAAAACAGGTAGTGGTGGAACATATTGTTACTGATCTACAACTGGCTGATTTATTTACAAAACCACTGGATTTTAATCGTTTTATCACCTTAAGAAACTCAATTGGTGTTTGTGGAATCTAATCATTTGTGAAGTGTGCAGAACTGATACAGGTACTGGTTCAAGGTGTATATGAGGCTCAGATTCTGTTTGGAGTCTGAAACATCACTGAGAAAGAGCTACCTATCATGTCGTCTTGTCTTGACATCAGTACAGGTTTCACAGTAAAGGAAGAATAAAAGCTGAAAGGAAGAAAAGCCAAGAGACAGATCCTGAGAAGTCAAGTGATGGAGATGTCTCATTTAAAAAAAAAATAATAATAATAATAAAAGAACCCAGAAAAGTGGGCAGGCGTGCCGAGGTGAACCAAACCAAAAGATGCAAGAAAAGTAATCCTCACGCCTTGAATGCTTCAGCAACTTTCTCGAGTGAATAAAGGTTGAAAACTGGTCATGACAAGATAAAGACATGGTAGTGTGAAAGTTACTCATTGGAGTTAAAGATGACCAGATGTTTTGAATCAGGACGAGCTGAGTATGTGCTACGAACTAGGCGAAGTTCAGTCTCTGAAACATCGCTTGAAAACGGTAAATTAAATTTGAGTCAAAAAGTTTTAAAAAGAGCCAGTTTAAATCATGACAAGAGCCATCATTATCAGTCTAATCCCCAGTTTGTTCTTAAAATAAATGTGGCTGTGTTGATTTTCTTTTGTATGAGGAGATGTTGCAGTGTTCTGGAGTTGGTTCAGAATCTGCATTGGTTCAGACAAATTCGGGAGATTGGGCCTCATATATTGGAATGGACTGTGTGGCAAAAAGAACATGGGCCTGAGGCTGTGTGTTGGGCCTCTAAGGTCAGTAAGGTCATAAGAAAAGTCAAGATGGTTAAATAATCTCCTTGTTGGCCGCGAGAAGGAAAGGGGAAAACAAAGAGTCTTTTACTTCAAACCCTAGAAAATCAGAGAAGGAGGAAGAAGAAGTGCCAGTTGTTGCTATGGGGAAAGAATCGAGCTCAAAAGCTATTAAGAAGAAGAAGGGATCTAAGAAGATTCTACCTTCGGGTGATACGAATCAACTTCAGCTACACGATGGGTCGAGTGAAGATGAGGCGAAAACCATCTACAAGACTCCGGGTCCTGAATTAGGCGTCAAGGAGTTATCGCCTTCTGGTGCTCGCAACGACGAGTCAACCGATCTCATCGGGCAGCTTGCGGATGACTACCAGAGTAGATCTCCGTCTCCAGTCTCCGGTGAGAAATCTGAAGAGAAGGACGAATCGGAAGCAGAGGAAGGTTCCGGTTCAGCGTGGGAATTGGAAAAAGAGGTTGATGACATCGCCGATGCAGGCGCTTCAACCCAGAAGCTGAAATCTGTGAAACTGGAGAAGAACCAGGAGAAGAAGAAAGGGAAACAGGTTAAAGAGCAAGAAGACTCTGAATCTGGTGAGTCAGAGGAGGCTGAAGCAGGATCTGCGGCTGGAGCAGACTCCATTGCTGAAGATCTGTCGTTCCCAAACGACAAGTTTTGCTCTGCCGGAGCATATCAGAGGTATTTCGTGTTTAAAACCCGTGGGATTATTGCTGAGAAGCTTGTTGATTTTGAGAACCAAAAGAATTGTGAGTATACTTCTGTGATTGCTGATGCCTCGTTTACTCCCACTGTCTCAATTAAGTCGGGTTATGATAGAGAAGTAATCAATGAGTTTTATGCTAATCTGGGAGATACCGTGTTAGTTGATGGGGGAGTTCTTGTCTTAGTCAGAGGTCACATTGTGAGGTTCAGTCCTGCTCGCATCAACAAGTTCATGAATCTGCCTGAGTTGAGTTCCAAAGAGAAGAAAGAGGCTGCAACACTTGACAAAGTAGAGCCTAATTTCATTGCCAAGTACCTCAGAGGTGCTGAGACTCAGGAGGCTGTTGTTCAGACCACAAGCAAGCGTCACAAGAAGGCACCAGCCTTGACTACGGTTCATCTCTCTCCAAAGTTTTCTGCGTTGGCTATTTTGGCTGGGTACAACTGGTATCCGACGACTCATCGGACACACATTGCTCAGTACAGAGCCCTGCTTCTCTACAAATTGGCTCAAAAGGTTCGAATAGATTTTGGAGCAATGGTGTTTCAGCAAGTTATGGCGATAAGCAAGATTGAGAGAGAGGATAATAAGCAGCCTGATGCAAGGAAGTTGGTGTTTCCACATTTGATTGCTGGGATGATTCAAGAACAGTGTGGTACAGTGACTGGTGAGGATGATGTTGTGGTTCTTCCTTCGTATTACCAGATGGACATCAGGATTGAGAAGATGGAAACAGGAGCTCCCATGATGTCTTTGCGTACTCGGGCCAAGGGTGCCGAGATAGTCAAAGAGGAGGCTTCGTCTAAAAAGAGGGCTCAGCCGATTCCAAGTCAGTCTGCACCAAAGAAGAAGACCAAGAGAGAGCCAGAACGCTCAAAACCATCCAGCTCAGCTCGTTTTGTCGCACCAATTGATGTCTCACTTGGTCACATCAGTGTGCCTCACGGACACTCGAGCCAGAGGGTTGTCAACAAGGCACTCTACCAGATCACCTCTGTTCTGCATCAGCTGGCTGGGATAGTTCAGGATGTTCACCGAGCCAATCAATGTGAGTCTCCGTGATCTCTTCTCATTTTGCTTTTGCACTAATGATTGTGTTTTTAACTTGTGTGCTTCCAAGCAGGGGGAGAAAGTGATGATGTGAGTGGCTAAGTAGATCATGGTTCATGGGGGAGCATGGGGGATGTTTTGTTATTACTTTTGATGTTCTGTTTTTTTATTACTCCTCGTTCCGAACTCTAGTACTTTATTTTTGGGATTCATGCTTGTAATAACGTTTACAAGTTTATTCGTATGGATGAATTAGAATTTGGTTGTGCTTGGTGTTGTTTGTCTCTGTGGTTGTGTTGAGTTTGTATTGCAGTTACTTGGGAGACACACAAAGCTAAAAAGGGAGAGATTGAAGATGCAGTGGCTATAGCAGGAACCTGTAGCAGCACCAGATGAGAGAACTTCAGGAGAAGGGCGAACAGGCTGGTGGGCTTTAAGCGTGATGGGCTGTTGGAGTGAGTCGGTCCAGGCAAGGAAGGGCGTGACTTGCACTCAAGGAAGGCTGGAGGATATCTTTGGAGAAGATTTACTCAAACTTGAAGGTTTCTTTATTCTTAGGAGAAGATAAGGAAAGTGTATCTATCCATGAAGATTTGAAGAGATAGTGAATCTTGCATGGAGTAGAGGCCAAGGCTAGGGCAAGCCGCAAGCCGGTTAGTATATATAGGTTGGGGTTAACTCGAGGGAAGGGTCAACACAACAAGAGCAATTCTTAGCAAAGGGATAAGGGATTCAAATATAAAAAAATCTTGTATCAAGGGCTAAGGGGTAAAGAGAGGTTCACGATATCAAGTGTGATTCGTGAACATGGTAGACTAGGATTGAGTGAAAGCAATACGTGTAAGTATTCAAGTCATCAATACTAGTAAACGTGTTTTTGAGAAAACCCTTGTGTTGTGTTCTGTTTCTACATCAGTAGTATATTAATCTCTGTAATAGTAGCTGATACATTTTCATCTTCTTCTTTTTTAAAATAAAACAAACATAATATAGTGGACTTTCTGACTACTACCATTACTAAAAATGTGGAATTTCTCCATTTTGCACATATTTGACTCAGACCATCAGTAGATAGTGCTTTGGTCCACATTTGATCTAGACCATAAATATCGATTTCACATAACCACTATAGAATTCAGAAATTGTTTCCAAATTTTGAATTAAATAAACAAAAACATTTCTTCCCACGTCATGCATTACTAAAAACTAAAATTAAAAAAAGTAAAAGTAAAAATAAACTTGGTTCACTTTCGAATGTGACAATTAGTTGCTCATAGATTTTCTCCACGGAAAGTACAAAGACTTGAAGCTAAAAAGCATATGCCATGACCTATGTTGCATGAAATCAGAAATAAATACGTAGAATCGAAACGTTTAGAAGTGGAAAATCAAAATTTTACGATTTTTTAAGAAGCGGATATGTGTTGGAAGCATATGTATATGTATATAACAAAACTCCAAATACCAAATTATATTAAAAATAATATTGTTTTAAACAACATCAAATCAAGTAAAATAACAATGAAAAAGATAATCCTAACCTTCAAAATCAAATATTTAGAGAATCGTTTTCATCCCTATTTTCATCATCTCTAGTAAACAAAACCGCTTCCAACTCTGATTCTTTAAAAGAAAGACTATCAAAATCTAAGTTTCCAAGGTTAATATCATCCAATGCAATGAGTTAAATACGTCACCTCTAACATCCCACATTTTATTAGGATTTTCTTTGTAAGAAGAAATAGTTAAAAGACGAAGGTTAGTGTGTACAAATATGCTTCGTCTTTGTTTATTTACGCTTATATCTTATCCTATTTTTTAAATTTTTTTTACTTATTTACGCTAATGAAATTTAAAAAAAAAACTTCCAAATTGGAATCGAAACTTCCAAAATGTTTCTAAATTTGATTTTTTTTTAAATCGCTCTTCTACCTGCTTTCAATTCTGATTTTGGTTCCGAAGCGGAAATCAGTAATGTCTTTTCCACTATACTAAGAGATCAAACAATCAACCAGCGCATAGCCAGCTAAAGAATAATTGGTTATATACTCTTCTGTACTTGTACTATATCCAATCTTTTTCAGACTAATAAAATTACCTTTTGTCGAGAAATAAACGTTGCATAAAAATTGAAAATAACCACGTGAGAAATCATAATTAAAGATAATTTTTTTTTGTTGATGATGATTTTAAGGTTTTAACAAACAATAATATCTAAAAGTGATATTTTAAAAAATATTTCAATGATTAAATATAGTATAGTAATGCTAGCTATTGTAATTACTTTTTTAAAATTTTTTTTATATAATTAGTTTTTTGTACACATGGATTTAAACCCAAGTGTAATACAATCAATATATTTTTAAGTGTTTTGCTCAATGTTTTTAAAACCGGACTGACGACCGAACCGAAAAAGCATTTGGGTCGTGAATTAATGGTCCGACCGGGTTCAATAATATTTTGAAAATATTAATATATTTGGTTTTACACTTTTTATTTTATATTCATGATTTTAATATATAAATATCAACCAAAACACTTAAATAATTATAATGTTTCAGAAATTAGTAGTGTACCAATGATTAAAAATAATTTAGTAGAATAAATTTAATTGTTTTATATTTAATAATTAAACTCGGTTTAATACGGTTTAATTTGGCTCGCTGGTTTCTGGGTTTTTACAGGTTCAATCCTATCTAATAACCAGTCTAATAATAATACTTAGGTTTTTACGTTGACTCAATCCGGATACGTATTCAGTTCACGGTTCAATCCGGTCCGATTTCTGGTCTGGTTCGGTTTCAAAAACATTGGTTTTGTTCACTAAAAATTACCTTACATTTAAAAAAAAAAGATGCATAAGAAAAAGGTGAAATCTTGATATAAATGCAAAGCAGCAAGTGGGAGAAAAGGGACCAAAGTCATCACTTGTCTCGTCTTCTTTCCTTTCTTCTCACAAAACCAAACACCAAAAAAAACAGAAAAAAAGAAGTGACCTTTCTTCCAATGTCTCCTCTTCTCCAATGGCTATCAATCTCCTTTACCCTAATCCTCTTCGTAACATCACTGACCTCCACTCCTCTGTCCCACTCCGACCGGGTCACCCGTTTACCCGGTCAACCCCGGGTCGGATTCCAACAGTACTCTGGTTATGTCACCGTCGACCAAACCAAACAGAGAGCTCTGTTTTACTACTTCGCCGAAGCAGAAACCGATCCAACCTCTAAGCCTCTTGTTCTCTGGCTCAATGGAGGTTTTACTTTCAAATCTTCTCACTCAAATCCCCAAATGTGAAAATAATCAAATTGTGAAAATGGGTTTTGGTTTTTAAATGCAGGACCTGGATGTTCATCTTTAGGAGTTGGTGCATTCTCTGAAAATGGACCCTTTAGACCTAAAGGATCAGTTTTGGTCAAGAATCAACATAGTTGGAACCAAGGTCACTAAAAAAACATTTAATTTTAAGATAATTCAACATTTTTTAGTTTCTTGATTTTTCTTTAATTTTTGTTTGTGGTTTGTTTGCAGAGGCAAATATGTTGTATCTTGAGACACCTGTTGGTGTTGGATTCTCTTATTCTACTCAGAGCTCTTCTTATGAGGGTGTTAATGACAAGATCACTGGTTAGTTAATCTTCTTTAAATCAAGTTTCTTTTAATTTTTATTTTAAATCTCTATTCTTGTTTGATTATACCAAAACCCTTCAAAGAAATTATACTGAATCTATAGATTCAGACTTTTGCATAAAGAACCCATCCTTTTGTATCTTTTCCCTTTTTCTACATTTTTACAATAACAAAAAAAAAAGATATCTTTTACACACAAAAAATGACTTAAGGTTTTTTTTTACTTTAATAATTACAAAATTTTGTGATTATTAGTGGAGAAAGAAGTTATGATGATGTTGCTGTGACCTGTGATTGTGAATGCCATTTTCTTTTGTTTGTTCTCCTTTTTTTTACAGAAAAGCAAAATATTTTTATTTATATTTCCTAAACATAAAGATTCAATTCAGCTTTTGGTTTCTTTGTTCTGTCTCTAAACTGACAAAAAGAACAAAAGAATTAAACCTTTATTTGCAGATCACATCTGATGAGATTATCATTATTCTCTTCTTCTTGTTTCTTTCTGTTTTGTCTTTATACATTCTTTCTCACTTTTGTCTTTTTTGTTTCCAGCAAAAGACAATCTTGTGTTCTTGCAAAGATGGTTCCTCAAATTCCCTCACTATCTCAATCGAAGTCTCTTCATCACTGGTGAAAGCTATGCTGGTAATGTTCCTCTCATTCTTTCAATCACTTCAAGCTAATAATCGTAGTCTTTTTGTCCCTAAAATTTCGATGTAAATGTAGGCCATTATGTTCCCCAATTAGCTCAGCTTATGATTCAGTACAACAAGAAGCATCATTTGTTCAATCTAAGAGGAATTGCTGTAAGTAAAAAAACATTGTCTCATACTCTCATTTCAATATGGTTATATGTTTCCGGTCTTTAATTCGGTTATTTTTTTTTTTATGTAGATTGGCAATCCGGTTCTGGAGTTTTCGACTGATTTCAATTCGCGGGCTGAGTACTTCTGGTCTCATGGTTTGATATCGGATTCAACTTACAAAATGTTCACATCTTACTGTAATTACTCACGCTATGTGAGTGAGTACTATAGAGGGTCAATGTCTAGTATGTGCTCTAAAGTGATGAGTCAAGTCAGCACTGAGACAAGTCGATTTGTCGATAAATATGACGTCACTCTCGATGTCTGCATTCCCTCTGTACTATCTCAATCCAAAGTTGTCAGCCCCAATGTGAGTCACAACTCAACAAAACAAACATAAATTATATTAGAGCTTTGTTATTTTGCTCTGTGTCTGTGTTTATAAAGTGTGGTGATTCTTTGGAATGAACAGCAAGTGGGAGAATCTGTGGATGTTTGTGTGGAAGATGAGACAGTGAGTTATCTAAACCGAAGAGATGTCCAGGCAGCTCTCCATGCTCGGCTTGTCGGAGTACGTGAATGGACAGTTTGCAGCAAGTTAGTAAATCCCTTTCTTCTCTAACAGTTTGCAGCTGATTGCAATTGATGTTTATTCAACAGAAATGTTTTTTTTTTCCTGATGAAAACAGTGTGCTTGATTATCAATTGCTTGATGTGGAAAAACCGACAATTAATATCGTAGGGAGTCTTGTTAAAGCTGGAGTTCCAGTTCTTGTCTACAGGTAATGTATCAATGTCTCTCTGTTAAGTTTTCTTACTTGTCTTGATGATTTAATGGTGGATGTTTTTTCTTGCAAAAAACAGTGGAGATCAAGATTCTGTGATCCCGTTGACTGGAAGTAGATTTCTAGTGAGCAGATTGGCCAAACGATTGGGACTGAGAACAAGTGTGCCCTATCGAGTCTGGTTTGCCGGACAACAGGTAAACAAACATCACTCTCTAATGGTAAAGAAAAGAAAGAAGAAAACATAAGCTAATACATTGGGTTTGGTGTTTCAGGTCGGCGGGTGGACTCAGGTCTATGGAAATGTGCTGTCTTTTGCGACAGTGCGAGGAGCTTCGCACGAGGTCCCATTCTCACAGCCTGAGAGATCGCTTGTGCTGTTCAAGGCGTTCTTGGACGGTCATCCTCTACCTGAAGAATTCTGATAGTTACCATGATCTGTTGAGCTTATATGTAAGTAGAAAATAATAGATTTTGGCTTATTTTATCGGAGAAAACGAAACGAAAGAGTGGAAAAGATTGTTTTTTGTAAAGATGTGAACCTTGTAGGAAGGAAGCAGTATGTTCTTGAGATTTGAGTGTTCTGTTTATATTGAAGGGTTAAGTACAACAGGAGCCTCGACTTGCATTGTTAAACATTTAAATTGAAGAGCTACAATTGGTTTCGATAGCATCACGGCTATGCTTAACCGCCTTTCATTTTCAGGCGATTCTTGCGATGCATGATCTCGTTCTGAAAAATTCTCTGCCTCATCATCCAAAGTCCCTGATATAACCGCAGGTCTCACCGGCCTCACCCTGCAAGATTCAATACAAGTTCCTTCTAAAAAGTGTTGTTCGGTATAATATCAAGAGATTGACTTAAAAGTAGAAGCAGAAGCAACACCTGCAGTGGAGGTGGCATGAGTACTTGAGCAGGTTTGAGTAGTACTTTGTATTGCCACTGCCATATTTGACATTCTTGATGAGCATATGGACCAAGTCTTCTATAAAAACAATCACAAGAACCATCTCTTACCTAAAACTCGGGAGCGACATCTTGATTGCTGGTCCCATCCAGTTTCCGAGTTTGGTCTCCGATTCTGAGGTGTTAAGTATAAGACCATAGTCAGATATCAAAACATGAGCTGAGTTAACTCAGAATATATTACACAGAAGCTTTAAGTTAGGCCAAGATGCGAAGAATTTACCGTCTGATCTGATTTGGATCTTGCAGATATCTGCAGAAGCAGAACCATCAACTTCACTAACCTTAACCTCCACCAAATCCTTAGCATGAGATAGAGTACTTCCTAACCCAAATGTGTCCGAGAAACCAAAAGCTCTGTCCCTTTTTTGCTTTGGAACTGCAGTGATTTTCTGTTTCCAACCACAAAACTCACTTTTACTTAAAAAGAAGATCAAGACACATGTTCATTACCATTCTCCAAGAGTTAAGGAAAAATCCATTTGTAGTAAATAATTTGCAATATTCCCACTTTATGCAGACAAGACATTGTAGGTAGGGAAAAAGAAAGTTACCCAATTTCGAAGAGGCTAATCAGTAACTATTAAAAGCTAAATCACTTTTAAGACCAAAGTGACACTAACCTTTGAAAATCTTGCAACTTGGCTTGGGAGTCCTACTTCCTGTAACACAACCATGTAATAGTAAAATGTCATTATCCTCTAACACTGTAACACCATTGGAGTTGACATAGCTGAAACCAATCTCTCAACATTCCGTAGATTGAGAAAAAAGTCGACCAACCTACCTTCCGTCCGTGATCACAAGCCTCATCGCTGTTTACAAGCACCCTAGCGGCCCATCTGAAAGGTATAGAAGAAAGATGTTTAGTTCAATGAGGTGAGAAAAATATACACTTTATGATACATGTTTTGATAAGCATGAATCTGATGAACAGAATATTCCTCAACTTGGTCACTTGAGTAAAATCCTACTTTCCTAAAGAAATGATTATATTAGTATAAGAAGGGAAGAATAAACATACGCGCACGATGTAGGAGGGTTCCATACAATCCCTGCAATTACAACAAGCTGGGAAAAAGCAAGAGAATCGATCAAAGAATGTTGCGTGGATAACAGTTTAGAGTAAGTAGAGAGGAAAAGGAAAGGCATGAAGAGACCTCATCAAAGACACCAGCGGGGCTATCATCGTAGCTAGCGAGGAAAAACCCGCCAAGAGTGTATCTGATCATCCCATAAGAACAGTAAATGGTTAAACAATTTGAAGAAGATAGTAATTAATAATAATCAACAACGAGCCTCAAGAGATGCTTCTATATACCCAAAAGCTTCAACTAATCGAAACTCCTTAGGGATGAATGCTCGAGCAGTCTCAGCTTTCACAAGATGAATCTGGTACAATGCACTGAAAGCAAAACAAGGAACAAAATTCAGTAAAGCAGAACACTTGAGACATTCTTGAAAAGCTACAGAATAAAAAGAGTGTTTTTTTTTTTTAATGGTTTCTTGCCTTCCTTTGAATATCCATGGAGGTTTAGCATAGCCAGAAGAAATCTTCCTCTCTTCAACCTCCATAGAGAGATTCATACAATCTGCACCACATTTTAAACAATGAAACTATGTTCATAAGAAGAATTTTAAGAACACATTCAATTTGGAATGAAATCGAACAAAAAAAACTATGGATTTTTGAGTAACTTTTGTCTTGAAATTCCAACTTCTGTCCAGATTTAGCCGTTTTTGTTTGTGTTTGTTTACTGCAAGTGGGTTTCAAAAGATAAAATCTTTTAAACAATTAGGGAGAAAACCAGAAACAGCAAGTCCACGAGTGGAATCTGTTATTCAAAGATAAGTCTATTAGTGGAATCTCTTATTACTAAAACAAAAACCGAACAGAGTGTAACCCAGAAACTGTTGCATTCATTACCCCAAAATCAAACAATTAAAATTAAAATCCAGAAATTACCCAAAATCAATAACCATGTAAGCTGAGTAACACTAAGGTAGTAGATTCACGGAACAAGTAACATTACAAATGCTAAATCGAAAAACCCAGAAATGCATACAATTATTAAACTACACAAACCTCGTTTAAAAATTCTCCAGAGTGGATTTAAGAGAAGAATCAGATAAGAGCAAAAATTCTGGCTTTGCGAGATCGAAATCTTTGAGAAGAAAAATAAAAATTTTGTTGTAAATTTCTCCAAAAAAAAATAATTGGGATTTTTTCTTTGATTTGGTTATATAGAATAATAAAAAAACGATGAGGAACCGACAGAGATTTGGGGAAAGGTTCGTTGGTAATAGAAGGAGAAGTGGATAGGCTTTGGGTTGGTTTGTCCAATCAAAATTTGTGCTCTTTTTCTTATTTCGCGCCAATCCGAAGTTAACATCATCTTCCACAATCTTCATTTGATATCGTTAATGATTCTCTAACAAAGAATAGTTAGGTTTAAAAGGAAGAGAGAGATTGTATTGTATTCAGGGCCGAATGTAGACATTTTTTTTTATTGGGTACATAATTGTTAGAAAATATATAAAAATGAAATATAGAGTTTGAACTCTGGTTAATTGGGTGCACTAATGGACTTTTGTCTTCTTATCTAACAAATTTTTTTACCATTTTATGTACTAAATTTGTTATATTAAGATTTAAGTGGATGCACGTGTCCCCGTACTTAGTATGCTGCATCCGCTACTGATTATACTAGTATAAGATATGATAATTAACAAAAACTGATAATGATAGTTCGATTAGTAAAATATCACAAGCAGATCTGGGAGTCATTGGTTCGACTCACACTTGGGAAGAGACTTTATAAAATGTCTTGATCTCCGGTTTGAAGGGATGTACGAGTTTTTAAGCCCGTAATTTTTTTTAGTTTTCTTCTTTTTCTAAATGATAGATTTTGTAGATTTATTGAATTACGTTTTGGACGATTTTATTTATGTGATGTGTTTTTTCTTTGTGAATATTTGATTTATCAGTTGAATTTTTATTTTTATCATATTTTGTCTGTTTCCGCCATAATTTACATTCGACTAATTGTTTTTGAAGATAAGCTAGAGTTTGGGCATCCGATCCGATGACACAAATTAATATTTTGGTAGTTCTGATAGTGGATCATGTTGGTACTCAATGTCACGAAAATGACAAGTTCATTGGTTTAGGTTAGATATGTTTTTGAAATGATGAAATAACGAAAAGTGCTAAAGGCTTCATATTAGTCTTTCTCTTCTTTATTCATACTAAAATAACTTTGGAAAGTTGGACTTTGACCAAAATGATGATTATATTTGAATATTACTCAAACAACTTTATGTACCCGTTTTATTTTTATTTGCTTTGAAAACAAAAAATGTATTTACAAAACTGTCATTAATGACTTTCCCGCCGAAAGTGAATAAGTCTACTGTTCATATGATGGTAGATTTATTTTACGATCGGTAGATTTATTAAGTGGTTTGTAGACTTAATCGACGAACGGTATAGTTAATATTTGAATGGTAGACTTATTGTGTAGACTTATTTTTATTTAGTGGTACAGATGTTTTGGAGTGGTAGATTTAACGCCAATAGTGGTAGATTTGTTTTTGAGTGATAGACTTAGTAGTCGAATGGTAGATTTATCTTGGGAGACTTATTATTTAGTGGTAGATTTATTTGTATATGATGGTAGACTAATTACTCTTGGTAGATTTAAATTTCTTGATGGTAGACTTAAATTTCTGGTTGGTAGACTTAATTTGGTGATCGCTAGACTTATTGATGGTTTGATATTGTAGACTTATTTATAGTAGTGGTAGATTTATAATATGTGGTAGACTTATTTCTAGTAGTGGTAGAGTTAATTTTGTGATCGGTAGACTTATTGATGGTTTGCGTAGTTGTAGACTTATTTATAATAGTGGTAGATTTATAATATGTGGTAGATTTATTTATAGTTGTGGTAGAGTTAATTTTGTGATCGGTAGACTTATTAATGGTTCGCGCAATCGTAGACTTATTTATAGTAGTAGTAGATTTATAATATGTAGTAGACTTATTATTTCCATTGGTAAAGTTATTCAATATTTCCAACTAGGATAGTAGACTTGTATGCTTACATAGAATGATGGTAGACTTGTATGTTTACATATAGTGATGGTAGATTTATCTTTTTACATGCAGTGATGGTAGACTTGTATATTTATATACAATGATGGTAGACTTGTATATTTACATAAAATGATTGTAGACTTGTCTTTTTATATGCAGTGATGGTAGACTTGTATTTTATATATAATGATGGTAGACTTGTATATTTACATATCACTTTAAACTTATATGTTACATACAACGAATTTTATAACGCAAACGCTAGTCGCAAACACAGATCGATACAAGTCTACCATCATTAAGAAAATAAGTCTACCACTATTATGTAGATTTTCATACTAGATCGAAATAACTCTACTATAACACAAAAAAAACAGTCCAAAATATCTACCATGAATTCAAACGCAAATGCAAACGCCAATCGCCAAACGCAAATGCAAATCGCCACATTTTATCATAAAAATAAAAAATAGATTTTAAATTTTTTTAAAAAAATTATTATTATTAATATTTATTATTATTAGTTTAATATTTTATAATTAATGTTAGTGGCATTTTTGTTATTAAAAAGAAAATGAAAGGTTTAAAGGTTTTTTTTTTTTTTTTTTTATTTTTTTTGGAAAAAGGTTTTCTTTAATAAATATGTAGAGTTTACAGAGTGATATACATTAGTTACTACCAACTTAGAACCTTATCACACAAGCAAAGGAGAAAGTGAGAAGAAATATTGCTGGATGAAGAGGTCGTTGGGTGAGCGTTGTCTCGGATCCCTCAAGGGGGTGCATGGCGAAATGGAGTTCCTGTGAGGGAATTGCAGCGAAAGACTTGTACATTTGTTCCTCACCACCATCAGTAGCCGAGTGAATGTCATAGCCGAGGAGTTGGATAATCCACTATGGAATCGCGTGTTTCTCTCAAACCATAGACTAAAGACACATGCTTGCCAGCCCATAAGAAGCGCTAGAGAAGTTTCATTGTTTGGGATTGCTTTTGGTAGCCAGTTGATGACGGCTTCCCATGACGAAGGCGGAGTAGTTGTTGTTAATTTCCGTACCGTCGCACTCCAAACTTGGTTTGAGTAATCACATTCGAAGAAAAAGTGGTTTTTTGAATCGTTTTCCTTACCACAAAGAAGACATAGTTGCTCAACATCACCTCCCCACCTATGAATGCGGTTAAGTGTTACATTCCTGTCAAGAACAAATAACCATACGGAGAAAGCATGTTTAGGTATACAAGCTTTATGCTACACTAGTGAGAACCGCGGTACTGATTCACGTTTCACCCTAATCGAATTCCAAGTTTGCCGTGATGAGAACTGTTTTTGAACCACATCCCCAATCAACCGTTGAGTCTTGTCTGATGTCTGTGTCACTCGGATCGTTGAGATAAATGATTGCAGTTGCACTTGTTTCTCTGATCTTGCTGTTGGCAACAACCAAGAGTCTAGGAAAATGATGTCACTAACCGTATTGAATAATGGAATGCCGAGTAGTGAAGGACCGTCAGGACCTAGGAAGTGAATCAAAGAGCCGAAAGGGGTCCATGGATCCCACCAGAAGAAAGTATCATCCCCATTTCCTATCTTGATACGGAAGAAAGGCAAAGCAACCAATCTAAGCTTTAACAATTTTCGGAACATCCAAGAAAACTTATTGTTTTTCTCATTAAGTGCCCAAAATGGAAAATGAGTAAGGTATTTTTTCCTTATCCATGCAACCCAAATTGATCCTGCTCTGAAAAACAACATCCATATGAGCTTAATACCACAAGTAGTATTCCAACAATGTAGATTTCTCAAGCCTAACCCTCCTTCATTCTTAGGATATGTAATATTGGCCCATTTCACCTTAGCTCCTCTCGCGGAATCTGTTGAGCCGTGCCAAAAATAGGCACTTGTTAACGTGTTTATCCTCTTTATCACCTGTTTAGGGAGCATAAATGCCGAACTCCAGAAACCAACGATTCCTGAGATGACAGAAGAAAGTAATGTATACCTTCCAGCAAGGCTTAGATGGCGATGTGACCAGCTGTTAATCTTCTTTCTAATCTGCCTTAGAAGAGGGTCACAATCCCCAAGTGAAAATCTTCATGAACATAGAGGCAGACCCAAGTAACGAATTGGTAATGGTTGTGGTTGTAGGTTGAATTTTACTTTGAAACGGTTAAGCTCTTCATCCGCAATTCCAGAGCAAAACATAGAAATTTTTTCAATATTCACCCCCAAACCGGACATCCTCTCAAACCGATTCAAAACCTCAAAAACCCCTTCAAGAGATTCCACCCTAAACCCTAAACCATAAACCCTAAACCCTAAACATCAAGGAATATAAGTAAATCATCCGCGAAAGACAAATGCGTAAGACAGATCTCCTCACATCCTGGATGATACTTAAATTGACCCTGTTCAGCCGCCTTATTCAACATTAGTGATAGAACATTCAATGACAGAACAAATAGAGCCGGAGATAAAGGATCGCCCTGCCTTAACCCTGTTTTCCCTTTAAAATAACCTGAAGTTGTTCCATTGATACTAACAGAGAAGGACGGTGAACATATACAGGTTCTAATCGCATTGTAGAAAGAGGGAGGAACCTGATATTCTTGCAAAGTGCTTAGAATGAAGTCCCACCTTACCGTGTCAAAAACCTTCGAGATATCTACTTTTAGTGTAATTTTCCCAGGACTCAAATGTTTGTGATAGCCGCTCACCACCTCTGAAGCTAGTAGGATGTTTTCCAACAGCAATCTATCCTTGATAAAAGCTGTTTGGTTTGGAAGAACAATATCCGGCATTACTCCCTTAAGCTTTGTTGCCAAAATCCTCGTTATGATTTTATAAACTGTATTTAAATAGAATATCGACCTATAGTCTTTAATCTCCTCTGCACCCACTCGTTTCTGAATCAGAACCAGAGAAGTTGAATTCAAGGATGTAGGCATGAAAGGGTCGGTGAAAAAGTTCATGATTGAATTCGACAATTCAGCACCCAAAACACTCCAACTTGCCTTGAAGAATTCTGCAGTCATGCCATCCGGAACCGATGTTTTCCCCTGAGGCATATGATCAAGAGAAGCTTTTATTATGTCTGCGGTTACAGGAGCCCCAAGTGCTATTAGATGCGCGTTCGAACACTTCGGTAGAGCTGACCCCGGACATTTCCCAGTAAGTCTGAGTAATAACCAACTGCGTACTCGTGAATGTCTTGAGAAGACTCCGCTCTTGAACCATCCGTCTTGATGATGTATTTAACTGCATTTGATGCATTCCTCAATTTTGTTACCAAATGGAAGAAGGCAGTGTTTGAATCACCCTCAGCAAGCCATTTAATCCGAGATTTTTGTCTGAAAAAACTCTCCTCCGCAAGTCTCAAAGCTAGCCATGCCACCCTAGCCAAAGACTCAATTTCCAAGTTCACTGAAGACGGGTCTAGTAGCGCCTGCAACTGCGCTGATTTAAGATTATCATTTGCCTCTTCACATCTTTTTTCTATGTCACTGTAGTTGTTCTTGAAAAGAGTCTTTAAAGGTCTCTTCAAACTCTTTAGCTTAAAGCAAAAGGATCTCAGATTTGTTGACGGCTCACCTGCATCACACCAATCATCTTTAACCGTATTCAAGAAGGATGGGTTCTTACTTAGAATATTGTAGAATTTGAACGGCCGGGTTCCATAATCAGGCGGTTTTGAAAACATTCTTATGTGGCAGGGGGCATGGTCTGAAAATTCCGGAGCTTCAAAAGAACACTAACCAGTGGGTTTTTTATCCTCTTTTTGATATTTTTCTCTTTTCAAAGAGTTGTTTTAGTATTAAGAGATTTTCCAAAGTTGTTTTAGTAATTATCCATTTTTTTTATAGCATCAATCTTTTTTTAATGGTCAATTAGGTGACTCCCCGCGTTTAAATATTTTTTAAAAATCAAATAGATTAAATAGTATTATTTATTTAAAAATTACTAATGATGTTCAATTTGAATTTAAGTTCAATTTTCTTATTATGAAATATTTTTTTTTCCGTTTGTTGGCACTAATTTTATTTTCACTTATAACACTGACAATAACTTTAGTTACAATTCAATTAACAAAAACTAATTGAATTGGTCATTGGATCCAATTTTATATCGTAACAACCAAGTAAGATTTTATCGTTTCTAAGAGTTTCTCCATTTCTATTGATATTATAGTGTCGACTTTGTCGTTAACACATTACACATGAATACTACTAGTGTTTGTGTAAATTATTTTGAAGCTTGAAAAATTGACAAAACAAAACGCGACATGTTGTGATCAATATCCATTTGGTTAAATCTGTGTGAATTATTTTATTTTTGAATAACAATATCTAAAAAAAAAATATTTACTATGGATAATATTTTTTTTTGCTAGTATCAATAGCGAATTTAGACATTTAAATTAGACCTTTTTTTAGTTTACTTAAATTGTAAAGATATTTATATTGATATTTTATTATTTTTTTATAACTTTATATAAAAAAGATGAAATTTACTCTAGAAATAGAAATGATTTAGACCAATAGCTTAAAGAATACTTATTTGTTAAATAAACATGTACAACTCATATTTATTTGAATTATATCATAAGTATAAATTATGTTAAATTTGGCTTGTCCGAATATCTTAAGTAGAATTTAGAATACAAATAAATTATTTAATGTTTTAAAACATTCAAATATATAAACAGAAATTTTATAAATGAAACACGAATTAAAATATGTTTTTTGTAACTTTTAATTAAAAAATGTTTTTGTTACTTTCAAATTGTCTTGTGCGAAAAAAAAAATTTCTAAAGAATAATTATTTATGGTTATAAATTTGGAAATATTTTTTTATAAAACATATAAAAAATTCTTTTAGAAATTTGGTAAGTCTTTATTATTAATTTCAAAAATAATTTATATATTTCACAAAAAATTATTATTACAATAATCAATTTCTAAACTATTTTTAAATAAGAAACTAAAATTTATATATAATGTTAAAATGAAAAACGAGTATGATAAATTCAAGTAGTTTTGTGAGATTAATTTTTCGTGGGTATAAGTTTTAGTGGGATAATTGCAATAAAAGAATAATTTTTTTTTCTCATTTAAAAATGTGGCTAATTTTCCTAAAATTTAATTAGTTTTATGACAAACAATTTCGTGGGCTAAATTTAAGTTGTTTTGTGACACTAATTTTAGTGGGTATAAGTTTTAGTGGGCTAAATTAGTTGGAAAAATGTTTGTTTAATTTTGCCATGTCACATTTTAGAGAATGTCATGTGATAATATTTTGTTGGATAATGATTATAGAGAAGACACATAAGTTTTTTTTTTGGGAAATCACTTTTCAAATAATGTATAAGGGATTTAGTTATAATGAAACAAAAGAACTATTTGTATATATGGTACTAATATTTTAAAAATACGGATTTGACACATTTCTTCATTATTATTTGCTTATATTTCCAAAGATGGAAGATTTCCGAAAGATTCATTTGTACACATTTTATTAAAGATTTCCATCTTTCAAAATTTGAATTGAAGATTTTTCCATACTTAAATTTGAGAATTGATGATGCATAAACTTCAAAAAAAAAAAAGATTATGCATAAATTTCAAAAATTTAGTTTTAATTAACCTATATTTTGTAGAACTGTTTTTTAGATAAATAAATTTATCAGATTAATTGTTTTATGGTATAATTGAGTTAAACTTAAAAAATTGCAAAAAAAACAAAATAAAATCCATTATTGATATTGTAAAGCCAAAAAAATATTATTTTATAAAAGTTGCAGGGATTAAATAAACCAACGAAGTTTACCAACATAAGAGGGATACATAATTTAAAATCAAATATTGAAAAAAAGTATGTGTGATTAATTTTCTTTTCCGTGAGATCAAGTTTTTGATAATAATGTCTTAACTTCATCAATGGAGTCATCATTCTTATCCTCCTTTTGAACTAATACATTAACATAATCATGTCCCTTATACTCATATTTTCCCTTATTAATGTAATTGAAGATGTACTTGATAGAGTGAATTTGGTTGCATCATTATACATCATCATATTTGAATATTATCCTTTTAGAAGTTGTTTTGGTTGTTGATCCCTGCAATGACATTAATATATTAAAATTTTTTCTAAAACTACAAAAATATACAAAGAAAGGCGTTTATGTCAATGAAAAACTATTTTTTTATCTTTGATAGAAATTTTCGTGTATATGTAAGATTAGTTTGATTGTGAATATCATACTCATCTCCCAAAACCATTTTTAACAAAATCAACTTGAGATAAATGCTTTTTGGCGTTGACTTTTGGAAAAGTGAATTTGAGAAGGCTAGGTTTATCTCCTAAAATCATTCCTTATATATAAGAGTGGAGGAGGCTAGGTATAATTATAATTAGTGGGCTAAATTTTTTTTTTTTTAAACAGTCGATTTTGAGAGAGTCAAATGTAATTATGAGAAAGCCATTAGTGGGCTAAGTGGTCAATGTTGAGAGAGTCAAATTGTAATAATGAGAATTCATTAGTGGACTAAGTAATTTGGCGTTGAGTGGTCGATTTAATAGACTAAGTAATTATGATTAGTAGGCTTAATTAGAGAGTTAAATTGCCATGTCATATTTTCTCAATGCCATGTCATAATAAAAATGGGAGAATGATTCTAGAGAAGACACCTAAACTAATCATTTCTCTATTAATATATAAAGGATTCTTTGTGATTACGTATTTTAAATTTTCTTGGAGCTTGATTATGTTTTTTGTGATTTCATCTTTTGTAGATTCTACAACTTCCATTTGGAACCCTTTATTAATTATAGTTATTGTACCAAAAAAATATACTACTTTTATTAATTAAAGTTTGTTATAGAATATCAAGCTGGTAACAAATGCATTGAATGTACACTTTTATAATTGGCTGTAACTGGTAACTTGATATATGTTGAATTTTGAGGAATGGTGTGGAATTGGTTTAATAATACGCAGTTAGATTTAGAGGATATATTGGATGTGAAATTTTAATGGATTTGGTGAAATTTCTAATTTGGTGGGATTTATGTGGATTTGTGTGGATTTTGAGTATATGTGATGATTTTGGAATTTAAATAATTAAAAAAATATAAAATCCTATTGTGTGATTTAGGGTGATTTGTTTTAAAATTTGAAAGGATTTGTGGTGATTTTAGCTTCTTTTTTCTTCGTTCAAATAAATCAAAAACAAAAATAATTATGACCACACAAATATAGAGCAACAGAAAGAAACAAAACCAAAAGAAAGAGAACATCAAAAGCAAAAGAAAAACTCCAACAAAAGATAAAACAAAGTAATCTTTCTTATTTTTATCTTCGTTGATCAAGATTCCATATGCATTGCATCATTCCACATGGCTGCTGCTATACTGGCTCTCCAACTATTAGCATACCCTCGTTGTTGTTCTTGAGTACCATGAAACATTTCATCATCATTAATTTCGTCAACTCTTTCTTCTTCATCATCATCAGTTCTTTCAGGAAGAAATACATCTGAGCAACATTCCTTACGAAGTTAATTATGTAAAACAACACATTCAAGCACCAACTCTGCTTGCCTCTGATATGGAAAGGGTGGTGCAGATTTGAAGATGAGAAATCTTGATTTGAAGATGCCAAAAATCCTTTCTATTACATTTTGCAAGCTAGAGTGACGATGGTTGAACGACTCATTTTGGTTTTTGGGATTTTGTCCTTGTCCTCTGAACTCTTGTAGATGATACCGAGTGCTTTGAAATGGATCTAAGAAATTACGACGGTTGGCGAATCCACAATCGACCAAATAAAATGTTCCTAAAATATTGTAAAACATATGAGTACAAATGCGATATAATGTAAATCTCCAGCACATAACTTTAAATTGTAAAAGATGTACCTTCTGAAACTTTTAGTTTATTATTTCTTCTTGTTAAAGCATCTTGTAACACCTTTGCATCATGAGCTGAACCTTCCCATCAACTAAAAATATATATAATTTCCAAATCAAAATTACATGCAGCCAAAACATTTTGCGACAATTGTTCTTTTCGGTTGCGATAGCTAGCCGTTTCTTTTCCTGCTACCATTGCAAAAATATGTGTTCCATCAATAGCCCCCACACAGTCCTAAGAGAAACAAAAGTCAAATGTTAAGATTTTGTTACACTTGACAACATACATAAGAAAACAAGTTCATACCTTAAAATAGGGATAAAATCGTGTGCTCTCTTTTATTTTTGTAGGCACAGTAAGATCGGGCTTAGCCATAAAACTTGGAAAAAGTGCATTTAACACCTTGAGAATCGTGTTAAAACTCGTACTTATTGAGAATCTTGACCTCTTGAATCTATCTTGAGCTTGGATATACCTAGAATTTTGATCAACAATGAACAAAAATGTGGCAAGCATTTCCTCGACTGAAACATGTCTTGTGTCTTTTAGTTCCATCTTTTCCCTCAAAAGACTACATAGTTTCACGAACACATCTGGATACATACGATACAGATGTCAAAAATATTCGGGATCTTCAGCCAACGCATTTTGTATGTATTCATGTCCAAGTCTTGTAGTTGGTCTTCTAATCTCCCGTTGTATTTGTGGAATTTCTGCACTGAAATAACGGATCTTCGCGATGATCGACAAAACCAATACCATTATATCAACTTCTGACTTGAATTTGCCATTCTTTTTCTTTTTCTTCTAGCTTGTGTTTCTTCACTTTCACGAATTTTTCGATTCATTTTTAAAACTCTACACAAAAACAAGTTATCAAGTCATAACGAAATATCAATTTTAGAATCGAAATATAAAAACACGTTTGTGCCTATGTTATAATTGAAGTATAACCAGCAAAACATTAGAAACAACTTGATAATGAAGAGAACACTAACCGTGACGGAGGTGGAGAACTCTCGATCGAAAAGAGAAAGAGAATAAGGAGTGAGTGCAAACAAATCATATCTATAAACATATTTTTGCCATAGTTTTTATCCAGCCAAATTTTAGCGGCAAACAAACAAAGAAGAGCTAAACTTTACCGCCCCAAAAAAAAATAGAGCCAAACTTTACCCGCCAATTTTTTCACTAGATCAGAAACAAATTAGAAACAGATTATTAAGCATGAGCATATACGAATATGAGTCACACAATGAAGCAAGGTTTGCTAAATGATTTATCAAACCACACAATTGACAACCAACACGTATAATGAAACAGTGAGCGATGAAGCTATTAAACAATGGTGAAACAATAGATAACAAAACATGGATCGATGAAGCTTGTATGACTAGACCCAAGAAGAAAATTTATATTTAATGGCTTATGGCAAGGATTAAATAACCAAATAGTAGTTAAATAAACTTTAACAAAACTTAAAAGAATAGAAAATTACTTTTAGATGGTAGAAACAATCTATTAGGCTAGTCTCAAATTGGAAATCAAATAAAAAATAGAACACTGCTAAAATAAAAACCCAAAGTTAAAACCATAAAATATTGTAAAAGGTATTGCAAAGAAAAACTCCAACTTAACAAAATAAAATCTCCAATTCAAAAACCATCATCGTTATGCTACTGCATCCAACTTCAAGCATTTGGTTTACGAATATTTCGTTTAATCCATCCATAACGCTCTGCTATGGACATGTTAACGAATCCAGAGTTCATACCTAAACTGTGAACAAGGGTCATCATCTCGTTAGCGCATATCTTCATCCAGATCAGGAGTTTCTTTGATAGCATCCCACACATTATTAGCTTTGTCTTCGGCTTCTTTTTCTTCAGCTTCCTTTTCCCATCTTGTTTGTAGCATGCCAAAGATTTGATTACTGAGCTCTGTCATTTAATTCACTTCATCACAAACCTTGGTTGAATGATTTGCATCAGTTTTAGCTTTCTTTCTTGGAAGAAGCTTTTCCCCCCTACTACTTCCTGAGGAAGACACACCTACATGTGCAAATGCTATTAATCCTTCGGCATCATCCATCATCTGAACAAAACTTATATCACTAGCCCCTTTGGTATCTATAACTGAATAGGTTTGTGTCTCAATGGTATCGCCCGATCCCACAACATTCTGCCTAGTTGCAGTAGTTTGTCCAAATATCGTTCTTAAGTTTTCAAAATCTTCATATGACTCATCACGCAGATTTTCATTACTTGGATGAGCCTATTAGAAAAAAAATAAAAATAAAATCATTATGGTCGGAGTCGTATATAAGAAACATTGATATCTTCATAAAAATGTATTGTATAATTTTCTTACATTCAAATATGCATTCCACACTTCATCTGGAGTAGTGAATTTTTTTGTTACAGGATCCCACCCGAAATCAGAACTAAAACGAAAAAGATCTGACCACCTATGGTACTTTGTCTTCAAGATCTGTTTCTATAATTGGCATAACTTTTTGTAGATCCAAGCTCTTCATGTAGAACTGGTAATATTTTTGACTCCACCGTTAATTTGTTGAATTGACCGTTAGCATCGCGTAAACCATGATTGGCTGCATCCACTAGTAGCCGCAATAACATTTTGTGTTCAGAATCAGACCAAGAAAAATAGTCACCCTAATTTTTTTTTCCTGTGGATCTCCCATTGTAGTGTTGGTAATAGCTAGCCATCAAACATTAATAAACAACCGTCAAAACCAACTATTTAACCAATCTACACATGATGAGTTGTGATATATACCATCAGATTATTCAACGAATTGAACTACAGACTCACAAATATATAAACAATAGTCAAAGACAAACATCATCTAAACACATGACTAATAAACAAATATTTGAAACAAAACGTGAAAATAAGAAAAAGTCAATCAAGAAGAATACCTTGAAGTATGGGTAGCGGCAAGCTTTGAGCTATTGTTCATATATGATCAGTATATATGTATGCACTTACCAACCGAACCCTAAAAAATTGAGAAGCCCATAATTATCTTTCTAAACGAGTAGCCCATAAAATATTTTAATAACATGTAATTAATTGATTCTCTAACTAACAGATCACGATTGGGTCTTGTTGCTCAGTCATCATTATTGTTTCGGCGAGCTAGTCGGAAGAAAAGAAGAAGAAGCTCAATCTCTTGGATGTGATCAAGTCTTCATCTTATTTAATTATTTTAGAAGAGTCGTATATTATAAAGTTAAGTAACTGATTTATGTAACTATTCGTATCACATACCAAAAAAATACAAATAGAATTGTTAAGTGTAAAACAGTTACACGTGTGTGTCATGTCTTCTAAAGACGTGTCCCTTAGTCAAAGTGTGTCATGTAAACCTATAAATATAGTTCATATATCTAATAACAGTGTGTGGTTTTCATTTACAAGAATCGAGCAATACACCAAAAGAGAATACGTTAAGTGTCGAACAAAAAATAGAGAGAGAAACAAAACAGAGTAAAATCTGTGTTGTCCGATCCTTAACGACTTTGAGAGTTCAAAGTTCTACATGGTATCAGAGCTATGGAGACAACAATGCAGCAAGTTATTCCAATCTTCAATGGTGAATCGTATGGCTTTTGGAAAATTAAGATGATAACCATCTTGGAAACACGGAAATTGTGGGATGTTATCGAAAATAGAGTTACATTGAGTTCGTCTCCTGCAAACTCACCATATTTAACCAGAGAAAGCGATGATCGAGTGATGAAGTGTAACGCCCGTGAACCAAAAAGTAAATTTTTTGTTGAGTGTCGATCGACACAGGGTGTGTGTGTCGATCGACACATGCGTGTTTGACTTATGAGAAGTCAGGTTTCGGACGTTGTGTCGATCGACACAAGGTGGTGTGTCGATCGACACGGGGTTAAATTGAACCGACAAGTTCGATTTTTGATCGTTTGGTTTGGGGTTCGGTTTAGAGAACCCTAGGGCTTCAGTATATATTTGACGGAGACACAATTTGTCGTCTTTTTGGCTAAAATCAGAAGAAATCAGAAGAGATTTTAGAGAGAATCAAGTGAATTTTCGTGTGAGTGTTCTTGAGAGTTGAGAACAACTGCTGTTCGTGTTTTGGAGGAGACGAACGGCTGGGTAAATCGCATCGTATCGGAGTAAAACTTTGTGAGTAAGTTCTTCAATCTTTTCTCTTGATGTAGGAGAAAACCGTTTGTCATTCGGTCAAGTATTTAGGGAGTTATGATTGTTTTAACTGGGTAGGTTTGTGCAGTTTTCTTCTGCGAACAGTCCACTTCGAGGGAGGATTCCCGTCGAACCGTTTGGACTCAGGGGACGTTCTACACACTGTTGTGTAACTCGTTGTGTCTAGTTTCCAAAGCCATTTTTCCAATTCGGATTTGGATAATCCGTTCATCGTGTGCGAGGCGTTCTTCGTAGGCGTCGTGTTCTTGAGCGTTTCAATCCTTTGTCGAGGTGAGTGCGTGACCGTAGGTTTATCTGGGTAAAGGGATTGATCCCAATGCATTGTTTGATGATTGATAGTTGATTCTTGTGTTATGGATGTTATGTGTTGCTTGGATGTGTTTGTAGACGGTTCCTGTGCAGGGAATCGACGTATGTGCAGGTCAGAATCGGACCAGAGAGGAGAAGGTTTGATTCTGCGATTCTGCAGCATGTGTCGATCGACACAAGTTGTGTGTCGATCGACACAAGCATTTGTTGTGTCGATCGATTGCCATCAGTTTGACGTATTGATTGATATGTGATGATCGGTTATTGTTTGGTGTTGTGGTTTGTCTCTTATGCCTGTGTGTATAACCTGTAGACGGGATGACCGTCTCACTGAGTATTTGTGATAATACTCACGCAACTCTTTTTGCCATGTGTTGCAGGTAAAGAGAAAATGTGATCGTGGAATCATGGCCGGGAAGAGGAGATGATCTAGTATCTCCCTTGAATTGCTGTATTGTTAGAATTGCTAGGTTGCTAGTAAACTCTGGAATTTACATTGTTTTTATTGGAATTGAATTGGTTATTTGATTTAATGGATTTATTGAATGGTTGGTTCAATTGTTTAGTCGTTGTTGTTCCGCATTGCTCGTATTTGGCCCATTGAGGATTATTATTTGTGATGATAATAATCCGAAGAGAAAATTTTTAAATTTTTTGGGTTGGGTTGTTTCATGAAGGATATGATGGCTCTTCAGATCCTTCAAAGTACAGTTTCAGATTCAATATTTCCGAGAATCGTTCCCGCATCAAGCACAAGAGAAGCTTGGAACGCTTTGGAAATGGAGTTCCAAGAAAGTTCACAAGTAAGGATGATTAATCTTCAGAGAAGAGAATATGAGAATCTGAAGATGGAGGAAAGTGAAACCATAAATGATTTCACAACCAAGTTGATTAACATGAGTAATCAACTAAGAGTTCATGGTGAAGATAAGACCGATTACCAATTGGTTCAAAAGGTTCTAATCTCCTTGCCGCAAAAGTTTGATAGCATCGTTGTCCTTGAACAAACAAAGGATCTATCAACTCTCTCTATGACAAAGATGATAGGTATTTTGAAAGCGCATGAGAAACGCTTAAGTCTCCGAGAAGAACGAATCAATGAGGGTGCGTTTTATGGAGAAAAGCTTGGTTCAAAAAAAAGAAACAAGCAAGATAAGAAATGCCATGAGAAAACTAATAAGTGGTGTGGCGTGTGCAAAAGAAACAATCACAATGAGGTAGATTGTTGGAGAAAGAAGAACGGAGGTGCTCTGCAAAACAGTGCGAAAAAACGAAAGAAAATAGTATGTGTGTGATAGACCGGGGCACATAGCTAGAGACTGTAAACTTAGACAAAGTGAAAGAGCACATCTAAGTTTTAAAGAGTCAGAAGATGACTAAAACGACCCAATCCGTAAATTTAAAAAAATTTCCCTTTCGGATTACTATTATCACAAACAGTAATCCTCAACGGGTCAATAACACAACTGCGGAACAATACGAGCAATAACCAATAACAAATTTTTTTAATAATCTCATACTTATTGAACACTAACAATACAAAGTCAATCCCATAACAACAATCCAAATCAACCATAAACCATAATCCAATTAACAGCACCAGTCAATAACAATCCAACACGTTCCAGAATTACTAATACCCTAGCAATTCTACAATAACGAGCAGACAATCGAGTCCCTAGACCATCTCCTCTTCCTCGCCACGATCCCACGATCACACCTTGTCTTTACCAGGGTGATCACGCAACAAGGCAAACAAGAACAAACAGCACAAGTTTTGTCAAAACTGGCCATGTGTCGATCGACACCAGCACAGTGTGTCGATCGACACACCAAAATCCGAATTCTGGAAATCGATGCTGTGTCGATCGACACGACGACCCAGAAGCTGAAAATCGAGTCCATCCTCTCATGGCTCGATTCCAAGCGATTCTCCTGCACTAAACCACTCAATACAACACGAAATACACCAAGGAACAACAATTAAACGCATTCTAACAACCCCCTTTACCCAGATAAGCCATTGTAACGAACTTACCTTGGATTTGAAGGGAGAAGAAGGAAAACGGATGAAAAACGTCAAGAACAAGACCCCAACTCCGAGATCTACACTCCACCCACGAGGAATCACTCCAAGAACGATCTCCCAAGCCTCCCAGACGAATCTCTTCTCTCAAATCTCTCTGGAACTCTCTGAAACTTTTCTGGAAACTTTCTGAAACTGAAAACCCTCAGAAAATGCGGACCCCTATTTATAGGGAAACCCTAGGGTTTCACCCTAAACCGGGTCGCAAACCGACACTCAAATCGAAATGACCCGGTTCTATTTAACTCGTGTCGATCGACACACACCACCTGTGTCAATCGACACGACCCAAAAATCCACAATTTTGGTTCGCGGTCGTTACAACTCTCTCCCACTAACACTGATTCGACCTCGAATTCTGCAACACTGTCACACTATGGTCTCCACTACCTGACCCAAACCCGGCCAGCACTATCCGAGATGACACTCGAATTACACAACCCGTCCCACTAAGGCTAACACTCTCGTCTGAAACCCGACCAGCTTCGCCTGTAAACACCCAAAATGCAACGTTTTCCTGATCCGGGTTAGGTCTGCCCGATTGATCGCACAACAATCAAACAAGAACATGTCCAACCAACCGTAGACCCAGACTTAGACCAATTGATCGCGCAACAATCAAACAAGAATATGCACGACTCAAGATGCTACATATGTTTACCAGGGTCGTCTGAAACGAGGCTTCATACATAAGTAAGAATCTTAGACTCGACGCCTACATACACACCCCTGACCCCACCTAGCCAGCACCACTGAAATCACTCCCGATCCCCGAAGCTCATCCAGTCTCATACTTACGACCACGCTCAGACGCTACTGCTCATAACTCATACTCATAACTCATAACTCATATACATATACACCACACCTACTCGCAGGATCGTCAGCCCCTGAGCTACGGCATGCAGGGAACCCACTATCACCTGGAGAGACCCACTATCCCTCAACGTACATGTAGGGAACCCACCGTCCCCCAGAGAGGCCCACTACCTCTCGAGTATATGCAGGGAACCCACTATCCCCTGGAGAGACCCACTATCCCTCAAGTATGCAGAAAACCCACCGTCCCCTGGAGCAATACTCTGAAACGTGTATCATAAGCACCTGTCGACCGGAATCGCCTCCGTGGCCCCATCATGACATCCCCTAACCCGAAATGTCAACACATTCGTGACCAATCACTAGGTCATCCAAACAACCCAACCACCATGGGTGTTCCCACAGAGTCCTTGGAAAAGACAATTCTAACTCACATAAAACCTCTTTTCCAGACTCTCCCTAGGAAATAAACAGATCCTAACTCACTTAAGGCCTCTATTTCCCAGCGCCATCTAGAGAATAGACAAGTCCTAACTCCCATAGGACTTCCATTCCTAGGTACTTAGAACATGAACAAGCTCTAACTCGCATAGAACTTCCATTTCTAGCCACTCCTAGAACATGGACAAGCTCTAACTCGCACAGAACTTCCATCATTAGCCATCACATGACCCCACCAGTCATAAGATATAAGAACTCACATCTTATAAAACACATTAATAATAACTCCACATCTTATTAATCTCCGAAGGAATAATCGTTACAACGTAAACGAAAAAATACATACAACTCATAGCCACATGCTATCAGGAAAACTGAAAACCGGAAAGGCAACTCAAGCCTCCACTTGCTCTCAAACCACTTCGAGAACCTTGCCTTCATCCTTGCTTCTGGTTCCCAAGTCTCCTCCTCAACACCGTCACAGTCCCACACGACTCTCACCAATGGTATCTTCTTCTGGCGCAGCAGCTTGACCCTTTTCTCGAGAATCCTCATAGGCCTCACTGCCAACGTCATGTTGGGCTGAAGATCCTCCGGAATCCTAGCCAACACCTCCTCAGACTCATGTAGACACTTCCACGCACATACTTCTTAGCCAACACCGCTGCTCCATCGGTCTTCCTGATGGCCAGAAAGTGTGTCGACCTTGTCAGACGGTCCACAATCACCCAAATAGCGTCATACGTCCGTGAAACCATTAACCCTGTCACAGAGTCCTTGGTGATCATATCCCACTTCCACTCCGGAATGGGCAGACTCTGCAACAACCTGCTCGGAACCTGATGCTCAGCCTTCACTAACTGGCACACGTTGCACGCTGCAACCCAGTTAGCGACATCCCTCTTCATCCTGACCCAATGATAATACCGCTTCAGATCACGATACATCTTGGTCGCTCCCGGATGATACGACAACATACTCGCATGAGCCTCTCTCAGGATCTCCTGCCTCAGATCCTCATCCTTAGGTACACAAACCTGTCCACTTACAAGTATCGTCCCGTTCGCAGAGACCACATACTCTGAACCTGCAACCTTGGAAGCATCAATTAAATCCTGATCCTTCTCCTGAGCTGCTCAAATCCTGCTCAGCATATCTGCCTAGTTAGCTGCCTCTAACCCCAACGGCTCCTGTGAGATAACGCACAACCTCAAAGTGCCAATCTCGCTCGCTAACGCCTCCATATCCCGCTCTTGAGCCGAAGCAACACTCTTCCTACTCAACGCATCTACAACCAAGTTAGCCTTACCCGGATGGTACCCAATCTCCAGATTGTAATCTGCTACTAACTCCATCCAGCGCCTCTGTCTCTGGTTCAGCTCTGGCTGAGTAAAGAAGTACTTCAAACTCTTGTGGTCTATGAACACCTGCACCTTCCCGCCATAAAGATAATACCTCCAAATATTCAAAGCAAAAATCACCGCATCCAACTCTAAATCATGTGTAAGGTAGTTTCACTCGTGATTCCTCAATTGCCGCGAAGCATATGCAATAACCTTCCCTTGCTGCATCAGTACACAACCCAAACCAACTCCCGAAGCATCCGTATACACTACGTAAGGCTCACCCGGCTCGGGCAACGCCAACATTGGTGTACTCGTCAATATCTCCTTCAGCTTCCCGAAACTCTCCTTGCAAGCTGAAAACCATACAAAAGGGACATTCTTTCCCGTCAGCTTCGTCATCGGCTGCGCCACACTCGCGAAACCTTTGACGAACCTCCGATAATAACCTGCTAACCCGAGAAAACTCCGGATCTCGGTGGCATTCCTCGGCCTAGGCCACCCTCTGATAGCCTCGATCTTGGCCGGATCTACAGAAACTCCCTCTGCGGACACCACATGGCCAAGAAAACTCATCTCTCGCTGCCAGAAACTGTACTTGCTCAACTTCGCGTACAGCTTCTGCTCCCGCAGCTTCTCCAGAACCACTCTCAAATGCACCTCATGCTCCTCAGGGCTCCTCGAATACACCAAAATATCATCAATGAAGATGATCACAAACACATCCAAGTACTCCTGAAACACCCCGTTCATCAACCTCATGAACGCTGCTGGCGCATTCGTCAACTCGAAAGGCATCACCACGAACTCATAATGGTCATACCTCGTCCTGAAGGCAGTCTTCCTAACATCTGCCTCATCAATTGGGATCTGATGGTACCCCAACGCCAAGTCGATCTTGGAGAACCAAGTAGCCCCTCGCAACTGATCCAACAACTCATCAATCTGTGGCAGAGGATACCTGTTCTTCATAGTAACTCGCTTAAGTCTCCGGTAATCGATGCACAACTGGAAACTCTCATCCTTCTTCTTCACGAACAACACTGGTACCCCTTACGGTGAAACACTAGGCCGTATGAAACCCTTGCCCAACAAATCATCCAGCTGCTTCTTCAGCTCTGCCATCTCTGCTGGAGCCATACAGTAAGGCATCTTGGATATGGGAGCTGTCCCAGGCTCCAACTCAATCGTGAAAGGATCAGACCGAGACGGCGGCAATCCCTGCAATGACTGAAAAACATCCTGGAAGTCCTGAACAACTCGAATATCCCCAACATCAACCTCTGCAATTGACTCCGGCCTCACTATCGTCGCTAAGTAAGCCTCACAGCCCCTCTCAATCAGCTGCTCAGCCTGAATCGCCGAAATCACCAGACTTCCGGAAGTCGGCCACACCCCCTGGTAAACCAACCTCCCCGCCTCTCGCTCAAACACCACTCGGCCCCGACGACAATCCAGATGGACTTTGTACCGATCCAATCAATCCATCCCAAAAATGACATCGTATAACTCCACTGGACTAATGATCAAATCTGCGGGCATCAACTCTCCCGCCACCAGAACATCCACACCACGAGCTCGCCCGTAAGTAGCTAACGACTTGCCACCAGCAACCCTAACTACTCCCGGCTGCTCACCGGAATCGCTCCGGATATCGCTCGTCTCCGCACACTCCGGAGTGATAAAGTTATTCGTAGCTCCAGAATCAAACAACACGTGGGACTCACATCCGTCCACAACTAAGGTTCCTGCACAAATTCTATGTGCTCAAGAACCCTAACACTTTAGCACAGACTCACAATTTTCCAAACATACCAAAATTCAAACACCACAAGACTTTAGAAGTCAAGTCCGGAATTTACCTGTGATCGGCCTGGCGCTAGAGCCTCCCGCCTCCATCGAAGTGAAAACCCGCGGTGTCACTGCAATATAAGTCAACGGCTACATTGCCATCGGCTGTATTACCACCACCGCCATCTGCTGCAACTTAGGACACTTGGGCTTGATATACCCCGGCTCCCTGCAGTGAAAACACACCTGAGCCGCCCGAGCCTCTCTCCTCATCAGACAATCCGCCACTTTGTGATCCATGCTACCACACCCGTAACATCCTGAACCGCCCTGACCTTTCTGACTGGCTCCTGAGGTGCCTTCCCACTTCCTCTTCTGTCCCTAAGCAGGCTTACCGCCCCTGCTCGCACTCGCCTGCTGTTGCGACCTCCTCTGCTGCTGTACCGGTGGACTAACCACCACAGCCTGCTCTCTGAGATCCACCTCAATCGCAGCAGCTGTCTCAACCAACTCCGCCCTCGTGGCGAACCTGCTCGTTCTATAACAAGTCCTCAGATCTGGTTGAAGTCCCCTCAGGAACCTCTTCACCTGGGCCTGCTCGCCCTCCAGATCTCTACCAGCATGTACTAGAAGTCTCCCGAACTCCTCATCGTACTCCCGGACGAACGGTCACCCTTTGCCAACACCAGAAATTGCAACTCCAAGCGATCCACTGCCTCCGGCGAAAAGTACTTGGCGTTGAAATCCGCCATAAAGTCCTCCCAGGTCATACCCGCCTGAGCTCTCTTAGCCACCACACCTCGCCACCAAAGGTGCGCATCACCGTCAAGGTAATGAACCGCTAGGTCCACCCTGTACCCCACTGGACACCTGAGCGACTGGAAGTTCTGCTCCAATCTGCTCCTCCACAAGTCTGCCTCCTCAGGCTTGGCGCCACCCGAGAAGAACTCGTTGCTAATCCTCTGCATCTGCTCCATCATCCTAAGGTAGGATAGAAGCTCTTCAACAACCGCCAAACCCGGCTGCTCACCAGCCCTCACCGGCTGAACACCAGCCACGCCTGGCTGCACACCAGCCACTCCTGGCTGAACACCAGCAACTCCTGGCTGAACTCCAACCACTCCTGGCTGAACACCCGGAACATGACCCAGAGCCGGCACCCCACCTGGTAACCGCTCCAGAATCAACTATAGCAGACCCGCTAGACGATCATCTTGATCCGGGGCAACACCTGCAGCAGCGTCCCTACCCGGGCCCACCGCACCACCAGCCACAGCAGGAGCCGCAACAGCCCCACCAGTACCCACACTGGCACTCATAGCGGCCCCACCCACGGACCCCTCCTAAAACGCTTGCGAATCCGCCACACTCACGACATCAGACTCCAACACAAGTCCTCGCCCGCGCCCATGCCCACGGCCAACTCGGCCTACACGGCCCCCACGACCTCTGCCTCTAGCACCTCTCGCCATCTCACTCTGCACTATCCAGCAGAAACTAAGAATACTAGGAAATAGAAAGTCACAACACACATATCGTGGGATCTCATTGAAGGCAGGCTCGGAGAAGATGATCTAGGACTCCAAACTCACACAATAATCAATCAATTAACTCGCATAATCAATCAATTGCACCCGCTCTAGAACCATAAGGGCTCTGGTACCGAACTGAAACGACCCAACCCATAAATTTAAAAAAAATTTCCCTTCCGGATTACTATTATCACAAACAGTAATCCTCAACAGGTCAACAACACAACTGCGGAACAAAACGAGCAATAACCAATAACAACATTCAATAATCCCATACTTATTGAACACTAACAATACTAAGTCAATCCCATAACAACAATCCAAATCAACCATAAACCATAATCCAATTAACAGCACCAGTCAATAACAATCCACCACGTTCTAGAATTACTAACACCCTAGCAATTCTACAATAACGAGCAGACAATCGAGTCCCTAGACCATCTCCTCTTCCTCGCCACGATCCCACGATCACACCTTGTCTTTACCAGGGTGATCACGCAACAAGGCAAACAAGAACAAACAGCACAAGTTTTGTCAAAACTGGCCATGTATCGATCGACACCAGCATAGTGTGTCGATCGACACACCAAAATCCAAATCCTGGAAATCGATGCTGTGTCGATCGACACGATGACCCAGGAGCTGGAAATCGAGCCCATCCTCTCATGGCTCGATTCCAAGCGATTGTCCTGCACTAAACCACTCAATACAACACGAAATACACCAAGAAACAATAATAAAACGCATTCTAATAACCCCTTTACCTAGATAAGCCATAGTCACGCAATCACCTTGGATTTTAAGGGAGAAGAAGGAAAACGGATGAAAAATGTCAAGAACAAGACCCCAACTCCGAGATCTACACTCCACCCACGAGAAATCACTCCAAGAACGATCTCCCAAGCCTCCCAAACGAATCTCCTCTCTCAAATCTCTCTGGAACTCTCTGAAACTTTTCTGGAAACTTTCTGAAACTGAAAACCCTCAGAAAATGCGGCCAACCCCTATTTATAGGGAAACCCTAGGGTTTCACCCTAAACCGGGTCGCAAACCGACACTCAAATCGAACCGATCCGGTTCGATTTAACTCGTGTCGATCGACACACACCACCTGTGTCGATCGACACGACCCAAAAATCCACAATTTTGGTTCGTGATCGTTACAATGACAATGAAGATGAATGTCATATGCTCTTTAGTGTCGTTGAAGAAGAAGAAGCTTCAATAATTTGTGAAGAAACATGGTTGGTGGATAGCGGAGGCACCAATTTTTATGTCTAAAGATGCAAGATACTTTAGTACCTTGGTTCATAGCAAGAGAATCACCATAAGAATTGGAAATGGTGAGAAAATCTTGTCAGAAGGCAAAGGAGATATACGAGTCTCTACGAATAAGGGAGTACATGTCATCAAAGATGTACTTCTGGTACCCGAACGATCAAGAAATTTGCTAAGTGTCTCGCAAATGATATGGTGGGTATTGAGTTTTGTTCGAGAACAAGCAATGCATAATCTCAGATTCTAAAGGAAAGAAGATTATGGAGATAAAGATAATGGAGAAAAGTTTTCCAATTATGTTGAATTCTTCTCAAAAAAGTGCAACTACTACATGTGAGGAAGATATGCTCTTACAAGATGAGAAGGTGGAGATATCTAGAGACGTTGCATTTGAAGAAGGAAGAAAGTGGGATTCGGAAAGACGAGTCAGCATGAAGAAAAATTTTTGTATTCCCGTAAGTGTTTCTCAACCACAAGAAGAACAAAGACAAATCATCTCAAGTCCTGTTTTGTCTCAACTCGGTGATCGAGATAATAATCAAGGAGGAGAATGGTCTTCCGAACCACCAAAGAAATACAAGTCAATGGCTGAAATTATGGAAATCACTCCAATGGTGAAACTCGACGAAACAGATGCATGTTTTGCTGTCTTTGAAGAATCACAAAAATATAATAAAGCGGTTGAGATCAAAGCATGGAGAGATGCAATGAGTGAAGAAATCAAGATGATGAAGAAGCACGGTACTTGACTACTTATAGACAAATCACAGAAGAAGAATCTCGATGTGAAGTGGATATATCGTATCAAGAAGGAGAGGGATGCGAATAGAAATCAAACCAAGTACAAAACGAGGCTGATCGCAAGTAGATCCACTCAAGAATATGATATTGACGAAGCCCTTAAACACAACAAGGCTCAAGGTTCTACGAGAAGAGATAGGCGTAACGATGAAGCCGTGATCAAGGAGGAGTGTTGGATGTGATCAAGCCTTCATCTTATTTTATTATTTTAGAAGAGTCATATATTATATAGTTAAGTAACTGATTTATGTAACTATTCGTATCACACACCGAAGAGATACAAATAGAATTGTTAAGTGCAAAACAGTTACACGTGTGTGTGTCTTGTCTTCTAGAGACGTGTTCCTTAGTCAAAGTGTGTCATGTAAACCTATAAATACAGTTCATATATCTAATAAAAGTGTGTGGTTTTTGTTTAAAAGAATCGAGCAATACACCAAAAGAGAATACGTTGAGTGTTGAACAAGAAATAGAGAGAGAAACAAAACAGAGTAAAATCTATGTTGTCCGATCCTTAACGACTTTGAGAGTTCAAAGTTCTACAAAATCATCATCATTGTTTTTGTTGAGACGAGACGGAAGAAAAGAAGAAGCTCACTCGTCATCATCGTTTTTGTTGAGACGAGACAGAAGAAGAAGAAGCTCAATCATCATCATCATCGTTTCAATTAAGACGAGATGAAAAAGAAGAAGAATAAAAAGCTCAATCATCATTGTCGTTTCAGTTGAGACGAGACGGAAGAAAAAGCTCAAAGAAGAAGAAGCTAACGAAGAAGAAGCTGAAAATTGGAAATATTATGAAAGATAATTTAAAAAAAAAAGTTTTATTTAAATCACATCTAAATTTCGCTGTTATCATTTAAATTCAAAGTTATTTCGCTAAATTCCGTAAAAAAACATAAATTTTTTTTACAAAATTCCGCAATTTTGCAAAATTTCTATGGTACCATTTACACCCAATATTATTATTCGAACTTTTATGCATGTAAAGTCTATAGAATATTAAGCTGGTAACAAATGCATTGAAATGTACACTTTTACAATATATGTTTGTTTTTAATTTTTCTCATTAATTGGTATATATAAAGGATATATAACCAAACTTACCTCTAGGATCAGACAAGAACAATCAATATTTAATTTATAGAGTACCAAATTTAGTAGATGCAATAAACTATAAAGAATTTTTTTTTTACTGATAACCATAAAAAATCTGCATTTTTAAAATAAAAAGTATAAACTTTTTATAAATGGATTTTTTTTTTTTGTTAAATAGCGAAATTTCAGTATAAAAAGGGTCAAATCATCAAATTAAATCATCAAAAAGAAATCCAAAACTAACTATAATAATTGTAATACCTATATAGAAAACAAATGGATTGCGAAAGATCTTCAAATGCTTTCGTTGCGGTATTAATCATCGCTATGTTCTTGATTCCAGGTTATTCAATCTACAAATGATCAATAATAATATTCGATTATAAAATAATTCTTCATAGATATATATATATATATATTTACATCCTGAACATATACATTCAGTTGTTTATATTTCTTCTTAAAAAAATGTTTAAGCTCTTTTCAATTCAATTTTGGATGATTGTTGGTTCACATGGACATTTTTTAAAAAAGAATACAACTTTCATAAATCAAGAGAAAAAGAGAATACGACATATTATAAATTATAGACACATATGATATCAACAAAAATAGCTAAAACGAAAATGGCAATTATTAATGTAACCTAACCTGTGTTGTGACAGATGTAGAAGCTACTCCTGACTCGTGTAAATATAGTCCTGGAAATTGTACCAAAGAATGCAATTTTGTGTGCTCCGGCTTTGGATTTAAATATGGAGGACATTGTAAGGGAAAGAAATGTTGCTGTAAAAGAGCAGAAACGGTCGATCTACAAAGCTTAACACCAACTTAGACCCCTTTAGACATCTTTGCTTCTATTTGATGTACCCTTGATCATTTCATGTGCACAAAAAATAGATACCATTAACTAATCAATATTATAGTCTACGAAATGTGGAATATTCCTGTGAAAGTATCCAAATGGTCTCCGATTCCAGAAGAGGCACAACTTGAGATAAAAATATTTCCAATATGGATGACACTAAAGAACGTCCCACATTCTATGTATTCGTGGAAGGGTTTGGGCTTTTTGGCTAGTGCAGTGGGAGAGCCAAAACGTCTCCATCCGGATATGTGCAAAAGCTTTGATGAGGCAAAAGTTCTTGTTGAAGCAGATCTGACTAAAGAGATCCCCAAAACTTTTAACTTCAAACTTACGGAGGAGGAGATAACAATGGAGTTCTCATATCCGTGGTTGCCTCATAAGTGCCACACTTGTTCTAAATGGGGGCATTTGGCCGATGTCTGTAAGTTTAAAGACAAACAGGTGACTATTTTGAAATGATAAGGTTGTAGCCCATAAAAAAAAAAAGTCCAGTGAATGAAATTACATAGAATCTACCCAAGTGAATGCGCTTCAAAGGAGTTTAGAGAAAGAAATTGTTGAGGAGATTTCAATACTTCTAGATACTGGAGTATTAAAGAAAGAGGAAGAAAGGTTGACATCACGAGATCAGGCAATAGAACGACCTATATCAGGACAGAGGATTGGGCAAAAGTCTAAATCTCTTGGCCAAGAGGGCAATGAAGGGGCTACACCTTTGGAGCAGGACTGGTCGAAGGTATCTCCTAATAAAATAGGTCGACAAATGGAGGCATCCCGGTCGGTAAACATTACAACTACTTCGCGATTCTCTGTTCTAGAGTGTGAGGAGGAAAACGATGATGAGGAAGAACGAGAATCCGAGGCTGAGGTAGATGAAGGGGAAGTTCAGGCAACAACAACCGTATTTCAAAATATGGCTGTAGTGCCAGAAGAACCAGGATCTCGGGTCTCGCTTCCCCGAGCTTCAAAGGCAACTAAAAAATTCTTAGTTAAGTCCCAAACTCAAACCGAGAATAAAACAAAAAAGAAGGAATTGATTCCCTTTCCGTCTAAGTGGTAAGCCTTTTAGGAATTGATGGAATATACATGAATGGAATATGGAGGAATGGTATTGAAAAAATAATGGAATAAAACTATCCCATTCATTCCTCATCAAAATTGTAGAGGGATAATTTCCTTTGATTTTTTTGTGGAATTGATTGTTTTTGTAGAATTGATTGTTTTTGTGTGGTATAAGTGGAATGTTCATTCCATTCTTTTCATCACAAATGGTGAATTTTTGTGTGGAATAAGTGGAATGTTCTATTCCATTCATAAAAAAAGACATCCATTTGCACCCGAAGTAAATGTCGGGGTTTTTCTGGAATGTGCGCGGCTTTAACCATTTCTCTAAACATTCCATAATAAGGCAATGTGTGAATAGTAGTAATTTTCAGTTTGGAGTTTTGTTGGAAACTCGAGTGAAGGAAAAAAAGGCTCAAAGAATTATTGATTCGGTATTTCATGGTTGGTCATTTATCTCAAACTATGAATATCATCGGCTCAGTCGGATTTGGCTGGTATGGAAAGAAAGTGTGAGGCTGATCATCGCCAACAACCGTATCTCAAACTATGAATATCATCGCCAATTTTTAAGAGTGATCAACTGATCACTATATCGGTATTACTAGAAGGAAAAACAGAGGAGTTCTTATGTACTTTTGTTTATGCTTCAAACCTAATGGGAGAAATGAAAAAGTTATGGGAGGATTAAGAGCACACCATGATTCACCAATGTTTAGAAATAAGCCTTGGATGATAAGCGGTGATTTTAATGAGATACTTCAAGGTGATGAAAACTCAAATTATATGGCGTCCTCCCTGTCTTCAGGGATGATGGATTTGGTATTACATTGTTCTCTTATGGACCTCAGTTATCACAGCACTCGGCTTACTTGGTGCAATAAACAGCCTGAGGGAGTTATTTGTAAGAAGTTGGATCGCCTTTTGGTGAATGACATATGGTTGGATGTTTTCCCACAATCTTACTGCATATTTGAATCGGGAGGCTGCTCAGATCACTCTCGAGCACGTTTTTATTTAGAATCTGAAAATATGGGAAAGAAAAAGCCGTTTAAATTTGTAAACGTTCTTACAAAGCTACCACAATTTCTACCAAAAGTTAGTAAGTTTTGGGAAGACACAACACCTTTGTTTATGTCGACATCATCTCTATATAGGCTGTCAAAGAAATTGAAGGCAATTAAAGCAACTATTCATTCTTTGAGTAAAGATAAATTGGGAGATCTATCAAAACGCACAAAGGCAGCTTATGAGGAGTTGTGTGTCAAACAATCTCAGACTTTGCTTAATCCGAACACCCAGCACCCAGAATATGGAGGAAGAAGCTAATGCATACGAAAAATGGCAGCATTTATCGGGTATCTTAAGCAGAAATTGAAGTTGCACTGGTTTGCGGTGGGTGATAAGAACAATTCATATTTTCATAACTCTGTTAAGGTGAGAAGAATGCAAAATTCTATAAGGGAGATCATGACAGCAAATGGGCTGGGGTTATAGTAACAAACGGTGAAGAAATAAAGCAAGAGGCAAAGGATTTTTTCAAAAAATTCCTAAATCATAAACCATTTGACTATGAAGGTAGGCAAGTGCCTAACTTACAGTCTTTGCTTCAGTTTCGTTGCTCTGACATTGACCGAGCTGCTCTTATTCAAGAAGTAACTGATGATGAAATTCAGAAAGTGTTGTTCTCTATGCCAAATGATAAATCTCCGGGTCCGAACGGGGTTACAAGTGAGTTTTTCAAAACCTCTTGGTCAATTATCGGAAAAGACTTCTTAATTGCTATCAAGTCTTTTCTTTTTGAAGGGTTTCCTCCCCAAAGGTGTGAATTCAACGATCTTAGCCTTAATCCCGAAGAAAGATGATGTTAAGGAGATGAAAGATTATCGACCAATCTCTTGTTGCAACATGTTGTACAAAGTGATTTCAAAAATTCTTGCTAATAGACTAAAGGGCCTGTTGCCGCAGTTTATAGGAGGGAACCAGTCTACTTTTTTTAAAGACAGACTGTTAATGGAGAATCTTCTACTGGCTATAGAGTTAGTAAAAGACTATCATAAGGACTCGATCTCTTTACGGTGTGCTATGAAGATAGATATATCGAAAGCTTTTGATTCGGTCTAATGGGATTTTGTTTTGAATGTGCTTACGGCCCTTAATTTTCCTAAGGAATTTGTTCACTGGAGCCGGTTGTGCATAACAACAGCCTCGTTTTCCGTTTAAGTGAATGGAGAACTTGCGGGTTATTTTGGTAGTGCGAGAGGATTGAGACAAGGGTGTTCATTATCTCCATATTTGTTTGTCATTTGTATGAATGTTTTCTTGCGACTGATTGATAAGGCGGCGGTGAAAAAAAAGGTTAGGTTTCATCCAAAGTGCAAGAATATTCAAATCACTCATCTTTGTTTTGCGGATGATCTTATGGTTTTTGTTGATGGTACGAAAAGATCGATAGAAGAAATTATAAAGATTTTTGGGGAATTCGCAACATATTTAGGTTTGAAAATCAGTCTTGAGAAATCAACACTTTATTTGGCTGGTGTCTGTGTGCCATTGTTGACAAAACGAATGGGTACAACAGATTATGTGCCTCTCATTGAGAAAATAAGGTCACGTATGAGCTCATGGACATCACGTTATCTCTCGTATGCCGGAAGATTGCAACTGATTCAATCGGTTATTGTGAGTATTGTAATTTTCTGGATACAAGCATTTCGACTCCCGAATCAATGTAAATCAATCAAAGAGGCGAATGTGGTAAAAATAAACTACTCAAACATATAAAGTATAAAGAAACAAAGTTTGTAAAGTTTATAAAGTTTACGAAAGTATCGAAACAATATATATATAGTGATAAATATGCGTGATAAAATATATTTTTTGTAGAAAATTTTGTCAATTTTTAATGCCAAAATTGTAAATTTAGTGTAGAGAGATAGTAATAAGAAAACTAATTTACCTAAATCTATTTGGCATTTTTTTAAATATTAACGGAAAGCCCAATTTTTAAGCTGATGTCGAGATTTAAAAATTACAAAAAAAACGTTGTACTAAAAGTCCCACTTCTGATATCAAAATTAATTTTGAGCCAGATTTTCTATTATTAAAAGACCAAAATAATGAGAAACGGTAAAAATATGAAATCTAAATTAATAGGTGTCTAAATTTGAAAATTGTGTTTGGTTTAATTTGGTTATTCAGTTGAACCGAATAATTATACCGTATAATACAATTCTTTGCAAATTATAGAAACGGCTATTAGTTTACAGTTTTATTAAAATTCGCTAATTTTTTTGGTAAGATTTTTTGTTTAAAGATGCGGATTTTGTTTGAAAATGTGGTATATTTATTACATAGCAAATAAAAAGCATTAAATTACAGAAAGTATCAAAATAATATATATATTTTAAATATGAGTATTATATATACCATAACTATTTATATCAACAAAACACGTAACCAAACAAATAAATCCAATTAGACAAATAAACCCAATTATTTTAGATAAAATTAAAATGAAAATATTTACTAAATGGAAAACAGTCCTTCTCATAAATATTATATACGACATAAGATAAAAGCTAAATATAGTTTACAACATACACAAAAAATGTTTTTGTACGTAGTGCATGTGAAAATCTATTATCACTTAATTGGAAAAAAGATTTTAGACGTGTCAAAATCTGCTCAACCGATTATTAAATGTTGATTACGAAATTAGACGCACTAAAAGTTGGTATAATAAGAATTGATACGTAGAAAAGTATTGAAGCACGAAAAGTCATCCAGTTGAATGTGAAATCAAAAGAAATAGGGGCCTTTTTAAGTCGGAGGGTAAACGGTATCAAAAACAATCCTAGCAAACGTACGACGTGTCTCATGAAAGTCCCCAAGACCAAGAGACTTGTAATTAATCCTACGGTCTAAATTTGGGGCATCTCTCTCTTCTTCTCCTTTTCTTCTCACACTTCCAAACATTTTCTGCACTCTCTCCAACACTGGTCTCGACATGAACACCTGAACAAAACAATATGTATAATTTCACTGAATATTATACAAATTAGTCAAGTGAATTTGATTGCAATCATTACTCAGATGTGTGTACCATATCAGAACCCGGTGCTTGCGGGTATTTGCTCATTGCGTTAGCTAAGTAGTTTCGATCACTCATCTTTCGAGCAGCTGATTTTATAGACTCTGCGAAATTGATGACCTGCTGAGATAATTTGCTGTCTATTTTCACGATGTCTTTTTCATGACTAGACAGTTCTTGGAATTGTGAGTTGTGCTGTTTAGAGTTGCTCCTTGCGATCTCAATGGCTTCCGATAAAGAAATTTCACTGTAGATGGCAAGACAGAAGGTGGCAACTACCGTGGGATCCCGAGGCTGATCGACCAATGCTTTGTGGAATGCTAAGATCCCAATCCTGAAGTTATCAGTCCCTGAAATTGTTAAACTTGGCAACACCAATTACTAAGATAAATGCAAAAAATAATCTCACCACAAGAATTCATGGCATGGTCGATCAGGTACTACAAGTCGGTCAAGGTTGCGAAATAGCAACTGAAAAGGAGAAGCTTTAATCAGTTAGCCATATCGTGTCGTTTATGTTGCAGTCTCTAGCGTTTACTAATACTCGACAAGAAGTAGCCATGTCTAATTGGGAAAGCAAAAATATGTACCAGAAGCATGTTGGACCGTTCATCACGCCTCCGGAACCCTTGGGATGCAAAATAAGATGCCTGCACAAAGACATAAACCATCCAGATGAAAGATCAAATAACTCGATATGCACGACATAACACTGCACTGCTAGAGAAGATTTACCATACCTGGATAGGTAGAAGAAGTTCCATGAGCCCAAATCTCCATAATAACCGTAAAGAAGCTTCTGCGGACCCATACGCCAGCATATAATTGATTTCCATCCGAATTCGTGACTGAACCAGAGAAAATGCTCAGTCTTAAACTAAGCAAAAAACACAGAAAAAAGGAGAATACGGTAAGGGAACGAGATATACAGGGTCAAGTCTCAGCAATGAAGAAGATAGCTCCTTCACAGAAACAGCAACTTCTTTAGTCAAGCTGAATCCTAACCTCGCTGCAATCCTAATTGCACGTAAAATGCGAGCTGTAAAGTGAACACCGTTACCATTTTTTTTTAAGCTGTACCAAAAAATTAGATTTCGTACCAATGACTAAACATTGCATCTACTGACCTGTATCCTCAACAAATGAAAGCTTGGCCGAGGATACTGTCCTAACCTACAGAACAAACTTTGACTGATTAGGACTGATACCAATTTATTCACAAATCAATTGGTTTCTACAACGAATGATAACTTAAACTGAAAAAATCTACTTTGGAATTTCTAATATCTTCAACTCCTCCTATATAATCATACACTACATTCTCCAATGGGTCAAACATCAACCTGAAAAGTCCAATATCAGAATGTTAACACACGCTGCATAAGGATCTCTATTCATAAATAACCGTGGAATAGGGATTAAATATAAGTGGTAGTGCCTACCCGTTAACCGTAAAATCACGCTGTAAACAATTCTTCCAACGGATATAATCACGCTCATTGCAGCCTGCAGGCCTTCTCAACTTTTTATCGAAAGATTTACCAGTCCTTGCCGAAGTACTAAAACTTGACACCTATTAGATAGAAAAACTCCATTAAGCCTTGAAAACACAATTCTAAGAACTTGAGAGATAAGAGAAAATATTCTTTCTGACTGAGATTCGTTTCATACAGCCATCAAATCCAACGCTAACTTCTACCGTACTTAAATGATAGGTAGATATGACATAAAAATAGATGTGAATGAGTGAAATCTTGAACAAACCTCGATTATAATATCATCGACATAAACATGACAGATAGGAAACCGTCTTCCAACGATCTGACAACGAGGAAATACATTCCGTACCTGCACACACACCGACGATTCTCAAAATCAATTTGTGAATGAAAGACAAACATGGAAGCAGAAGAGACTAATGTCACACCTCCTTGAGTTCAGCTGTAGTGATAACATCAAAATCCTTGGGGATTCTATCTAGTATAAGATCCCGAACACAACCTCCCACTAAGTAAACTTGAAATCCTGAATTATCATCATAGCAAATAGACACATTTCAAACCAAAAAGCATTACTACTTTGGTGAAATATTTAATTCCTTGAAGAGAAAGTAAAACCTTTTTTCCTGAGTTTATTTAGAACCATCCGTGTAGATTCTGGGATCATTGACCGTTGTATACCAAACTCATTAGCATCTAACTTCTTCCATGGCATCAATTTATCCTTACTTCTTCGTGCTCCACTATAATCTTCGCGTCGTTTTACAAAACAAGAATCAAAACCACAATGTTGTGAAGCTGAATCGAATCAAAAAAAAAAAACTACCTCGGCTTTCTTCCTTGCGAGGTTTCACGAGATTTCTAGGTGCTGCGATAGTTCCGACACAACCGCAATGTCCAATCTGAAATGGAGGTTGGTTTTAGCAACGGACTTGCGTAAGAAGAATCAAAGAAGATAAAACTGGGAAAAGGTGGAGACGAAAGACGAAACTGTAGGTGTTCGGAGGGAGAAAGGGAGATCTCTAATGGAGCCATAACAAGGACGAGAGAAGACTAAAGCTTTCGATGAGACACAAAAGGAGCCATACGCCATTGTTAGAAGCTTGTTTACCATATCATCATGACATTACACGAGTCGGAGAAGAAGAAGCAGCAGCTGGTCGGAGACTAGTCGGAGTCGGAATCGGAATCTCAGGATCTCAAGGAGATGGTGCCTCTCTGAAGGAGAAGATAGTTAAGATATCAGGCTTTTAAAGCCCATTAAAAGGTTGACTCGGTTTTAAGGCCCAATACTTCCTTAAGTAAAAACATACATCTACTATATAACAAACGGAGAAACTGGGACGTTAAATTTGAATTACACAAGATATATATTAAGGTTCCGAAAATGGATTGATTTCGGCAATTTTTAACAATTACCTGAAAGTTTTGTTAGGTTCACTCAGACACTAAATTACTAAGCTCATCTCATACATACTCACTCAGATACTACATTACTAATATCGCCGTCGATTTCAGAAGATCAGAAGCGTCCACCAAGATGAGCGCCGAGTTGAGTAGATCCTACTAGTCGAAGAACAAGTTCGTACTATGCCTTTCTACTTGGATTATATATGCCTTTTTACTTGTTGGTTTAATCGATAGACGAATTAAAAATTCTAGTTTTCTTATGGGTCTGGAATTAGATTTCGTTTGATGGATTTTTGTCTTTATGGTCTTAGATTTAAATCCTCTTCGCTGGAATCAAATTTCTCTTAAAAGGTTTTGTCGTGAAGGTCTTAAGATTTATATGAGTTAGCTATGAAATGTAAGATTTCTTGATTTAGTTCTTCTTCAACATATTTTCTCTTTGCTCTTTAGCGATTCCATGGAGGAGAAAATAGTCAATGAGATAGAGGATCAGTTAGCAATTTGCCAACAGAATTTAAGTGTCACGTTTTGTCATTCTTGACAACTAAAGAAGCGTCCTCTACATCGACTCTCTCAAAACAATGGCGTGATCAGTTTGCTTCTCTTGATACCCTAGAGTTTGATAACTCTCTGTTTCTACATCTAGAGAATGTGAAATCTAAATTTTTTGGTATTTTGTTGAAAGGATAATGAATCTGCAACATGATCACCGGCTAAGGAAAATTTTCCCTTAAGATCAAACAGGCTGGAATTGATTTGTGTGACCACTGGAATGTGGAATTGTGTGTCCGTGGCTGGATAGTGAAAGCAATGTATGATGCAGAAGATGTTTAAGCGGACAGCGTACATAATATGCACTCATCAGTCTAGTCCCTGAGGTAGTCTTTCCTAATTTTCTTTTTTTTTAATTACTTATTTTACCTTTTTCTTATATGATTTTACTTATTTTATTTTTCCTTATTTATATAGAATTACCTATTTAATATTATAGATTATTCTATATATAGAGATCTTAGATGATTTGTAATAGACATCTTTGTTTTTAATCAAAGTTGAGAGCTATTCTCTTTTTCTGGTGGAATCCAAAGTTTTATCATTCAATTTGGCTTTGAATGCATTCCTGATCTTGTATTGATTCTCTTTGAGCCATTTTATTGGTGGGTTGTATTGTAATTTGGCTTTCTTTGATCTTCTGCTGTACCTTTGAATTTGCATAAGGGCGTAGCGCTTCTCGTCTGCAGCTTCTGGAGCAGCAACCATTGCAGCCTGCAAGAGAGAAACACCAACACAGATTCAAGCATTGTGACATTCAAACATGAATCCCATTTCCCATATTGTCGTTCAAAAGAAATTCAATGACAAACAGTTCAATGTTGCATTCAAATCACTCTAATCTCCCAAGTCATGTCAAAATAAAAGAAGAATCATAGGATCACAAAAATTCAGTGACAAACAGTTCAATGTTGCAATTCTCTTTTTCTGGTGGAATCCATAGTTTTATCCTTCAATTTTGTCGTTTGCGAATTTGATTTTGATCTAGATTTAGCGTTTGCTATTCTTTGGGTTTTCCAACTACGACACTATTGCGTTCTATTTCAGATGTACAGCTGCTCATTGATTTGGATTTACATCCCGGCAATTTGAACTACCATCAGAGCTATTCTCCAGCGATACACTAGCCATCCTTCAAATAAGAATTGAGTACATATTATTAATTGAAACTAAACAAAGCTATAACTCGTCCACCTCTAAGTAAAATCATATTATTATTTTTTGAAATAAAAGTCTCCCAGCAGATTGCTTAATAGTCACTTATATTTTAAAACAGACAAACATAACAACCTAAAGTAATAAGTGATAGCTGATTGTCTAGGGCTTATAGATCAGTGGTCAGAAGACTTGGTTGTATCGTATAGGACATTTGGAGACTTGGAGTTCAGACTCGACTCTCCTAACATGTTGGCCATAAAGAAAGAGAAAAAGCAAAGAAGTGATAATGACATTTAGAAATAGAAAAAAATCGATCGAAAACCCAAACAAAAAGAGAGGGATACATAAAACTCGATCGTAGTGTAAGTACACAATGATCGAGACATGCTAAGAGTTAAAACAAAAACTACAAAATAAACATTTATAGTTAAGCAGTCCTACCATAATGCAAAATCATGACATGATCGCTAGTTGATGAGTCCCGAAGCAAAGTGAAAAAAGGAGATGATGATTTTGGACTCCATATTGTATCTCTTACATGCTGCATCGTCAACAACGGCGATAATTGTTGTCCTCTGCATCTTATCTCTATCTGTTTTCATTAATTTTCATCCAAACAAACAAAAAAGGAGTCACAAACCACATAATATCCATCAAACAAGCCAAAAAGGAGTAAAAACACCATCACATAAATATTTAATATATGTGCTCGTGTGTGTGTTTGACATGAGATATTAAAGGTTAGAGTACTGATGAAAGAGAGGGATTTATTTAACCTTGTTTTTCTATTTAATCACTTTACAATCTGTCTAATTCAAGTTTATATATAGTTTCCTAAGATTTAGTTTTTTGCTATTAAAATATAAAGAAGTAAATATGTTCACTTATTATAGTATTGTATATAGAAGAATTAGTAGAATAGCCTCTTTTGAAAACTTAATATACCCACATTCTAACCTGATTTAGTATTTAACACACATATTTCTTTGACAGAAATCTAATATAACAACATAATCACGTAGTTTTGTTTTATGTGTATTATAACTCGGATTAGCTTATATCGAAATCCAAACTAATTCCTAGAATCCATAAAAATTTGAGCATTCTAATCAAATCTACTAATTGTCATGATTAATTTTTACTACTTTCATTGCTTACGGTTTTTTCGCTCTCGTAGTTATAAGTATATGTAAAACGTATGCCTTACCCTAGCATCCCCCACTTTTCCTCGACTTGACGCCAAAGATACGAAGAGAAAAAACAATATTTATTCAAAAAGTGGACACTAAGAAAAAGATAACCCCAATTCTGATCAGCTCCGAGGGACTAACCAAGTCTGTCCAACTAATTGACACTATATTGTAATACCTGCCCCACTTTCAATCATGACGAGGCCTAATTAGACTTCCCCGTAGAGGAAAAATGTAAAACAATATTCATTAACAGGGTGTTTGTCTATATTCGAGGATCTTATGTTTACTTTTAAAATAGTAAACCAGCAAAATCATTTTTAGTGGAATAAATAATGTAAAAATAATAATAATGTAACACTAATATTGGCCACACCTCAAAATCACGTTTCCATGCACGTCTTCATTACGTCTTCATTACGCTTGCTTTTATTTCTTTCATGTGTTTCATTTTTATATACTTTCTATATTGAGTGTGATGTATAACTTTAACCGCATCTCTAAGGGATTTATATGTATGTTAATATAATTACATATTATGAAAACGAGAAAAATGACTAAAGTCTAGTTGAACTAGAGACTTGAAAATAAAATTTTAAAGTCAATAGTTCAATTTCATTTAGGAAGGGTGATTTACGTTTTAAACGTGGTATTATCTACGACTGGCTCCGGACACCGAAGAAATTATAGATCAAAGATCCAGAACTCCAACGGTTTATAAAAAAAAAAACAAGAAAAATGATGAGTACTATTACTCTACTTATATATCACTAGTTTTTACTATACTGAGCATCTCCAATGTATTATACTATTTTTTACATCAAAATGGCGTAACACCAAAATGGTGTTAAGTTTTTCTCCAATGTATTACACCATTTTTACACCAAAAAAAATATTTTGAGCATATCTTTTTCTTAATTATTTAAAATTTACAAATTGATCCCATCTATTTTTTTAAGTTTAAAAAAATATGAAATAATTTAAATTGAACATTTATTATATAAAAAATACATTGCAACATATAAAATAACAAAATATATTAAACTTCTGTTGAATTACACTAAACATATTAGATTTTGGGGTTAACCTCACAATTTGTATATGTTTTTCATCAATTTTAAATTTAATGACAATTTGAATGATCTTTTTGTAAATAAAAAAATTCAACACTAAAATGGTATAAACTCATTGTCTACACCATTTTAGTGTTGTAAATAGTGTTAGGTTTGATAAGATTTTACACCAAAATAAAATTTGGTGTAGAATTTAGTGTTGAGTTGGAGATGCTCTAACTTATAACTATTTTTTTCCGCTAAATTTACTGATAACTACTCATTATCGTTTATCGTTTTTTGTTTTGTTATTTACCATTTTATGTCACTCATCTGATCTATTATAGATGAATTGTGTGCTTCAGATTTTCGTGATACGTATATTGAATTTTAATGAAAACAAAATGATATGACACGCAATGCAAAATTTGTAAATGATTTTTCAATTCGTTAGAAGTCTCACATATAAAATTAGATAAAACCTACTATATAGCTTTTTTATCGTCAATTGATTTTAGTTAAAGATATATTGAACTTAATATCATAGTCCAAGACTCCAGTTGACTTGATATGAATAACAATTGTCATTTCGATAAAAAGTGGGAAAATCTTATATCTTCAACTATATAATTTTTAATATAGTTTAACAAAAGAAGTAAACTATTCACTTATAACCAATTTTTTTTTTTTTGTCAACATAACCAATTAGTTTTAAATTGAAAATTCATTGCACAATTTATCTCAAAACATGTAATCAAATTAAGTTTTTGTATTGTTGTACAGTTCAACTGTCAAGCGTTCGGTGATTTATATATTGAGAAATATATTGTTTTAAGTTCTATTGTAGGAACGTGGTTGGTTAGTGAGGAGACTATCAAAATTCATGAAAGTGCACCACTTGCGATTATGATGCGACGTTTTTACACTTAAATCTCAATCCCCTCATGAAAAAATCTAAACAAATTTTGAGAAATCTTATTTTTGGGATGTTATTTTTAAAAAATATTATTTTTTAAAATTTGTTTTTAAAATATTACTATTTCAAAATCTTGTATGTTTGGATCAATTATGTTGTATTTAGATTTAGTTTGGATAATTTAGGGTTTGTTAGGCGTCAAAATATTTTTTAAGATTTAAAAGTTTAAAATTTTTTAATTAGTGATATTTTATAAATATTTTTAAAAATGGCATTTTTAGAAAATGACATCTCAAAATAGTATTTTTATAATTGTTCCATAAATCTATATAAATTTTTTTTTTGGGTTACAAATCTATATGAGATTTAAACAATATATATGCTTTTTTTATAAGGGTCAATTGCAAGAATAACAAAAAAAAATTAATAATTGGAAAAATAACAAAATTAGTATATGTGGCTATAATATCAAATTCTTATATGGTTAAAAAATTTATTATTGAATTTTTTTTGGTTATTGGATGCAATTTCTCGAAAAAAATATATATATGCTATTGCGACGAGAAGCGAAGGGAATAGCTAAAAAACAAAATAGCATGCACAAGCGTGACGACAAGCTTAGGTTAGTTTTTTTTTGTTTCCCCCCTTTTTCACCATTACAACAATTTCATTCTGAAGGTGAACCATGGAGATTCCTTACAATATGGTCACATTAAACTTGGATTTTTTTTTTAAAAAATTATTGTTGAAAAATAGTATGTAATAATGGTCAAGATATACTTATATGATTATTATTTTTTTGGATAAAATGGGAATTCTACCAAAAGAAAATTTTTAGTTACAAAGTAAAAGATTTCTATATACTTATATGACTACACTAATATATATTTTAAAAATTAATTTTTAACAAATACAAAATTCTAAAGATGTGGTTTTTCTTTGTAAAAAAAAAATAGATGTGGATTCTGAGAAGGGACTAGAGGTCTATGTACATTCATCTAAAATGTAACAAGATTTCGGCATAATTTTTCTTAGTCCATATTAGTAATATTAGTAACTAAGGTACGTAAGAAGTAAGTTTCAACACAAGACGGGTATCCTGAAAATTTAGAGTATCTGTTATCTGATCCGACTCTAAGGGATATTTGACAAATAATATTTTTATCCGATCCGCAAAAAATGGGTATCCGGCAAAAATTTATTGATCCGCTGGGTACCCGATCTATTACCTTTACCCGCCCAATTGTAACATAATTTATTTATAATTAAATTTAAGCAACTTATATATAAAAAACGGAGGTGTTATTACGAAAAAGAAACAATATCTCTTAATAGACAACATATATAGTTCCTAAAATATAATATTACAAATTTTGATAATTAAAATTTGTAGTTTATCATCTCCAAAATTATCGATGACAATTCAAAAACATAAAAGATTGACGTTGCGAGTATTATACTATATTATATATGATACAATTTATTTTATAACTAAGTTTATAAAATATTAGTAATATAGAATGCGGGTATTTACGGGTTGGGTAGCAAATCTACTACGAGAATGGATAACGAGACGGGTAGTGAAAAAAAATCATATCTTTTACCCGACTCGAAAATTTCGGATACTATATTTTTTGAGACGGATATGAATTGGGTAACGGATAAAAGATGGATAACGGGTATGTCTGTCAAGTCCTAGTAAAAAGGTGGAGATGTCGTTTTTCAAAAAAAAAAAAAAGAAAAAAAAAGGTGGAGATGTTGCAGATAGTGATATTAACCATTTTGTGTCTATTTATCAAGCAAAAATATATTTTGTGTCTATATATACTTGTATTAAATCAATACACTCGCATATCTATAATTTGTGTATATACCTCGATCTTAACATAAATTCCGAACATGCACGAAATTTTAGATGAAATGTCCTATTTTAAGCCAATAACATAGTTATCATTAATTACGTTACCTTTTTCGGGAAGTGTGAACTATTAGAAAAAGTTTCACTACCATTATAAAAGTTTTGTTAAGGATGTGAATTTTCTTTATTCAGGATGCTCTTGTAGAGTTGTGATTGAGAGATTAATATAGTTTAACAAAGAACAAAGAACAAAGAAAATTCTCTTAAAAAACAAAAAAAACATAGAGCAAAAAAAAGCTTCTTTTAAAAAAAAAATTATTTATGATAGAGGTTCATAATCGTTTATTGAGGCATTTCAAATGATCTTTAATTTAGGTGTTTGAAAAGATCTCTTATCTAAGAATAAAAGCAAACTGCTCTAAAGGAAACGCTAATTTGTATTGGTTTTAGTAGGAAAATACCTGTAATGATCAATTGTTATGAGTCAAATGCTGGAAAATGGTGTGTATCTTTTATATATATGATTCAACTATCACACAATGTACCAAAACTAGTGTTATTATCCACAGTATTATAAAACTAGCATATATTTCGCTTATGGTAAAAATAAAATAAAGAAATACCTCATATATATAGACGCACATATTGGATTTAATCTCTTAAATCTATTTTAATTTGATAAAGAAGAAAACCTAAAGCACGAAGAGAACGATAGATAAAAAAAATATATATATGACCTAATCGTAATGAACTTTTGACTCTATATATGAATAGATGATTAAAAACCATTTGACTCTATATATGAATAGATGATTAAATGATATGAATTTTTTTATGACTTGTTTATTATTTTATAACAAAATTAGGAAAAATGTTCCAAGAAAAAACCATTTTTCAGCTTTCCTACATCTAATTAATTGTTATTTTATTTTATTAGATTTAAAACATAAGTATTTTTATACCGATCTTGTGAGTTTAATTTTGCAAACAATGTTTCTCCAGTTTAGTTAACCAAACCATTTACCTAATATAGTAATACTAGGTAGAAGACCCACATTTATGCGAGTTTATGATAAAATATTTTATCAACCGTGAAATAATGAAATTCAGAAAAATCAAAAAAATTATTAAATCACATATGAAAATAGAAAAAATAAGATCGAAAACACTAATACTAAAAAATTTAACAGCTACTTTTTTATCTTGATTTGTTTCTTATTTGATTTCCTAGTAATTTTGATCACATTTTTTTAAAATAATAGTTTTTTTATTCATGTTTAGTAATTTATTTTTTACTATTTCGGTATTCTATTTTAAAAAAAATATTGATAAAATAATTTTTTCATGTTCCTATTTGAATTTTTTCAATTTTATAAATATTTTATAACTTGTGAAAAAAAAAACACAAAAAATACAAAATCACGGATAGAGAAGCCTCATCATTATTAAGTTATTTTTACTCTTATTATTATTATTTTTCAATTAAATTTGTCACATATTTTTAAATAATAAGTTTCTCTATTTCTAACAGAATTAGGTTATTCGTTTTTTTATGTATCTATTCATATATCTGTTTTTTTAAATTTTGACGAATCGAATCTCATATTTTTAGTTGCAAACTAAAATTACAAATTTAATAAGATTTTTTTCACTTAATTGATTTCTAAATTTTTCAAGAACCGAATAATGCACAAACTTTGAATAGTATTTTAATGCGTTAAAATAAAATCAAAATGTAGTTAGACATTAATCAAGTAATTAGTAATACAATTTACCAAAAAAATAAAAATAATTAGTAATACATTTAAGACTCTTATTGATATAAAATAAAAAAACACTAACATTTTTATCATCTATTTCAATAATTTCATTATTTTTCGTAAAATTTCTTACCTCCCACTTTTTGATAAGACGTACTACTGTACGATGATAAACACGTTTGTATTTAACTGGTATTGTGACGTTTGTGAACCAAAATTGGAATTTGAGAAGGATATCGATCGACACCAGGAGGTGTGTCGATCAACACCAGGAGGTGTGTCGATCAACACCAGTTTGTTGACTATGGTGTAGTCGCGATTTTGGTTGAGGGTGTCAATCGACACCAACTATGTATTGAACTGACGAGTTCGGTTTTTGATCGACGGTTTGCGGTTCGTGTTTAGGAAACCCTAAGGCTCGGCTATAAAAGACAAACAGTGTGTGTTGTCGCGTTTTTCAGAGAAAACTGTGATTTTTTAGAGGATTGAGAGAAGAGAAGGAATCATTGTTGATTTCAGAGAATTGGTTTTGTTGTTTCAGTGAGTTATGGGATTTATTGAATTATTTGTTCAGTTGAATTGAGTTTTATTTCCGCTGGTTGTTTGATCTGTTGAATTGATATTGAAGATTATTATCTATGGGAATAATAATCCGATTAAAAAAAACGGGTTGAGTTGTTTCAGGTATAATCTTAAATAATTGATGTTTTTCATGGTTGAGTAGTTAATGATGTGATGATATTTATTGTATAAAATTGAGTTAGAGTTTTTTTTATTAATTTTGCAAACTAAAATATATCTCATATATCGAATAAGAGAATAATCGATGTTAAATTTTAATGAAAAATTTAAAATAAAAACTGTGGAAGAGATTATGGATGCTTAAAATTGTTTAGTTAGAAGATTGAGAGAGAACAAAAGGTTATCATATAAAAGTAAAATATTTTAATCCATGAAGATTTTGGGTATGTATGTACGTCTAAATCTATTTGAACTCAAAGTAGACTTAGATAATAAGGTTATGAGAAAATTTTAAAACCTATTTCAATCATATTTAAATTAGGTATATTTTTCATTATTTTACAAATAAATAGATAAATCTTTTTACATATGGTTAAATCTAATTGAAAAAAATATTTAACATTTGTATATAAGTGTTAAAATCTAGTTAACTGACTTGATACGTATCACGAACTTGTTAATTATAAAGTTTGACGTGTCAAAATTTTATATAATAAGATAAGATATGATGAACAAAGCAAATAATTACTTTATGTTAATATTTGAGGTTACTAGGAAATTAAATATACTGAAATTCATTTATAACACTTAGTTAAAATGACCTATTCTGAAAATGATTGTAAAATGTAATTTTCAATTATGGTACATTTTTTTTTTAATAATTGCTCAATCGCGCAGTTTTAATAGATGACATATAATATACGTGAAAGTAGTTTTGTTGCTAAAAAAAAGTACGTGAAAATAGTTTACTAGTGAAATGTTAAGTTTAAAACTAACACCTAGAAGAAAACAAATCTTCCAATTACGCTCGTGATGACACATAAACTTTGATTTTGTTTCTTTAGGAAAACTATTAAGTGATTATCTTGTCTATGTTTCGATTATTGAATCGGAATGAACTCTTTTAAGGGTTTTAATTCAATTAGTTACCCAAGATCAGATGTGTGTAGCAAAAAATGATTCCTAATAAAGAGATGACCACTAAGATTGATTATATTATCATCACGTAATCCGAATCATTTGTCACATTAAAATGCTTAAAATCCGAGTTGGATTGACTTTTAAATGGAGTATCAACTAATAAACTCACTAGGAAAAGTACGAAATTATCCAAAGATTAATTAGGGAAGCTTTAATATGCTTCTGAGTGGGAAAGACAATTTTTTTGCTCAGTGGAAAAGACAAACTTAGCCATGCATGCATCAATGCTTTCAAATCACGTTTTTCATCAAATGATTATTTGAATAAGAATTTTAATATGCCACCCATTATTTGTCTATTATATGGTGATATGTAGTTAAAGTATCAATATACAATGTTATAGTCACAGTGCATTAATTTAGACGGACCAAATATCAATATATTCTTCTGACGACATACTCTCAAGAAATAAGCAAAACATGAAAACTTAAGCAGTAAACGAAAAATAAGATTTTTCATGGTTATCTATATTTTCGTGATATCCAACTTCTTTGTAATTGATTTTATGTATAAAACTCATATGAATTTTATCGTTCTTTTTTATAACATGTTAAACTTTTATTTTCTCTACACCGAAACTATTTGTTTTAAGGATTTTCCTCGCACACCAATTGATCTATTGATACTAGATAATTTTAAAATCTTTTGTTGACTAATTTAAAATTATACTACATAGCTAATCTGTGATGTTAACTAGTTCAACTACAATTTAAGACATAGTTAATATTAAACATTAAACCCATATGAAGAAGAATGTTTAAACGTTAATTTACACAACTAATGTTCTAAGAAAGAGTTCGACGTTCACTAGACATTCATTTTCTTAAACAAATATATTTCTATCTGTCGAATGAAATCATTCGTTTAATAAATTAGCAAGCACTTATCTATTAATTGGATACCTAGCCAATTTACGAGTCATCTAATCATGGAACAATCGAGAAAGTTTGTCACCACCTAATGGTAGCTAGATTGAATACACTATATATGTGTGTACACACACACCTATGCATGCATTTGATTCTTGTAGGGCACAAGACTTCATATCGCATGAACATGTATTTGTGAGCCTATCTAGAGTCGACAGGAACATGCAATATACTTAGTTTATTGTAAATTCTGATTAACGAGAGCATCTACACAAACACATACGCATGTAAGCTTTTTGAGGTTGGATTAAGATATCCTTTCTTTTCTGGTTTCTACTATTCTCAAAGCAAGCATGCCTGGTGACTCAGAATTGTTTTTTTCCCCGAAAATAAACATTATTATAAACTATTATTATTAATATAACTATATTATGGCCTGAAACTAATGAAAAGGCCAGTTATAGTTCCCCTCTCGCTTTCCAGTTTCCTATGATGAGAATATATTATAACAATTAACAACAATAATCATAATAATTATGATAAGGTGGTGAGTACTTCGAGAAACGATCAATCAAAAACCTAATTAACCCTTGTTATGTATTTAATTATTACTTCTTCCGTTTCAAAATAATTGTCATTCTAGAATTTTTCACACAAATTAAAAAAATATATTAAAAATCTGTTTTACTTTTAACTAATATAATATTTTATTTGATATTAGTAATTAATAAGCTTAAAAATAGAGATAAAATAGAAAAATTAGTCATAAATGTGCATTGAAATTGCATAATGACAAGTAATATGAAACAAAAAAATTAAGGATAAAATGATAACTATTTTGAAACGGAGGAAGTAGTACTAGTTTTTATTTTTCAAATGCGATAAGCTAATTTTTTACTGATCAACATTCTTATTTGATAGTTACTTTAAATAATAGTTGTTTTGATGAATCATTAAGCCAAAAAATAACGAATATTTTGGTTGAAATTGAATAATTGAACATAGATCGAATCTAGTTCATGAATCAGAACCTTGAGTTATTCATGAATATTAATTAGATTTGCACCTAATTAAGGATGTCATGTAGCTCTCAAGATTCAGAGAGTTGTTACACTCAGCTATATTACTACCATTTGAATATCTCTAGCTAAGATTTAATTAACTAAACTAAGTTAGAGACATTACGACACCATGACATCAGACTTGTGACCTAATAAGTAGGGTATTTAGTTCCAATGTCATTTTCGTTTCATGTACCCGAATTAAATCTTAGAAGATTATCAAAAACATATATAAAAGAGTTGGAGTTAAGATATTTACCTCAGATTCGCTATCCAATTGAAGCTTCTTCATTAGGTACTTAATTAGCAATCTAACTGTGATCCTCCCATCCCTTATATATCCATGCAAATCAAAAACAAAAAATTACAAATTATAATATAATAAAAGAAGTAATCGTTATGTTAGTGATATTTCCCTCAACAAAAATGCATGATAAATAAGAATTACTTGATTCTCAAGTAGCTTTTGTTTACTTGAGGCAAGAACGGTTCCCTTTCCCTGCGTTCACAGATCCAATGTTTTCAAATATATACACACATAATTAAACACATTAAATAACACCAAACTCTAGAAAGAATTAAAGAAATTACTGAAGTTGTGAAGCTTGAAGAAGAAACCAAAGACCAGAATGTGGTCTTCTTGGAGGATCAAGAACCCTAAACTCCGAGCTTGGTCCAGCTCCTTCCTCATCCGCAAAACAACTTTTTCTAACACTATTATTGTAAGTGACGTCACTCATCATTCCTAATGAAGACTGTTTGTAAAACGGCGCCGTATATTGCGGTATCCATGGCTTCGAAGATTGAAACGAAAAGCCGCGATTTAATAACGTTTGAGGCCTAATTAATTGGTTATTGTAAACAACCGAAGCCCCACGCATCATTAACAACTGATCATGAGAATATGGCGGTTGCGGCGGATGATCAACACTACTATTAACAGCTTCTGCCGCGGTTGAGAACAAGCTGAGCTCTAACGACTTTTCTCTTCGACCTGCGTTTTCGCTAAAACAACGTTTGAGCTTACACGACGCCGTGTTGTTGTTATTGTTGTTCTCCTCAGGGCCTATGCCTAACCGGAGCCAAGATTTGTCTTTGTTATGATCATTGTTGATATAAGAAACGACATCGTTCTTGGCGGCGGCCGGAGAGGAAGAGACGATGTTATAATAATTAGTAGAAGAAGCTGTTGGATCGGAGACTGAGCATGTATCTCCACTAGAATGATCTTGATTGTTTATTCTTGTTGTTTCTCTCATCATCATAGCCTCCGTGAAACCGCCTCCGTCGTTGCTGCAACCGCCGAAAACGCTGAAAAGCGGTGAGGATTCAACAGGAGCCATAGTCATATGATCTCATGAGAATGAGACATATTATATGGAGGATTAGTGAAAAGGGAGAAGAGGGCTTAGAGAAGGCATGGTTTTGTGGAGAGGAAATGATTCTCATGAAGAAGATAAGGGTTTTCTTTATTTTATTTTATTTTTATAAATGATTTAATATATATATATATATATATATATATATTTTTATATGCGTAGGGTTGTGCGTGAGAAAGGACGAGGAAGAGAATTATTCCTTTGCAAATCTTACTTTCCATTAATTCTATTTGTTTGGAAGTTTGTGGGAATGTGAGAGAGAGAGAGAGAGAGAGAGAGAGAGAGAGAGAGAGAGAGAGAGAGAGAGAGAGAGAGAGAGAGAGAGAGAGAGAGAGAGAGAGAGAGAGAGAGAGAGAGAGAGAGAGAGAGAGAGAGAGAGAGAGAGAGAGAGAGAGAGAGAGAGAGAGAGGAGAGAGAGAGGAGAGAGGAGAGAGAGATGAGAGGAGAGAGAGAAGAGAGAGAGAGAGAGAGAGAGAGAGAGAGAGGTGTGTGGTCTCTCTGTCTGTCAGATTTATAATTCAATAAAAATAATATATCTGAAATTATGAAAAAACTTCATGTACGTAGAGATCATATATACGTGATGTAAAAGTTTATATAATTTAGGACTACACTTTTTCTTTTTCTTACTCAAAATAATTAAACAAATATTATTTATTTCTGTAAAAAGTTTATTTGGGTTTTTATTGACTTTAAAAGGACGAAAGGTATGCCTATGAGAGGAAAAGGATGAAATGGGGTGTGATCGATCCAGCTAATCGCTTTTTACGGGCATGTTCCAAGGACAAAAAAATATTGACAGCCAAAGTTATTGGTTTGTTTTATTAAAAAAAATTAATTATTAATATCATTAGAAAGTTTATTTTTAGCCCTAATTGGGTGTGTCTTTTCTTTTAATTTTTTAAGGGGATATTTGGCGTTTTTTTCTAGCTGTAATTAGCTTCTAATTATCTCTTCCATGTTAGTTTTCTCTTTTATTTGTTTTTGGTATTAGGAAAACAATTTACGGTGTATAGTCTTTAGTCAAATTTGAATTTTGATATTGTATATGTTTAGACTACAATTCATGTTAATTTACATATATTTTCAATATTACTTCTTAAAATTTTTATTTTGCTATCCAAATAGAATAGAAGTTGTTATTTACATCACTATCTTTTACAAATTTTATATAAGTTTAAACGCATAATCACAATAAAGCGATGAAATATTTGTACACAATTTACTGTTAAAAAAAGTTAAAGCACTTGTTATTGGTTCACTTTTAATATGCTCTCATTGAATAGAAGTTCATGTATATGTCAAAAGATCATATATATGAAGCTCATAGAATACAAGTATAAAAAGATCATATATATGTCAAATCCATTTGTTGCGTAATAGATCCATTTGTGTTGTAATGATCGTCAACTAATTTAATCTTCAATTACGATCATTGCAATCTTCTTTTTGTTTTCTATAAAAATCATTCATTTCCCAAAATATTTCAACAGTCTTACAACTTTATCTTTTCACTAAAGTCTTTCGAAAATAGCATCATAAGTTAATCATGTGTATCAACCCTCGCAAAAGAATTTGTGAATATCGAGGCTAACGGATGTTAGACTTGTAGTATTAGTATTTATAACTAAAATTATTCTATTGAAGTATTTTGATTATAGAAGTTAAAATAAGTTACCAAGTACTAGTTTCAATAGATATGCTAAATATTGAAATGTTTGCATCGCACGTTCTAACCTCTATAATTCTAATATCTTCAATAAGTTTTTGTTATATCGATATCAATGATCAGTTTATATTCATTTTTTACATTTTTACTATGACATTTATCTAGTGAGTGATTGTTTTCAGTTTAGTAATGTGTAAAATAAAGCTACGTGCATCTTGATTATTTGTGTAATTTTAAAAAAAAAAAATCGTAGGGAGAATGCAGTGCTAGAGTTGCATATAATTACATATATAGAGGAAGGGTGCATGGCTGATTTGATCAAACAATAAAATATGACTTTTAGATTAGAAAAGAGGCAAGTGGAATGGCCAGAGAGTGGAGAGGAATATGATGACAATATCTGTCAAATGTCAATAATAAGATAGATTACTTGGAATATACATACAAGAAAAGTATTACAAATATATAATATATACACATGCATGATGGGAAGTTGAATCAAACGAAAAGGAAACCATAAAAGGGAGCGTGAAGAGAGAATGAAAGGCTAATAATAAAGAAATGATGTAGACAAATAAAGTAGAAGTAGAATTTGGTAAAGCATGTATTCTTTTTATTTATATATACGGGGGATAATATGGGTTTTATTATATTCGATGGGTTTAGGAATTAATGAATATAGAAAAGAAAACCCTAAAATGGTAAAGTAAATAATGAAAAAATTAGCTAAAAGTCGATGCTCCAAAGGTTTGGTAGAACGTGTAGGAAATTTGTCATAGAATTAATTAAGATCAGAGATCGAATTATATCATTTACGGAAAAAAATTGGTAATTTATTTTCAGTCACAATAAACGTCTTAAATAGCAAATATAATCGGTTTTTAGTAGATGTGGAAAATTAGTATGGTGTTTGGTTGAGATTTACAATAATAAAAAAATGAAAAAGAGAGTTGGGCATGCATGATGGTGTTTGGTATCCGCACAGCCCGAGGACCCAAACCACAGACGACGTGGGGACTCTTCTGCTCTTTCTCTGAACTCCATGTGACCCCCACCCTCCCCTACACATTTATTCTCTAAACCCATTTATTATTCTAATTGTTTATACTTTTCTTAATTGTTTTGTTTTATACTTTGATCTCTACATCTTTCACATAGATAGTCGACGTTGCTGATGTTGGCATTGTTTTCCCTTTTAAAAACTATTAGGTATAAATGGTATCAGAAAAATTTTGTGGAATTGCAGAATTTTGTGTAATCTGGCAGAATAACTTTGAATTAAGTGACAGAATAATCAGGTGAATCTTGTGCATTGTTTTTTTTGCGTAATATGACAGAATAACTTTGAATTTAAATGGTAACAACGGAATTTTGTACAAATTTTTCTAATCCTTCCTATTTGGCAAGTTGAAGTGGACTTCTCATCTTAGAAGATTAGTCGGATAATAAAAACTTGTATCACCCCTAGTTCTAAAAAAACAAAGAGTTTTTGCTTGAATGGTTAATATTGCATTCAAATAAGATGTTTTGTTTATTATAAATCTCTTTTATAATTAAGGCATGCTGTGTCACTGGTAATAAGGTAATTAACAATGATAATTTAAAAATTAGCTGCATGCAGATTGGATTGGGCTGAATTTTCATCGCATCAACGACATTTTGTGACATTCTCCGTCGTTACCCTACTCGGGCTAGTGTTGCCGTGTTGGCTCGCTCGGTCTGAGATCCATGTTTTTTTCTTTCATGCACATGCTTATATTGCTCGTCAAAGTGACATGTTATTAAAAAAAAAAGGGGCATGACTTTGAATCACACCATTAGAATGAATTCAAATCACTTTCAAGTGAAAGTTAACTCATAAATCTACACATATATACATACCAAACTTCTCAAGCTTCATCATGACCATCCATCTTCACATGCTGCCTGCAACCAAAATTGTTTATTTTCCTTCAAAAACGTTTAGAACCTGATTTTTTTTTTGATAAAAGACTAATGGCCCTAAAAACGTATTTTGTCTCGGTAAAAGAATTGAAAACAAATGAGATACATATAAACGAAACATTTCAACTTTCCCCGATGCATAAACGCAGTATTTGTGGATGGTAGTGGTTACTGGCGTTTCACAACAGTCATAAAAAACGTTTTATACCGCTTTGTGTTGTTCCAAACATCTAAAAATTAAAAGCTACTTTCCTCGAACGTTTGCGATTGCGGTTGGGTAATTAAAAAAAGAAGAAGAGAAAATTCATTTAAAAATCAAAATAAATGTAATAAGTTAAAAATTAAGATTTGGATATTATAATTACGAAATATATCAATAATTTGAAACTTTCTAACTAATATTCAATAACCTATCATAATTTTATATTCATAGAATCGTCAAATCATAAATTTTTAGATAAAATTTTCCTTGATCTCTGATTATAAATCTAACAAACTAAAATATTCAAAATATAACGTTGACACTCCAAAATACACAATTTCTACATTAAAATCATATTGCGTTTAACAACAATTATAGAAAACGTTTTATACAGCTCTGTGTCGTTCCAAACCTCTCAAAATTAAAAGCTACTTCCCTCGAGCATTTGCGGTTGGCTAATTAAAAGACTATAAAGTTGACTTTTATTTTAAAAAAGAAAATTCATTTAATATCAAAATAAATATAATAAGTTAAAAATTAAGATTTGATATTATAATTATGAAATATATCAACAATTTGAAACTTTCTAACTAATATTCAATAACATATCATATAAACTCTTTCGATAATTTTTTCTTTGATCTCTGATTAATATATCTAAAAACTAAAATGTTCAAAATATAATATTAACACTCCAAAACAAACAATTTCTACATTAAAATCATATTTTTCATCTAAACTAAGAAAATTAAAAAATGAGCATAAAAATATATTCATGGTATTCTATTAATAATTATATTGAACTAATGATTTTTATATTTTATTAGAAAAATATGGTTTTTGATGTTTTGATAACTATATAAAGTATTTATATTGTTAATTTATTGTTTAATCGCTACTGCATCTGCTAATCAACCAATTATAAATATCATGCAAACACACTCATTTTCAACTACTGTGCCAGTAGTATGAATCGCTTCATAATGCTTGAAATCGCAATCGTCCGCTTCTACACACTCATGCACCAGCAACCGCAATTGATGCGGTTAAACCAATCATTCCCTTAGTATTTTCTTGCCTCCATGCCAAAAATTTTTTTAAGATCCAAGAATAGGTTTAAAAATGGCTGGAATCCGCAAATCCTCAGTCACCATGTTTTGAATGCTATTTACAGACCACATAAATGAAACTTGATTAGAACATTCTCTATATAATTCCACCATGATCTTCGCAAGCCTAATCCACATTTTGAATCTCATACCCTACAGAACTTTGAATTTTCTTCTATTAACTATCAACATTTACTAAGATTGTGTGAGCTTCTCATCAAATAATCTCCATTTGGAAATCGGTCTTCGAAAATAATGGATGATTAAATGGTGGGGCGTAATCTGTTTTTGGTTTCCAAACGTGCCGGAAGATACAAAACATTATTTACAACCAAAAGAGAGGATGACTTAGTTGACGAACACACAGCCTTACTTCCTGTTAAACTGCCAAACAATCACAAACCAACCAGCTAATAAAGCATTACCATTGAGACAAGTTTTTCACTCGGTTCCGCTCTTGTGTATTCACATTATTTTTCTTAAGGAAAATGGGTGGAGGCAGTTTTAAATCACTAGTCTCATATATATTCACAACAATGTCATTCTCCTCTAATCTTTTTGATATATCATGGTTTTACCCGTTTTTGACCATGAAATAAGTTTTTTTTATAGAGTTTTTTTGGTATTTTTCGGGTCTTTTGGAGTCTTTGTAGGTTAATGGGCGATTGGAGCTTAATGGCAGCTTTTGGAACACTTTGGAGCATTGTGAAAAGAAGAGCCAAAGTGGCCAAGTCGGAGATAAACTTTGGAATTTGTGTCGATCAACACGCATATCTGATACGAGAAGAAGTTGAGTTTTCAAGTTGTGTCGATCGACACAGAGACTGTGTGTTGATCGACACGTTCATGCCCGACGTGAAGATTGAAGAATTTCCTCTTTTGCCCAAGAAGCCCAGAAGTTTACAGAAAAGCCCAATCCGATTTTTAGACATTACATATAGTTTTTCTTTAGTCTTTCATGTTTACATCTTGTTTTTTATTGAGACTTGGAGAGAGAGACATTTGGAGAGCTTTTGGGAGAGATTTCCAGACTTCAGACCTTCATCGATTTCGAACCCTTTTGTATCACTTTCTCTATCTCTTTTATACAAATTATTTATCTCATGATGTTTTCTTCATCTATGTCTGAGTAGTTTGATTGTTAGGTTTTGGGAAATTCAAGGGTTTGATGAGAAATTGTTATGATTGAAACTCTGTTAGAATTTATCTTTTTGTTCTTCATCTAGATTGCTTTAACTCTGATTTTATGATTGATCAACTGAAATTATAAACCCTAGGTTGTTTTAATAGATGCGAAAGTATTATTAACAACCTTACATAATCTTAGATGAGCAAAATTATCTATTCGCAAAGAAATTTGGCTTAGTAATTTTGTGAACAATTGAACTTGAATTTAATGCTTGATTTTATTCACTAAGTTTGCAAAAAAAATTTGGAATATAGGGATTTAGTCATAGATAATCTCTGCAACGAAAGTTGATTGGTTTTATATTTGTGTTTGAGTTCTAGAACCGCGCTTAATCAAATCCTGACAGTCTTTTATCCTTGATTTCGATTCATTCCTGCGAATTACCCATAGCCTAACCCTTTGTCTCATTGATTATTAGAACCTAAATCTCAATCTGCTTGCTTTGCTTTGCTATTTTTATTTTATTCATACATATTTACTTAGCATAATTTGAATTCATTAGTATTTTGTGTGAACCGATTCCCTGTGGATTCGACCCCTAAGTATTATGACGATCTCTTAATTTGAATGAGTAGCTCAGGGAAATTTGAGCATATCACTTTTCAAGATAACACAGTCATAAAATGATACAATTAATACACCAAACTTCTTAAGTAACCACACTAGACATACAAAGATTGTCTAATCCACCTAAAATTTCAATATCAAACCTAAGTGGCAAGAAAAACACACCATCCCTTTTCTCTATTAAATTTTTGTAAATGTATGCACTTATGAGAATGAAATTAGACTACGAGATAAGATGAAAGTGTGATACAAAACTAAAGATGAGTGGGGTCATGCATGATTTGCAAACACAAGTGAGGTAATTTATGTAGTACAGAATATAAATGACACAAGAAAAAGTACAGAAATCAAATCCACTAGAACCAAAAAGCAAATACAATTTATTCGCAAACACGTAAATCAAGTACAAATTTTTAATTTACCGTTCTATTCAATAACATAGATTTTTTAAGATAACCTAATCCTGAGCTAAACTCCCCCTAAGCCTAGACTTGAGTTTTTGTGGAATCTACAGACACCAACACGCACAGTTGGCAACAACACACAACCACTAGCACACAACCACAAGAAACCTTCTCACCAACTCACTTGATCAGCTAAAGCAGCACAAACTGCTACAGCAGCAAACAACAACAACACGAACTGCTACAACAGCAGCAACAACAAACAACAAAGACGCCTTCTTCTCTTAAATCAAACTCTTTGTATTTTTTCTTCTAAGAGGCGTTAAGAGCCTCCAGCCATCGTGCCTCTCTATATATGCATATAGAGAACATTCCAAAACCCCAAGACACTTTTCTTCTTTGTAGTTATCCTTTCCTTATTTCTCTCTGAAAAATATTCTTCAAATATCTTTTCTCTTTTCCTCCAAGCAAATATCTTTTTCTATTTTCTATCCCAACTAACACTTGTGAATCTCAATACACGAGCTCCTCTTCACAAATCATCCAACTCAACTTCATGTATTACTTCTTGTAGTATCCTCTGTAGTACTTCCGACTGCTACAGGAAAAACTCCAAGTAACTCCTCTTCAATCTCCCCCTTTTTGACTATGTTTGTGAACTCAACATTTCTAACTTCAAAAGTCATCGTAACCAATAGCACCAGAACACCAACATCTCCAATCTCCCCCTACTTGAGTCACATTATGGTCAATGAAGATCATCCCCATTCAAACCGACGAGGTTGATAGCCCATCACACCATCTCGATAATGATTATCTTTTCTAACCTAAATGTTCTGGAACCTCTGGCTTTTATGATTGAACATTTGAATGAATTCGGAACAATGACGTTGAACATGTCCTTTAACTCCATAACGATAACACGTAGGACCACGAAATCTACCATCATAAGCTTGCTCCATTTGATTATTCTCCCTCAATAACTTGAAAGATCTTGGCCTAATTTGCCCAATAACTCCACAATAATGACAAACCGGTCGAAAAACACGTCTAGGTGCACTCTGAAATGCTAAAATTTTCCTTGTAGCAGTTGTAGTCTCCATAGCAATTCTGGGCTTCGGCTCTGTAGCAATCCTGGGCTTCGGCTCTGAAGCAGATGTAGTTGCAGTCTTTTTTCTTCCCCCAGACACAAAAATAGTTTCAGTTTTTGAAGATTCTGCATTAAATCCAAGACCATGTCGCTCCATAGGACTTTTACCAATATTCAAAAGATGATTCAATTGATTTATTCCATTGTTAAGCATCCTCAATTGCTTTTGTGTCTCCTCTAGATGAACTCTAGCTTGAGTTGCTTCATCTTCTTTCTTAACTGCATACTTATGTGCTTCAGCAACTTGAGCTTCTAACTTGACTTTCTCCTTAGTCAACAATGAATTTTCTTCAACCACTTTGAGTCAATGTTCATACAACGTCTGATAGTTCTTAGCAAATTCTTCATCACTAATGCTCTTAATATCACTATCACTTTCATCGTTGCCTCTCTCAGATGTGGACTTTGCTGCAATTTCTTCTGCAGTTTTTGTTGCAGGTTGTGATACAGAGCTGGAGACAAACGTTGTAAATGCCACAAAATTATTCAAAACCAATTCATCGTCTGAATCACTCTTGATGCAAGTCAGCGCCTTCGTTTTTTGCTTCAGCATATTTGCACATTCAGAACGGACATGCCCAAAGCCTTTGCACTCGAAGCACTGAATGTTCTTCGATGAACTGTTAATCTCTGCACTTCTTCCATTCTCTTTCTTTTTCTGAATCTGCTTCAAGTACTTAGCAAATTGCCTTGACAGCAAGGCCATCGAATCTTCAGCATATGCACTGCTTCAACATTAGTAACTTTCTTCTTTTCTTTCGCTTCATATGCCTTATTTAATTCAAAAGCCTTCATAATCCCAACAAACTCATCAAACGCCATCTCATCAAGATTATAAGCCTCTTCAACTGTAGATATATTTGATTCAAATTTTGAAGGCAGCGATCTCTTCAATTTCTTCACCAGCTTCTTATCCTTGTACTGCTTTCCAAGAGCAAATGACTCATTCAATACGTCACACAACTTAGCACTAAATTCAGCAACTGATTCATCTTCTTCCATCCTTAAATTCTCAAACTGTGAAGCCAACATGACAAGTTTAGTTCTCTTGACGCTAGAAGTTCCCTCAAACATATTCTCCAATGTCTTCTACGCCTTTTGTGCTGAAGCACATTGAGAAATCAGCTTAAAGTGGCTCGAATCAATAGCGTTGTACAACACAGTATTTGCCTTTGAATTACAACTAGCTTGCTTTTTCTGAAGGGTAGTCCATTTGTCTCTTGGCTTAAGACTCTCAAGTCTTTTATCATTAGTGATCACAGGAGGACTCCAACCAACTTCAATCGCATTCTGACAATCTTCATCAAGACCACTAATAAAAGCTTCCATACGAACCTTCCAATATCCATAATTATTAGACTCAAGACGTAGTGGTCTTGTCATAGACGTACCTTCTAGAAGTGAATTCATCAGACTCAACTTTCAAGCTCTGTAACACTTCCTATCTCAGTTTCTGAACTATGTTCTGTTCTTTAGCACCGCCTGTCTCAGTTCCTGAACTACGTTCTGTAGCACTACCTGTCTCAATTCCTGAACTACGTTCTATTCCTCACTCTAGATCTACTCGAAACAAAACTAAATCTCTATCGAGAACCATCTCTGAGACCACTTGCAAACGCAAGTGAGATAATATATGTAGTACAAAAAATAAATGACACAAGAGAAAGTCCAGAAATCAAATCCACTAGAACCAGAAAGCAAATACAACTTATTCGCAAACGCATAAATTAAGTACAACTTCTTAATTTACCGTTCTGTTCAATAACATAGATTCTTCAGGATAACCTAATCCTAGACTTGAGTTTTTGTGGAATATCAAGACACCAACACGTACAGTTGGCAACAACACACAACCACTAGCACACAGCCACGAGAAACCTTCTCACCATTTCACTTGATCAGCTAAAACAGCATGAACTTCTACAGCTTAACGCTCGTGAACCAAAAAGTGGTTTTTGGTTGGGTATGTTGATCGACACGGGTGTTTTGACTTGTGAGAAGTCGGATTTTTTGGTGGTGTGTCGATCGACACGAGTGATGTGTGTCGATCGACACGGGTTAAAATCAGACCGATAGGTTCGGTTCAATTATTCAGGTTGGTGGGCCAGTTTAGGAAAACCCTAGGGTTGTATAAAAAGGCGTGAACAGTCGCTTGTGTTGAGTTTTTGGCCGAAAATCAGAAGAAAAAAGTGAAAATCAGAAATCAGAGAGATTGAAAGAGAATTTGAGCGTTCTTGAGGAGGATTGATCTTGAAAGGTTGTTAGAACGAGAAGGGATCCTTGTTGTGGTGATTTCGGGTCTGTGGGGATGAAATCAGGGGCTGTTCGTGGTCGTTCTTCGTGTCCTTCGTCGTTCTTCTCTTTTCAATCCGTTTTTGAGGTGAGTGCGTGACCGTAGGTTTATCTGGGTAAAGGATTGGATATATTACGTTTGTTTGTGGTTGTTGGATTGTTTTCTATGTGTTTGGTGCTTAGATTCATGCAGGAGATTGTCAAATCGCGACGGGATTCGAGCCATGAGAGGATAGGCTCGTTTCCTGGGTTCTGCGATGTCGTGTCGATCGGCACCATGGTGGTGTATCGATCGACACAGGTGTCTGTCGATCGACACCATGGTCGTGTGTCGATCGACACGGTTTCAGTGTATCGATCGACACCTAGTGGTTGTGTCGATCGACACAGTGCTTCTGTACTTGTCGTGTTTGAGTGCTTCGTGTATGACTGTTGTATGCTCATCCTGGTAATGTATCTCTTGCTCATGCCTGTGTGTATAACCTGTAGACAGGATGACCGCGTTGCTGAGTATTTGTGATAATACTGACGTAACTCTTTTTGCAATGTGTTGCAGGTAAAGAGAAAATGTGATCGTGGAATCATGGCCGGGAAGAGGAGATGATCTAGTGTCTCAGATTATGTGGTCGTATGCTAGAATTGCTAGGGTGTTAGTGATTCTTGAACCATTGCTTATTGTTGTTTAATTGTGATATGGATTATTGGTTTAGAATTCAATTAAGTGTGGGATTGGTTGAATTGGTTTATTTGGTCATTGAATTGTTTAAATGTTATTTGATTTCCGCATGCTGAGATTGGACCGTTGAGAATTATCATTGGTGATAATGATAATACGGGTTTTAAGTTAGAAATTTTTTAAATTTTTGGGTCGGGTCGTTTCATTTTGGTATCAGAGACCTTATGGTTCTAGGGCGGGTGCAATTAATTGATTATGTGAGTTAATTGATTGATTATTGTGTGGGTATGGAGTCCTAGATCATCTCTTCCGAGCCTTCAATGAGATTCCACAGTATGTATTTTATGACTTTATGTTTTTCTAATACTTAGTAGTCTGCTGGTTAGTGCAGAGTGATGGCGAGATTGGCTAGAGGTAGAGATCGTGGGGCCCGGGGAGTCTGCAATTCGCCCTCCTGTGTTCCAAAGGAGCGATTTCGAGCTTAAACCTGCTTTCTTTTCACTTGTGGCTCAGCATCCATTCCATGGTCTTCCCTCTGAGCACCCAATGGATCATATAGAGAGATTTGAGGATTTGGCATCTAGCATTAAGGCCAATGGGGTGTCAAGTGATTATCTGTTCTGCAAGTTGTTCCCCTACTCTCTTAGTGGAGAAGCTGCTTACTGGCTGAAACAGTTGGAGCCGGGATCGCTTACTACCTGGCAGGATACGAAGAACACATTCCTCAACAATTTCTATGATGAGGCACGTTCAGAGGATTTGAGAGTGAAGATTTCCACCTTCAAGCAAGGACCAACCGAAGCATTCAAGGCTTCTTGGGTGCGATTCAAGGCTTATCAGAGAGATTGTCCTCATCATGGGTTCACTGATGTTCAGTTGTTGGCCATTTTCTTCAGAGGGATTGATTGGAGGTACCAGATGGCTCTATATGCTGCGAGCAATGGGAACTTCAACACTAGATATCCAAAGGATGCACTTGTGCTTATCGAGAATTTGGCTGCTAGTAACAGTACCAAGAATGTAGACTTTGAGAAGAAGAGACTTGGTGAGAACATGGATGGAAGTCAGATTACTGAGATGAAAGCCAAGATAAATTCTGTGCATAACTTTCTAGTGGAGAAGAAGTCTGTTCAATTTGCTGCAGAAGTGGATACTTTCGAGCCTGAAAAAAGGGATGTCAACTACGTTGGTGGAGATGGTTTTCAGGGTCAAAGGTATGGTAATCAGCAAGGGTATCAAAAGAATGACTTTCAGAAGCCATTTCAGAGCAACAACTACCAAAGGAACTATGGTTCTTCTTCTTATCAGCCACCACCTGCTCAGTCATCAGAGAGTAGCGAGATGAAATCTATGCTAGAGCAGCTCTTTGAATGTCAACAGAAAATGACCGTGAGCTTCAATGGAAAAATGGATGCCATGTACCAAGATCTGAATGGAAAGTTCGAAACTTTGAACGCCCATGTCAAGAACCTGGATATTCAAGTTGCTCAAACCACAGAGTCAATTATGAGGCAAAAAGGTTTTCTTCCGAGCAAGACTGACACGAACCCGAGACTACACGTCAATGCTATCACATTGGGGAGTGAAGAGGAGGTTGAAGATGAAGAGAATTCTGTTCCATTCCCCGTGTCGATCGACACGAAAGGCTTGTGTCGATCGACACAGGTCGAAAATTGCAAAACTGGAGTTTACGCAATCGGTGATTTTTCTCCCAAGGTTGACACGGGTTCGACACAGAAAACTCATGTCGATCGACATAAGGAGTGTGTCGATCGACACGGGTCCCAGATGAGTCCAAACAGTTCGAAACCTTCAGCCATAGTAGAGAAAAGGGTCTACAAGCCCAAGATTCCATACCCACGGGCTATTAGTGTCAAAACGCCAGAGGAGAAAGGGAGACATGCTCAACCACTGCTGAGGAAGTTGCAAAAGATATCGAATCCAGGGATGTTCATTGTTCCTTGCTCAATCAAAGGTATGGAATTTAAGAATTTTCTTTGTGACACTGGAGCTAATATGAATGTCATGTCTCAGTCTGTTGCAAGGAAGCTGGGGATTAAGGATCTGCAACCTTCAAAGATGTCTCTCGAGCTGGCTGACTATTCTTCAACATTTTCGAAAGGGTTCATTCCTGACTTGATGCTTCAAGTAGGAGATTGTCTGGTTCCGGTGGATTTTCACATTATGGAGACGAAGAATGACAACGAGAGACCATTGATTCTCGGGTCATCATTCTTTGCTACTGTAGGTGCAATTGTGGATTTTCCCAATCAGAGAATCTCCCTCTCTAAGATCAACAAGGATGTCTTCTACCCCGCAGTTTGTCTCAAAAAGAATTCTTGTATGACCGTTACAAATTGAGGAGAGTGGAGTTCAGACCTTAGAGATGACGCGAAATTGATCCCATGTACCCCACCTTCGACTCCATCCCTATGATATCTGATGGAGACTTAACTGCCTGCAAGGTGAAGCGCAAAAAGACTTCTAAACCATTCTCCAAGTTCAGAATCATCATCCCCTTAGAGCTAAGGGAGAAAGAAGAGGTAGTTATCCAAGAGATGGTGGGAAACACTATGAAGCTCTTTCCCGGTGTTGTTCCCTTCACCGATCCACCAAAAGTCTGAGCTCTGACACAGTCAAGCTAATGACTGAAAACAAGCGCTTAGTGGGAGGCAACCCACTGGTAAGTCTACATATTTTCATTTGATTTTCACCTTTGTTTACTAACTTTTAGTTTTAGTCTAAGTGTTTCAGGTTTATTCATAAAAAAAAAAAAGACGACGAGATGAAGAAAAACCAGTGTGTCGATCGACACACCTACTCGTGTCGATCGACACACCCTGCAACAGGTAAGTTCTCGTTTTTTTCAATTGATTTTTCTTTTTCTTTTCTGTTCTTTCACCAACTTCAGGCTTAATAACACTGGGGACAATGTTGTTTAAGTCTGGGGGAGGTAGTTGCTAACATTGTGTTCGTTTTTGAGAGTCAGACCAAAACGTTTTATTGAGTCAAAATAGTCAGTTGGAAACAATGATCCTTCTTTTGGTTTAGTGGATTGTTTTTTCAATTGTGTGACCATTTTTCCAGGATCAATTTCAGAATCAGACTAATGGGAAATCCTAAGCCTGACCAGTTAACTAGAGACATCTGTTACTTCCAGCATAATCCGCCGGGTTCGAGCTAATTATGCTGTCTCCTCGGTGATTGGTGTTCATAGAGCTTGACTTCTCATTCATACTTGACAAGTGCACCTTTTAGTAATGGTACTTCTCTCCCTTATTCTAAAAAATATATATATAATGATGATTGGGGTGAAATGATAGTTCTTGAGTATAAGATAAGGAAATAAAATTCCAGTGAGTCAGTACTCAAGAAATGATCTCCCGGAGCTCAAAAGCAGCAGTCTGAGTCCCTTAGAACGGATGTAGAGGACGAGCGATCTCACGAACCTGACTCCTCACAAGGAACAACAGTAGTGAAAACAATGCTTTTGGGTCTCAGCAGTCTAAAAAAAAAAGAGAGTAAAGAATCAAATAAGTCTGGGGGAGAGAAAGAGTACCAAATGTTGTATGGTTCACTAGTCATGGTATAGTATGGGAATGAGTCTAGAAGGTTCTTGGCATCGAGATCTGGGACGAGACCCAGCAATGAGGACTAGCGGGTTATGTTGAGAAGTCGTGGATGAATCTGGGAGGCTGCGAATGTCTATGGAGAAGTACATGGTGGTCTAGTTTTGAATTCTTATGCATTATGTGGCTTACGTTGAAAGGGATCGGTCCGGTACTCCAAGGAAAGGTAAATTTCTGCGTTTTCAAACCTGTTTCACATTCTTGGTGTATGTTTTGTTTGAGGGCAAGCAAATGCTAAGTCTGGGGGAGTTGATATATTATGGTTTTTATCCGTTTTCGACCATGATATAAGTCTTTTTCATAGAGTATTTTTGGTATTTTTCGAGTATTTTTTAGTCTTTGTAGGTTAAAGGACGATTAGAGCTTAATGAGAGCTTTTGGAGCATTTTGGAGCATCGAGGAAAGAAAAGCCGAAGTGATCAAGTCGGAGTCAAGTTTTCAGGCTGTGTCGATCGACACGACCTTGTGTGTCGATCGACATGCACGTCTAACACGAGAAGATTACAAGTTTTGAGGAAATTCTATTTTTGTCCAAAAAGCCCAGAAGTTTACAGAAAGCCCAATCCAAATTTTAGACCTTATATATAGTTTTTCCTTAGGATTTTAGGTTTTGGGGGATCATCTTATTTTCTATTGAGACTGGAGAGAGAAGATTTAGGAGAGCTTTGAGGAGATTTCAGACTTCCAGACTTTATCGATTTCAACTCTCTGTATCTCTTACTCTATCTTTTTAATGCAATATTATTCATTCATAATGATTTTCTCATCCATGTCTGAGTAGTTTGCTTGTTAGGGTTTGGGAAGTTCTTCGGTTTGATGAAAAATTGATAGGATTGAAACCGTGTTAGGATTTATCTTTATGTTCTTCATCTAGATTGATTTAATTCTGATTTTAGGATTGATCAACTGAAATTGGATATCCTAGGTTGCTTTAATAGATGTGAAAATATTATTAACAACCTGATGTAATCTTAAATGAGCAAAATTATCTATTCGCAAAGAAATTTGGCTTAGTAATTTTGTGAACAATTGAACCTGAACTTAAAGCTTGATTTTATTCAATAAGTTTGCAAAGAAATTTGGAATTTAGGGATTTAGTCATAGATAATCTCTGCAACGAAAGTTGATTGGTTTTACATTCGTGTTTGAGTTCTAGAACCGTGCTTAACAAAATCCTAACCGTTTTTATCTCTATGTCGATCGACACATACCTGTGTGTTGATCGACATGATCAATTTTGGAATCATTCCTGCGAACAACCCATTGCCTAACTCTTTTGTCTAATTGAATTTTAAGAACTTTAATCATCATTCACTTTGTTTACGTTTGCTGTTTATTTTACATTCATCACTATTTATTTAGCATAATTTGAACTCTTTAATCGATTGTGTGTTTAGATTCCCTGTGGATTCGATCCCTAAGTACTACTACGATCTCTTAATTTGAGAGAGTAGCTCATGGCAAATTGGTGCATATCAAATTTTGGCGCCATTGTTGGGGATCGAACCCGAGAGCGATTTTGGGAGATTTGGGCGCGGGCAAGGACTACAGAGTGAGTCTGATACCGCGAGTGTGGCCCAGGAGACCACGTAGGAGCAGGTGGCGGACTCACAAGCGTTTCAGGAGGGGTGTGTGGGTGGGACTGCTACGAGTGCCAGTGTGAGAGCTGGTGGGGCTAGTGTGGGTCCCGATGTAGCTGGTGGTGCGGCGGACCCTGGTGGGGGTGCTGCGGCAGGTGCGGCCCAAGACCAAGATGATCGCTTGGCGGGTTTGCTGCAGATGATTCTGGAGCGGTTACCAGGTGGGGTACCGGCTCTGGCTCAGGCTCTGGGAGTTCAGCCAGGTGTGGCTAGTGTGCAGCCAGTAGTGGCTGGTGGTCAACCAGGTATGGCTGGGGTTCAACCGGGAGTGGCTGGTGTGCAGCCGGGTGTGGCGGTTGTAGAGGAGCTTCCATCCTACCTGAGGATGATGGAGTAGATGCAGAGGATTGGCACCGGGTTTATCTCGGGTGGTGCCAAGCCTGAGAAGGCCGATGAGTGGCGGCGGAGGTTAGAGTGTAACTTTCGCTCTATCAGGTGTCTAGAGGAATACCGGGTTGATCTTACGGTTCACTATCTGGATGGTGACGCGCATCTCTGGTGGAGAGGTGTTGAGGCCAAGAAGGTATAGGCCGAGATGGTCTGGGAAGATTTCTTGGCGGAGTTCAATATCAAGTATTTCCCGTAGGAAGCGGTGGACTGGATGGAGTCGAGGTGTTGAGGCCAGGGGGTACAAGCCGAGATGGTCTGGGAGGATTTCTTGGCTGAGTTCAATGCCAAGTATTTCCCACAGGAGCCGGTGGACCGGATGGAGTCGAGGTTTCTGAACCTGACTTAGGGAGATCGGACTGTGAGGGAGTTCGATTTGGAGTTCAGTCGACTTCTGGTACATGCTGGTAGGGGCATGGAGGGCGAACAGGCCCAGGTGAGAAGGTTCCTAAGGGGACTTCGAGCTGATTTGAGGACTCGCTGCAGGGCGAGTAAGTTCGCCACGAGGGCAGAGCTGGTTGAGACGACTGCTGCGATTGAGGAGGACCTCAGGGAGCAGGCTGTGGTGGTTAGTCCATCGGTCCAGCAGCAGAGGAGGTCATAGTAGTAGACGGGTTCGAGCAGAGGCGGCAAGCCTGCTCAGGGTCAGAAGAAGAAGTAGGAGAGCACTTCAGGACCGAGTCAGAGAGGGCAGGGTGGTCCTGGTTGCTTCGGGTGCAGAAGCATGGATCACAAGGTGGCCAGTTGTCCGAAGAGGAATGAGACTCAGGGTGCTCAGGTGTGTTACCACTGCAGAGAGCCGAGGCACATTAAACCCAAATGTCCGAAGCTGCAGCAGATGGTGGTAGCGGCAGTGCAGCCGTTGGCGGTGCAGCTTTTGGCTCAGATTGCAGCGGTGCCACGGGTTTTTACTCCGGCAGAGGCGGGCGATTCCAGCGCCAGATCGATCACAGGTAAATTTTATACTTGTTCTTTTTAAATTCTTGTGGTGAGAACGGGTTATATTCGAGGGGGAGTCGGGAAGGTTGGTGCATCAGGGTGTGAGAACAACTTTCGGAAGTCTCGTGATTTCAGCGATACAGGCCGAGCAGTTGATTGAGAAGGGCTGTGAGGCGTATCTAGCAATGATAGTGATGCCGGAGACTGTTGGAGAGGTTGCAGTTAGGGATATTCGGGTTGTTCGGGATTTCCAGGAGGTGTTTCAGTCGTTGTTGGGATTGCCACCGTCGCGGTCGGATCCAATTACGATTGAGTTGGAACCCGGAACGACTCCTATATCCAAGGCGCCTTATTGTATGGCTCCAGCAGAGATGGCAGAGCTGAAGAAGCAGCTGGATGATCTGTTGGGGAAGGGTTTCATCAGACCTAGTGTTTCACCGTGGGGAGCGCCGATATTATTCGTGAAGAAAAATGATGGGAATTTCTGGCTGTGTATTGATTACCGGGGACTTAATCGAGTCACTGTGAAGAAAAACTATCCTCTGCCGCGCATTGATGAGTTGTTGGATGAGTTGAGAGGGGCTACTTGGTTTTCCAAGATTGAGTTGGCTTCGGGTTACCATCAGATTTCGATTGATGAGGCGAACGTTAGGAAGACGGCCTTTTAAACGAGGTATTGGCGTTATGAGTTTGTGGTGATGCCGTTTGGGTTGACGAATGCGCAGCAGTGTTCATGCGGTTGATGAACGGGGTTTACCAGGAGTATCTGGATGTGTTCATGATCATCTTCATAGATGATATTCTGGTGTATTCGAGGAGTCCAAAGGAACACAAGGTGCATTTGAGGTTGGTACTTGAGAAGCTGCGGGAGCAGAAGCTGTACGCGAAGTTGAGTAAGTGCAGTTTCTGGCAGCGAGTGATGAGTTTTCTTGGTCATGTGGTGTCTACAGAGGGAGTTTATGTGGATCCGGCTAAGATAGAGGCTATCAGAGGATGGCCTAGACCGAGGAGTGCCACCGAGATCAGGAGTTTTCTTGGGTTGGCAGGTTATTATCAGAGGTTCGTCAAGTGGTTTGCGAGTATAGCACAGTCGATGACGAAGTTGACGGGGAGGATGTTCCCTTTGTGTGGTCTTCAGCTTGCAAGGAGAGTTTTGGGAAGCTGAAGAAGATGCTGACTAGTACACCGATGTTGGCGTTATCCGAGCTGGGTGAGCCTTATGTGGTGTATACAGATGCTTCGGGAGTTGGTCTGGGATGTGTACTGATGCAGCAGGGAAAGGTTATTGCATATGTTTCGAGGCAGCTGAGGAAGCACGATTGCAATTACCCTACCCACGATTTGGAGTTGGCTGCGGTGATAATTGCCCTTAAGATCTGGAGGTCTTACCTGTATGGTGGGAAGGTGTAGGTATTCATAGACCACAAGAGTCTGAAGTATTTTTTCACTCAGCCAGAGCTGAACCAGAGACAGAGGCGCTGGATGGAGTTAGTTGCGGACTATGACCTGGAAATTGGGTACCATCCGGGTAAGGCTAATCTGGTTGCAGACGCGTTGAGTCGGAAGAGGGTTGCTTCTGATCAGGAGCGGGATATGGAGGCTCTGGTGAGCGAGATCAGTACGTTGAGGTTGTATGTGATTTCACAGGAGCCGTTGGGTTTAGAGGCAGCTAACCAAGCAGATTTGTTGAGCAGGATTCGAGTTGCACAGGAGAAGGATCAGGGTTTGATTGATGCTTCTAAGGCGGCCGATTCAGAGTATGTGGTCTCAGCGAGTGGGATGATACTTATGAACGGGCGAGTTTGTGTACCCAAGGACGAAGATATGAGGCAGGAGATCCTGAGAGAGGCTCATTCGAGCATTTTATCGATTCATTCGGGAGCGACCAAGATATATCGTGATCTGAAGCGGTATTATCACTGGGTTGGGATGAAGAGCGGGTAGCTAACTGGGTTGCAGCGTGCAACGTGTGTCAGTTGGTAAAGGCTGAGCATCAGGTTCCGAGTGGTATGTTGCAGAGTTTGCCCATTCCGGAGTGGACGTGGAACATGATTACCATGGATTTTGTGACGGGGTTGCCAGTGTCACGGACATATGATGCGATTTGGGTTATTGTGGATCGTCTGACCAAGTCAGCACATTTTCTCGCCATCAAGAAGATCGACGGAGCGGCGGTGTTGGCTAGGAAGTATGTGCATGAGATAGTGAGGTTGCAAGGGGTGCCAGCGAGTATTGTGTCAGACAGAGATCCGAGGTTTACTTCAGAGTTCTGGAGGGCATTTCAGGCTGAGATGGGCACTAAAGTGCATATGAGCACGACGTATCATCGTCAGATGGACGGGCAGTCCGAGCGTATGATTCAGACTTTGGAGGATTTGTTGAGGATGTGTATGCTTGATTATGGTGGTCATTGGGTGGATCATCTGAACCTGGTTGAGTTTGCGTACAATAACAGTTACCAGACAAGTATTGGGATGGCTCCATATGAGGCTCTATATGGGAGGCCGTGTAGGACACCATTATGCTAGACTCAAGTGGGGGGGAGAAGAGCATGTTTGGTGCAGAGTTCGTTCAGGAGACGACGGCAGAAGAGTTACGCTAACAGGAGACGGAAGGAGCTGGAGTTTGAGCTGGGAGATTTGGTGTATCTCAAGGCAGCTATGTTGAGGGGTCCTAACAGATCCATTTCGGAGAATAAGCTGAGTTCGAGGTTTATGGGTCCGTTCAAGATTGTGGAGCGGGTTGGACCGGTAGCTTATCGTTTAGAGTTACCTCAGAGTGTGAAGGCTTTTCACAAGGTCTTCCATGTGTCGATGCTGTGGAAGTGTCTACATGAGTCTGAGGAGGTGTTGGCTAGGATTCATGAGGATCTTCAGCCCAACATGACGTTGGCGGCGAGGCCTCTGAGGATTCTCGAGAGGAGAGTCAAGGTGCTACGTCGGAAGAGTATACCATTGGTTAGAGTCGTGTGGGACTGTGACGAGAAGGAGACTTGGGAACCAGAAGCGTTGATGAAGACAAAGTTCTTTAAGTGGTTCGAGAAGCAAGCGGTGGCTTGAGTGTCTTTCTGGTTTTCAGAGTTGTTTTAGCATGTGGCTATGAGATGTATGTATTTTCGTTTAATGTTGTTGTAATGATTATACATTTTGAGATTTAATAAGATGAGTTTTTCCTTATTAAATGTGTTATAAGATGTGAGTTCTTATAGTATGACTGGTGGTGTCATGGATTGTGGTGACTGGTAGGTCATGTGGAGGTCTAGCGATAGAGTTCTATGGGAGTTAGAGCTTGTCTATCGGCTAGGGAGGCTAGAAATAGAAGTTCTATGTGAGTTAGGGCTGTCCATGTTTCAAGAGGATTATCTAGGGATGAGGTTCTATGTGAGTTAGGATTTGTGATTTCCTGGACGGCACGGGGAAATAGGGGTTTTATGTAAATTAGAGCCTGTCTATTTCCTAGGGGAGTCTGGAACAGACGTCTTATATGAGTTAGGACTGTCTTCTCCAGGGACTCTGTGGGAACACCCTGGTGATTGGGTTGTTCCAGATGACCACGAGAGGTGATTTTGGTCGACAGGTGCTTATGATGCACGTTACCGCGTGATTGCCCAAGGGATAGTGATTCTCCTAGATGTACTTGAGGGGACAGTGAGGTTCTCTCCGGGGGAAAGTGGTTCCCTTGCATATACTTTGAGGGGCCGAAGCCTCTCTAGAGGATGTGTGATTCCTCTGCAGCCATATCTCGACGGACTGTTTGTCCCGAGAGTGGGGAGGGCTGGAGCATACCTGGAGCTGGATGGACTGTTGTCCTGATGGCAGAGGGGGTATGATATACATTGAGAGCACTACAAGAAAACACAGTTTTAGCGTCGAAATTTAGCGTCGAAATTAATTCGATGCTAAATTAGCGTCGAATTAGCGTCGAATTGGTGTCGTTATCAATATTCGACGCTAATTCGACGCTAATTAGAGACGAAACAATTCGATGCTAATTCGACGCTATATTGCGTCGAATTAGCGGTGAATCTCCGTCGAAGGGTAATTTCGACGCTAAATCGATGCTAACTTTGCATCGATTTAGCGTCGAATCCATAACATCGAATTTAGCGTCGAATTTAGCGTCAAATTTTAATTTAAATTTGGTTTGTATGTATTTATTTTCGAGTATTTTTATTTTTTAAAAAAGAAATTATGCTAAATTAGCATCGAATTAGCGTCGATTTGGATAAAATTCGTATAAATTCCAATGCTAATTCGACGCTAATGTAGAATAATTTTTTAAAAAACTTAAAAATAATAAAATTTAATAAATAATTGATTCAATTGCGAATGAATAAGTATGTACAAATTATATATTTTGTGGTTTAATAAGTATGTTCAAATCATAAATATTGTATATTTTGCGATTTGTCTACCCTAAACCCAAACATAAAATTTGAGTGATTTAGCATCGAATTAGATTCGAAAAAATGAGTTCGACGCTAAATCGACGCTGAATAATTGATTCAATTGCGAATGAATAAGTATGTACAAATTATATATTTTGTGGTTTAATAAGTATGTTCAAATCATAAATATTGTATATTTTGCGATTTGTCTACCCTAAACCCAAACGTAAAATTTGAGTGATTTAGCGTCGATTTAGCGTCGAACTCATTTGTTTCGATGCTAATTCGATGCTAATTAGACGCTAATATAGGGTTTAGGGTTTAGCATCGACAAGTAAAAGTGAAGCATAAAAGTTATATATATATATTGAAATATCTAATTGCAAACAACTAAGTATATTTTAATAATTTAAAACAAAAGGCTAAACTATATAGGTTTACATATATCAAAGTTATATGCTTTGATTTTTAAAAACTATATAGATTTACATATATCATCATAACCTTATACGAACAAAATATGTATTTTGAAATTTCAAATTTTAAAATTATTCAGTAATAACAAAGATTGAAAGGGAAAAGATAGTTTTTGTAACGGTAGCGGTTTCGTTACCCTAAACTCCAAACGTAAAATTTGAGTGATTTAGCATCGAAATGGCATCGATTTAGCGTCGAACTGACTTGTTTCGATGCTAATTCGATGCTAAATCAATCAAATCTTACGTTTGGGGTTTAGGGTAAAGAATGAGGATTTTATAATATCTGACGCAAAATCGACGTTATATTCAATTATTTTGATTAAACCAATGGCGGTAAACCGAAATTTTTCATATTTGTTTTGGCTAAGCCTTTGGCGGTAAATCGAAATATTTCGTAATTCGGTTCAACCTGCGGTAAATATTTATTTCGCGTGGGAAACCAAAAAATTAAATGAATTAAACTTGGTACGACACTAAACCGACGCAAATTTGCGTCGGATTTGCGTCGATTAAGGTTAACCGACGCAAATCCGACCCAAATTTGCGTCGGTTTAGCGTCGTACCAAGTTTAATTAAATCAATAACTCCTCTTCTTCCTCTTCTCTCCCCCCCGCGACCCATCTCCTCTCTGCAAATAAAACCTCTCTTCTCTGCAACCCATCTCCTCTCTTCTCCTCCTTCTTCCTCCTTCTTCCTCCCTTCTCTTCCCCCCGCGACCGCCGCCGTGCCTCTCTCTCTCCGCCGCTCACCTCTTCTCTGCAACCCATCTTCCTCCTTCTTCCTTCTTCTTCTTCCTCCCTTCTCTTCCCCCCGCGACCGCCGCCGTGCCTCTCTCTCCGCCGCTCACCTCTTCTCTCTCTCCGCCGCTCACCTCTTCTCTCTCTCTCCGCCGCTCAACTCCTCTCCCTCCGCCGCTCACCTCCTCTCTCTCCGCCGCTCGCCACCACTGCCGCCGACGAGATCCCGTCCACCTCTCTCCAAACCGGTTTGATCCGGTTCAATTATGGTAAATTTTTTTTTTTTCAAATGTTAATTAATTATTGTTTTGTGGATTAGTGTATTAAATAATGGAATTTTTAGGAGGTAAATTGTTAGGAGGTAAATTTTTAAAAAAAATTTTTTAGAAAATGGAATTGAATTTAGATTTGATAGAACGGATTTTTGTGTTTGTAATGATATATAAGTTATATATAAATTTAAAATATTTTTATTAAACCTCATCAAAACGAATTTGTTAATTTATGCATTTGTATTTCTTTTTATTTTAGAATATTTTTATTTTCATTTTTTTAGAATAAAATTTTTTTTTATAAAAAATTAACAATTCGACGCTAATTCGACGCTAAATTAGCATCAAATTAGCATCAAATAGAATCGCCTATTGTCGCTAATTCGATGCTAATTTAGCGTCGAATTGTTAATTTTTTCGACGCTAATTCGATGCTAATTTAGCATCGAATTAGCGTCGAATTGTTGCATCGTATGAACGTGACGCTAATTCGACGCTAATTTAACATCGAATTAGCGTCGAATATTGTTTGGAGGCAAATTTAGCGTTGGATTAGCGTCGAATTAAATTTAGCGTCGACGATTTAGCGTCGAAATGGAATTCGACGCTAAACTCATTTAGCGTCGAAATAGCATCGAATTTTCTCGACGCTAAATGTCTGTTTTCTTGTAGTGGAGCTCAAAGGGTGACGATTCTGAGAGTGGGCTGGTGTATATAGATATGGGTATGAGCAATAGAGTCTATAGTGTGATTATAAGTATGAGACTGGATGAACTTCGGGGATCGGGAGTGGATCTCAAGTGGTGCTGACCGGGTTGAGGTCAGGATTGCAGCCGTGGTGAGACGGTGCAATGTGGTTAGTATGAGCCTAGTAGAGCTCGGGATCAGGTGTGATCTCGAGTGGTGTTGGCCGAGGGTCAGGAGAATGGATGTGGATGTCGGGTCTAGGGTTTTTGCTGACATTTAGAACCTCGGTTCGGATAACCCTGGTAACATATGTAGCACCGTTGGTCGTACATGTTCTTGTTTGATTGTTGTTCGATTATTTGGTCCAATTCGGAGTCAACGGTTGGTCGTGCATGTTCTTGTTTGATTGTTGGGCGATCAATCGGGCAGCCCTAATCCGGACCAGGGGGCGTTTCATCGTTGATGTTCCCAGGTGAATCTGGTCGGGTTTTAGGCAGAAGTGTTAACCTTAGTGAGACGGAGTCGCGTGATTTGAGGTCGAATCCGTGTTAGTGGGGGAGAATTGTAACGTCCGTGAACCAAAAAGTGGTTTTTGGTTGGGTGTGTCGATCGACACAGGTGCTTGTCGATCGACACGGGTGTTTTGACTTGTGAGAAGTTGGATTTTTTGGTGGTGTGTCGATCGACACGAGTGGTGTGTGTCGATCGACACGGGTTAAAATCAGACTGACAGGTTCGGTTCAATTGTCCGGGTTGGTGGGCTGGTTTAGGGAAACTCTAGGGTTGTATAAAAAGGTGTGAACAGTCGGTTGTGTTGGGTTTTTGGCCAAAAATCAGAAGAAAACAGTGAAAAATCAGAAATCAAAGAGATTGAGAGAGAATTTGAGTGTTCTTGAGGAGGATTGATCTTGAGAGGTTGTTAGAACAAGAAGGGATCCTTGCTGTGGTGATTTCGGGTCTGTGGGGACGAAATCAGGGGCTGCTCGTGGTCATTCTTCGTGTTCTTCGTCGTTCTTCCTCTTTTCAATCCGTTTTCGAGGTAAGTGCGTGACCGTAGGTTTATCTAGGTAAAGATTTGGATAGATTACGTTTGTTTGTGGTTGTTGGATTGTTTTCTATGTGTTTGGTGCTTGGATTCATGTAGGAGATCGTCAAATCGCGACGGGATTCGAGCCATGAGAGGATAGGCTCGTTTCCTAGGTTCTGCGATGCCGTGTCGATCGACACCATGGTGGTGTGTCGATCGACACTGGTGCCTGTCGATCGACACCATGGTTGTGTGTCGATCGACACGGGTTCAGTGTATCGATCGACACCTAGTGGTTGTGTCGATCGACACAGTGCTTCTGTACTTGTCGTGTTTGAGTGCTTCGTGTATGACTGTTGTATGCTCATCCTGGTAATGTATCTCTTGCTTATGCCTGTGTGTATAACCTGTAGACGGGATGACCGCGTCGCTGAGTATTTATGATAATACTGACGCAACTCTTTTTGCCATGTGTTGCAGGTAAAGAGAAAATGTGATCGTGGAATCATGGCCGGGAAGAGGAGATGATCTAGTGTCTCGGATTATGTGGTCGTATGCTAGAATTGCTAGGGTGTTAGTGATTCTGGAACCATTGCTTATTGTTGTTGAATTGTGATCTGGATTATTGGTTTAGAATTCAATTAAGTATGGGATTGGTTGAATTGGTTTATTTGGTCATTGAATTGTTAAATTGTTATTTGATTTCCGCATGCTGAGATTGGACCGTTGAGGATTATCATTGGTGATAATGATAATTCGGGTTTTAAATTAGAAAATTTTTAAATTTTTGGATCGGGTCGTTTCAACAGCAGCAAACAGCAACAACACGAACTGCTACAACAACAACAACAACAAACAACAAAGACGCCTTCCTCTCTTAAATCAAACTCTCTGTATTTTTTTCTTCTAAGAGGTGTAAAGAGCCTCCAGCCATCGTGCTTCTCTATATATGCATATAGAGAACATTCCAAAACCCTAAGACACTTTCCTTCTTTGTAGTTATTTTATTCTTATTTTTCTTTGAAAGATATTCTTCAAATATCTTTTCTCTTTTCCTCCAAACAAATATCTTTTTCTATTTCCTACTCCAAGTAACACTTGTGAATCTCAATACACGAACTCCTCTTTACAAATCACCCAATTCAACTTCATGTATTATTTTTTATAGTATCTTTTGTAGTATTTCCGACTACTACAGAAAACACTCCAAATAACCCTTCTTCATGATTAATAAGACGACAAGGTGAGGGTGTGATAGTAAACTAAAGATGAGTTTGGTCATGATTAGTAAGATGGTGACAAAGGATATAAATGTCTTAGTCTTTTTGCCAATATAGAACCCCTAACGAGAAAGTTAAACTAATTTAGTAGTGAAGAAAAATAAAGTTAACTTCCGATCGAACAAAATTTCTATAGGATGAGTCATTTCTCAAAGTAATTCCGATAATGGGGGTTTTAGATTGTATGTTCTTAATAAAATCTTGCAAAAATGGTCACTGGACATGCAATCCAAAAGTATATACAATGGTAAAAAGAACTTCATCATATAAGGTTCTCATTCTCTATATAACTTTTGACTCAGTAAAATAAGAAAATAGCTCAAAACGACTCAAATAAAAATCAGAAGAAAGAAAATATCGTTAGTACATTACAAATACCCTCCCTCCAACTTACTTAACATTGTACCAGTATGAAAATAATTCAAGAAAAAATGCATTTAAAAACTCAAAGAAATGAAGAATTAAAGAAGATGAAAAATGATATAATACAATTGAAAAGAGAAAATGGTACTACAAAATCATCGACCGCATGTAGGGCTGAGGCTCATAGTCATAGTCTTCTTCTGCTTCGAGGAAGCATCCATCATCAACATGTGAATTGCTCATGTGTGGTGCACGTGATCCAGTAGCTACTAACTACAATATCGCCTCCAACAATGGTATGTTGATATACCCTATATTTTACTCTTCAAAGTTTATATATGTTATTATATTTTCTATGCATTTTAATAAGAGTAATATGCCTTTAGAAACAGTTTAAATCATATAGTTTTACGAGGAAAAATATACATTTTTCCACGCATATATAAATGCTACATATACTCTAGAGACTCGATCTTAATATAAAAATGAAACTACATGATTTTTTCTGTTCTATTTCGATTTTCTTTGTTTTTGCCTTTTTCGAATGCATAAGACTCTTTATGATGCAAGACCTTTTTATTCTTCAACATGCCATTGATCAGTAAACAAAGAAGAATTCAAACAATGGACGCATACAAAGAGAATCTTCCGTTATACCTAACCCTTTTATTTTGAGTCATAATTTCTACCTAAATCTCACATCCTTTTTCCTTTTTTTTTTTTTTTTTTTTGCTAAACTCCTTGTGAAAAACCAAATGCTTTCATTACCGTGGTATACAGATCAACCAAATCCACATTTCTTTCTTTTCTCGAACTTACGACTCTTCGTTTTTTCTTAAATGCTCGAGTAGACTTTTCATGATTGTTTTTTTCTGTTTTTTAACCACAAAACATTTTGTCATAAACATCGAGTCGTTCTAATTTTTTTTACTTCCCCAAAGTTTTTTTTCCCGGTTTTTTCCAAACCATGTTTTCATTATCTTTTTAAACTCAACCATGTTTTCATTATCTTTTTAAATTCAACCATTCTTTCTCTTATTTCCACTCATATTCCCTCACCAAAACTCAACCATCAATGAAAAATAAAATACCCAAAGCCCCTCATAGTTTGGTAGCCTTAAAGTGCAAAAAAAATTTCAAGAAGAAACCTCGATCACTTAAGAAAACAATGAAGGGTGGAAGGAATCCTAAGGTTAAGGTGAAGAAATATCCTAAAGATTAGAATGGACATTCGGATTCACAGAGAGCGGATAAGAAAATCCAACTGTTTCTTTTAAAACAAGGAAAATACATTTCAAATCCTTTTTTTTTATAAAGGACATTCTATTAAAAAGCAGATCACTACAAGAAAACACCCGAGTTTCTAACAGAATTTCCGACGAAAAAAAAATTTTCCGTCGAAATCCCGACGGTCTGAAATCCGTCGAAAATTTGCAATGGAAACACGTCCGTCGGAAAATCATTGGTAAATTCCAACGGGTTAGCATCCAATTCCCGACGGGTACAACCGTTATTTGAAATTTTTTAATTTTTGACAGATTTTTGATGGAATTATTAATTTCCGTCGGAAATCCGTCAGAAAATATTGCCATTAAAAATTTAGTTCCGTCAAAAAATATAGCCGTTAAAATTAATTTCCGTTGAAAAATTAGTATCATTCCCTTATAAATATAAATACTCATCCACTCTCATTCACAACATTGCACACAAACAAAACAATAGATATGTCTTCTTCAAATTATTTTCGCTCATGGATGGACAAACCTAGATTGAATCCGGAGACAACGCTAGTTGTTAAAGAATATGCAGAAGGAATTGTCGAGTTTGTGAATTTGGCGAAGGCGCAACCACAAACAAAGAAAACCCGTAAATGTAAGTGTCCATGTTCTAATTGTCAAAATGTGATAAATATTAAGATTGATGAAGTCATGAGTCACTTATCTCTTAATGGGTTTATGTTGGGCTATAAGATTTAGTATCTACATGGGGAACGACCGGATTATGCTAGTACTAGCGAACCTTATACTGTGAATAGTTTAGAAGAATGTATAAGAGATGTAGATTTTGGTGTAGGTACTGTTGAGATGGTTAATGATGCGGATAGGGAAACTATACAGTGTGTTGGTGAAGATCGAGTTGAGGAACCCAATTTAGAAGCACATATGTTCTTCGATATGTTAGATGCAGCTAAGCAGCCGTTGTACAAAGGTTGTAGAGAAGGTCATTCGGCTTTATCATTTACTAGTCGATTAATGACCATTAAGGCGTATTGGAACCTGTCAAAGGAGTGTGTAGGTGCGATAGCAGAGTTTGAGAAAGATATATTACCTGAAGATAATATCTCACCCGCATCATACTATGAGGTACAAAAGTTGGTATATGGTCTTGGCTTGCCGTATCAATTGATAGATGTTTGTATTGACAATTGTATGATCTACTGGAGAGAAGACGAGAACCTTTTGGAATGCCGCTATTATCGCCAACCACGGTATCAGAAAAGTAGTGGTAGAGTTCCAGTTCCTTATAAAAGAATGTGGTATTTGCCGTTATCAGAGAGGCTGAAGAGGTTCTTTCAATCTGAACGGACAGCAGGTCCAATGAGATGGCATGTAGAACATACTACAAAAGAGGGTGAGATTACGCATCCTTCTGATGCAAAAGCTTGGAAACATTTTCAGTCATTGTATCCAGATTTTGCTTATGAGAGGAGAAATGTCTACCTTGGTTTGTGTACATATGGTTTCAACCCATTTGAGAAGCATGGGAGGTAATATTCGTTATGGCCAGTAATCGTGACACCTTATAACTTGCCACCATCTATGTGCATGCGTCGAGAATTTCTGTTTCTCAGCATTCTTGTTCCCGGCCCAGAACACCCTAAAAGATCCATTGATGTATTCCTCCAGCCATTGATCTACGAGTTACAGATGTTATGGGAACATGGAGTTCAAGCGTATGATGTTTCTTGCAGACAAAATTTTCAGATGCGTGTGGTCCTTATGTGGACCATAAGTGATTTTCCAGCATATGGAATGTTATCGGGATGGACAACTCATGGAAAGTTAGAGTGTCCGTATTGCTCGGACAAAACTGATGCATTTCAACTGAAGCACGGAAAGAAAACATCATGGTTTTATTATCACAGGAAATTTCTACCGAATGGGCATCCATATCGCGAGAGTGTATCATTATTTACAAAGAAGAAGAAAGTGTTTGATTGTCCCCCCCCCCCCAGAATTAAGTGGCACATATTTAATGGATCAGTTAAGAGATTTTGGTGCGGAGCAGACGAACGATGACTTGGTCGGGAGTAATGGGCATACTCCAATGCTAGGTTGTGGCGAGTATCACAACTGGCATAAGAAGAGTATTTTTTGGGATTTGCCATATTGGAAGGATCATCTTTTAAGGCATAATCTTGATGTCATGCACATTGAGAATAACTTCTTTGACAATATCATGAACACTCTTCTAAATGTTCAAGGGAAGACGAAGACAATTTGAAGTCTAGGTTGGATTTGGTTGATATTTGTTCTCGAAGTCACCTTCATATTCTTCAGGACGGCAAAGGTCCAATACCCTATTACCGACTAGATAAGCTTTCAAATGAAGAATTCTTCACTTGGATTATGCATTCCGTCAAATTCCCTGATGGGTACGCATCAAATCTGCGGAATTGTGTTGATCGAGGCAAAGGCAAATTTACTAGGATGAAAAGTCATGATTGTTACGTTGTGATGCAGCGCCTCTTATCATTTGCATTTTCCGAACTTCTACCTCAAGCAATTGCAGGTATAATTATTCATTTCTATTAATTTTTTAGATGCAGATTTAAATAATTGAATTTATTTTATATGTTATTATTTAAAATAATTATTAAATATATTTTGAAAAATATATTCATAATTTTATTAATTTTTATATTTTTAAATAATTAAGTAAATTCATAATTTTTGTGTTTTTGTGTAATAATTATGTAGGGATTGGTGTTTTCTTCTGAGATATATGCACGAGATCACTTACATGGGACGATATTCACAATCTTCAGGAAAATATACCGATTATCCTTTGCAATTTGGAGAAGATTTTCCTACCATCTTTTTTTTTGATGTAATGGAACATCTTCCAGTCCATCTCCCACAAGAAGCAGCATTAAGTGGCCCCGTTGAGTACCGATGGATGTATCTTTTTGAGCGGTATATGTATCATCTCAAGAAAAAAGTAAAAAATTTAAGCAAAGTCGAGGGATCTATCGTCGCACAGAGCATAAATAAAGAAACCTCAACCTTTGCTGAATACTATTTTCCTCCACAAGTCCGTACCAAAAGGAGAAGACCTTCTCGACATGATGATGGAGGTGAAAGACCAAATTATCCCATGTATGTTCCAGATATGTTCACACAGATCGGAAGACTAAGTGGAAAATCGAAGAAGCGAAGACTAACAAAGGACGAATATAATCACTTGCATATGTATATTCTCACCAACTGCGATGAAATTCAAGAGTTTGAAAGGTAAATTTAAAATTTAATAATAATTTTTAATTATTACTTTTATATAAAGTAACATTTTTTATGTGTTTAATAGTTAAAGGATTTGCATGGCTCAAATTCGTACTCATTATCCAGAATCCACAGAGGATGATCTTCATATTGTCAAATAGAGCGAGTTTGCGGAATGGTTGCAATTTCATGTAAGTTTTAAATAATTTGCTTATTAATATTTACATATGTTAACCAAGTTTCAAATTAAAATAATTAAAATTATAATTTTTTTCTACATTTATTAGGTTTCGAGAGACGAGTCTAGATGACAATCATTTCCATCATGGTTAATAGAGGTAGCGAGTAGACCAATATATGATGTCAGATCATATCCGAGATACGCTACAAGAGGTTATGCTTTTAAAATTCATCAAGATGGGAGTTCAAGGACGAGTTTAGATTTTGGTGTTTCTTCTCAATCTGGTGAAAATGTGTACTACGGTGTTCTTCGTGAAATTTTAGAAATTCACTATCCGGGAATGGTTGGGTTGAAATGTGTTGCACTTAATTGCGATTGGTATGATCCTTCCCCTGGGCGAGGTACACGAACGGACGAATTTTGAAGTTACATCGGTACATTCTAGAAGAAGACTTCAGAATTATGATCCATTCATCCTTGCTTCACAGGCTGGTCAGGTATATTTGAAATTAGTTAACATAAGTTATAGCAATTAAATTTTTATCTCCCAATATTTAATTTCTTATATTGAATTATAGGTCAGCTATATTCGCTATCCTCGGATTAAGATGCGTGAAGACCCTTAGATCACAGTGATTTCAATAAACCCAAGAGGAAGAGTATGGTGTTTCTGAGCAAAATTCACTCCAACCAAGCGGAAGTGGTAACATGGGTTCGATTGAGAGTTCACTTGACATTGACATTGTCATTGACTTCACCGGATTTGAAGATGCCGTGGTGCATTCAAAATCAGAAGAAGAAATTGGAGAATTTGATGACGATACAGATTCAATTCCATCAGATTATTCATCGTCGGACTCAGATTAGTTTTTTCTACTTAATTATATTGTTGTTATTTTAATTACATTACGTAACTCTTTCTACCAAATATTAAATATTATTTAGGATTAGAAAAATTAATTTCATTTTAATTTATAATGTAATTTGTTAAAAAATTTGTAATTTAAAATTTAGATTATATAATAATTAATTACGTAGTTCGTCGGAAATCCGTCGGAAATTTTTGACGAATTTACGACCACTTAGGGTATAAAATTATAAAATTTTAACAAAATTACTTAAGATGTTCCCCATTAGATGCACATTATGAATTTGAACTCTTAAACTTAAATATTAAGAATCAAATGTGAATAAAAAAGTTTATTATTAATCAAATATCATTTGTAAATAAAAGGTTACAATTACTTATAACATGTCATATAATTTTATGAACATTTTAGAGATTTCAAACTTTGAAAATGTAAAATGTTGATTTTTTGGAGATTCTTAATAAGTTTAAGTGTTTTAGACTCTTGAACGGAAGGGGACAGTATTTGACCCGAAGATCCTGAAACTCTACGATTTTGAGTAGAACGACTACGTCTACGTTGGAAAGTGTCGTATTCGTCGGTCCTTACAATAAAAATTTATAAAAAACGAAATAAATTTATAAATCAAATAAATTTATAAAACGAAATAAATTTATAAATCAAATAAAACGAAATAAATCAAATTAATTTATGAAAAACAAAATAAATTTATAAAAAAACGAAATAAATTTATAAAGCAAATAAATTTATTAAAAACAAAATAAATCAAATAAATTAGAAACAAAATCAAATCTAATTCTCCAAATCAAATAAAGAAAACCTACAAGTAAATCTAACAATTTCAAGTGATTAACCAAATCTAATTCTCCATTAATCACCTAATTCTCTAATTCTCAAAATCAAATAAATTAGAAACAAAATCAAATCTAATTCTCCAAATCAAATAAATTAGAAAAACACGTCAGTAATCAAGTATGGTTCAATGGTTGATGACTCGCTTTGTTGGTCGAAATCATCCAACAAATGCTTTTCAATACGTTTCTAGATTAGCCACTATAAACGGTTTAAGTGACAAAGACATCCAATTTTTTATAAACCCTCGATTTAGTCTCGGTTCAAACGCAAGGTTTACTCGACTATCAGAGAAAGAAGAAAAAGAAAATTCTCCATTAGTGATTACCCAAAACCAAATCTAATTCTCCATTAGTTTTCCTATCTAACCACCTAATCAATAAAAAAAACATTCTAAAAACTAAATTACATCATCATAAACTAAAAATTAAGTTAAAAGGGAAAGAAAACATTCATTTTTTGGAGAAAACGGAGAGAGAAGGCGAAGCAAGGATGGAAGAACCGATTGGGTTTTTAGAGAGAGAAAGCAAATGGCCGAAATGGAGAAGAAGAAACAGATTGGGTTTTTTTATAGTCCGTTTCCGACGGACACTTTTCGTCGAAAATCCGTTGGAAAACAAAAAAATTGGAACTTGGGCGGGTATTTTTTGGGAAGTTGAGCGGGTAATTTTCACTTCCGTTGAAAATTTCCAATGGATTTGCGACAGACAGAATATTTTGCATGCCTTTTGATTGGTCAGTCAACAACAATTATTACAGAATATTTCGTCGGAAATCTGTTGGAAATCCGTCGGAATCCGACGGATTTCCGATGGAGTGTATATTTTATTAATTTTTTGGTCAAAGCATTAATTATTGCCTTCCGACGGATTTCCGAGGGACACGATCAAGCCGTTGATAATCCGTCGGAAATTTCCAACGGATTTCTGACGAATTAGGGTATAGAATTAGAAAATGTGAAAAAATAAACTCATACGATCCAAAAACATTGTACAATAAGGTTTTATGAACTAAAACACTTGAACTTATTAATAATCTCCAAAAAATCAACATTTTACCTTTTCAAAGTTTGAAGTCTCTAAAATGTTCATAAAAATATATGACATGTTATAAGTAAGTATAACCTTTTATTTACAAATGATATTTGATTCATAAAAAACTTTTTTATTCACATTTAATTTTTAATATTTAAGTTTAAGAGTTCAAATTCATAATGTGCATCTAATGGGGAACATCTTAAGTAATTTGTTAAAATTTTATAATTTTATACCCTAAGTGGTCGAAAATCCGTCGGAAATTTCTGACGGATTTTCGACGAACTACGTAATTAATTATTATTTAATCTAAATTTAAATTACAAATTTTTTAACAAATTACATTATAAAATTAAAATGAAATTAATTTTTCTAATCTTAAATAATATTTAATATTTGGTAGAAAGAGTTACATAATGTAATTAAAATAACAACAATATAATTAAGTAGAAAAAACTAATCTGAGTCCGACGATGACTAATCTGATGGAATTGAATCTGTATCGTCATCAAATTCTCCAATTTCTTCTTCTGATTCTGAATGCACCACGGCGTCTTCAAATCCGGTGAAGTCAATGACAATGTCTATGTCAAGTGAACTCTCAATCGAATCCATGTTACCACTTCCGCTTGGTTGGAGTGGATCATGCTCAGAAACACCATATACTCTTCCTCTTGGGTTTATTGAAGTTACTGTGATCCAAGGATCTTCCTTTGAAAGCTTATCTAGTCGGTAAATGGGTATTGGACCTTTGTCGTCCTGAAGAATATGAATGTGACTTCGAGAACAAATATCAACCAAATCCTACCTAGACTTCAAATTGTCTTTCGTCTTCCCTTGAACATTTAGAAGAGTGTTCATGATATTGTCAGAGAAGTTTTTCTCAATGTGCATGACATCAAGATTATGCCTTAAAAGATGGTCCTTCCAATATGACAAATCCAAAAAATACTCTTCTTATGCCAGTTGTGATACTCGCCACAACCTAGTATTGGAGTATGCCCATTACCCCCGACCAAGTCATCGTTTGTCCGCTCCACACCAAAATCTCTTAATTGATCCAGTAAATATGTGCCACTTAATTCTGGGGGGGGGGGGAGGGGGGACAATCAAACACTTTCTTATTCTTTGTAAATAATGATACACTCTCGCGATATGGATGCCCATTCGGTAGAAATTTCCTGTGATAATAAAACCATGATGTTTTCTTTCCGTGCTTCAGTTGAAATGCATCAGTTTTGTCCGAGCAATACGGACACTCTAACTTTCCATGAGTTGTCCATCCCGATAACATTCCATATGCTGGAAAATCACTTATGGTCCATATAAGGATCGCACGCATCTGAAAATTTTGTCTGCAAGAAACATCATACGCTTGAACTCCATGTTCCCATAACATCTGTAACTCGTAGATCAATGGCTGGAGGAATACATCAATGGATCTTTTAGGGTGTTCTGGGCCGGGAACAAGAATGCTGAGAAACAGAAATTCTCGACGCATGCACATAGATGGTGGCAAGTTATAAGGTGTCACGATTACTGGCCATAACGAATATTGCCTCCCATGCTTCTCAAATGGGTTGAAACCATCTATACACAAACCAAGGTAGACATTTCTCCTCTCATAAGCAAAATTTGGATCAATGACTGAAAATGTTTCCAAGCTTCTGCATCAGAAGGATGCGTAATCTCACCCTCTTTTGTAGTATGTTATATCTGTTGTATCCGTCGGGGTCGGAATTTACCAATGATTTTTCGACGGATTTCAGACCGTCGGGATTTCGACAGAAAGCCTTCGGAAATTTTCGACGAAATTTTTTTTCGTTGGAAACTCGGGTGTTTTCTTGTAATGTGAGAAGACTGACATTGAGTACAGCCTACACAGTCCTCCGAACACAAATCGAGAGAGAGCACAACACAAAACCAGGCCACATAATCTTTCCAAGAAGACCTCAATTGACAACAACCCAAATACCACTTTACGCGATAAAATAACACTAGCTAGTAGAACCCAACCCAACAACGACCCGCAAGGACTAATCTGAAATAGAACATGACGGAGACGCGAGTCACGCGGCCCTAACACGACACCAAAACTGAAGGGACCTAGAAGAGTCCAGAAACACGTAAACAGGAGAAAACATAAACCTTTCCCTAGAGAGGGTGAGCTAAGACAAAGCGAAGGGCAAGAAATCAGTGAGGCCCAGACCTCAACATCTAACATCGAAAAGGCAGAAAAGATAAAGAACCGAGGAGCTCATATCTGAGAGGTGTCCTCAAACCAACAAATAAGAGACTAACCCGACCCAAACCCTACCTCCCAAATCGGACGATGAAGACGATAGCCGGAGCAGAGACCAGCCGGAACCACCTATAAACGAGATAAGACGAATCAATTACCTACCATGAGAAATCGTCGAAAGCCTCAGCAGCGGGAAAGCAACGAATCGTCAGATCCAGAGCAAGGGAGGCGAACCACCGGCGATACCAACTCACCTAAGACCCAAACTAAAACCCGATCTAGAGCAAACCTTGACCTCCGAGAAAAACTGGCTGATGAGAAGACAAAGGGGATCCGTTTCCCAGCGGCGGTGAGAGACACTATACCCGCCGGTAAGGGAGATCGAAGAAGATGAGTGAGATGCGGCGCTAGGGTTTTAGTTGAGAGAGAACTTGCCTCTCCAGGGAGTTACATTTTTTTTTTTTTTTTTTTTTTGCAAATTTCTTTACATTTCAAATCCTTAAGCGGGAAGATTAATTTCAATTAAAGTTTGACATAGTAGAATTTGTGTCAAACAATAAAGCTTCCACAAAGACATTTAAATCGGACATACCAAAATACAAGGTTCAAAAATTTCAAGAATGCTTACACAATATTTGATCATTCATAAGGGCATCATTTTGAAAGCTAATCATATTGATTTACGAGGAAGAATCAACATTTTCTCCATGCATATAAATGCTACATATATACTCTAGACTCGATTTTAATATAAATGAAACTACATGAAGCTTTTGTTCTTTTTTATTTTCTTAGTTTTTGGGTTTTTCAAATGCATATGTAAGACTGTTTACAATGCAAGACAAAGAGAATAAAGACTGATTAGCAAATAGTTCTTCCCGTATTTATTTCTCACCGAATTAGTGAGAAAGCCAAACCGAGAAAAATAAAATTGATGAACAAACTAATAGAAAGGAAAATGAATTGGTATAAACAATGGTAAGTATAGTACCTTTGAGCTAGTGGTGAGAAAGATGTGAAGAAGCACTCGAAGAGGCTCCTCCATGATGTGAATACTTCTTTGTTGCAAGAACTCGAAGAGGCTCCTCCATGATGTGAATACTTCTTTGTTGCTAGCCTCTTGCATTGGTGATAAATACGATATTTAATCTATTTTTTTATATTATTTTAATATTTTTAATAAAGAAATGAATGATTTTTGGAATTAACATGCTACTTTTAACATTTTTTGCGGGTTTTGAGGTCAATATAATTTTTGGAGCATTTTGGACCTAAAAAGAATGAAATCAAGCCTTTTCAAGGGAGGATAAATTTTGACCGTCATAAGTTTCGCTCCCTAAGAAGGTGTTCCACCGTCAGATCAATCTCATATTTTACCACGAGATAGAATAGGATCTCTGCTTGAAAATGAATATTCGATTACTACAATCCGATGGTTAGATCTTGAGATATATTCGATCTACTGAAATCTGTTCAAGTAAAAATTAAGCTAAAGGCGGTTCATAATATCTACCCGTGATCGACCGAACGCCAGAGACGATCGACCGATCGCAAACTCATTTTTTTATGAACAAATGCTTTTACACGGTGATCGATCAATCACCACATCCGAGAAAATTGGGAATTTTCCTTTTTCGACGTTATCTCCAACTTCTCAAGGGATTTACCCTAATGCCGACCTCTTACCTATAAAAAGACCAGATCAGCCACGACTATCATCATCATCTTCATCATGCTCACCACGATCATCACTTCAAAGCTCTTAGTTCTTCACAAGTTCTAAAGGCATTCATCTCTTTTTACTTGTTACTTTGCTTGTTTGGATTTTGGGAGAAAAATTCTCACCCTCTTTGTAACCCTTAGAGAAGTTTCTCGAACCCTATTTCTATTGTTCATAATGAATACAAGTATATCTATGAATTGCTTTGCTATGTCTGAGTAGTTCTCTTGTTGGGTTCAAGAAAAATCAATTCGATGGGTTTTCATGGTTCGATAGATAGGATTTATGAACTAGGGTGGTGCTTTTGTTAGATTGTTCTTTCATCTTGATCCATGCTTAATACTTGTTTTAGAGATTGATCGCATTAAAACTGATCATAGATAAAGTATAGAGTTCTAACCGTTCCATTACTTGTTTGAAGAAAAGATGTTTGATGAGTTTGAATCTTTAGGATGACGAGAGTTAAACCTTAGAATTGAATGAACAATTGAACTAGTTTGCCATTGCATTAGAGCATAGTCATTATCGTTGCAAGAGTAATTGATAGGACTAATTTGAATTAGTAGCTAATAATCGCGAGCGCCTGTTTAGCTTAATATGTGTTCATGTTCTAGGAAAACAAATCGAATACATTGCCTCTAGAAATTGCCTGAATAACTCGAACTATGAAATCTTCAGAATCCTCGAACGCCCAACGCTTCTTTATTATTGTTTAATTAACCGAATTTGAATACCGTTTGATCACTCTCAAAAACCATGTTGACTTAACGTACTTCTTAGTTTATATTGCTATTGAGTGTTTCTAATTCTCTGTGGATTTGATCCCTAAGTACTACGATCGATTGGTTGTGCACTTGCAGCCTAGGTTATTTTACATTGGATAAAACTTTGATTGAATTAACAACCCATCAATTGGGAAAGATAAAGGTTACCTGATATAAGAGTGTCTAGCTTGGAAATTGTCTATGTCTACATTTCTTCCGCTTTGAATTTTCTCAATGTACTTTTTTAACGTTTACTCCTTAACAATGGCACCAAAAATTTGATGACATAAAAATTTAAATCCCTAACCAAACCTCAAGTGCAAGACAAACAAAGTAGTAATTTGGAGTCGAACCATAAAAGGATTAGAACAAACACTCTAAGAATACAAGAAATTTACTAAGTTAAGCGATAAATATTCGTTATCATGAGTATTCCAAGGCACAGACTGGTGAACCCGTAGAAAAAGCATGTTGATATTGCTCTGCAAGATTGAAAACGCATGGTGAATCCGGATCCCTTGCACTACAAGAAAACAGATAATTAGTGACTACGAATTGTGAATGAATTTTCAGTCACAAATTTTGCGGCTCATTTGTGACTCATTTGCTACGAAATAGCAACCGAAGAAAGGTTCGACGCACAAATGTCACAAATTTACGACTACAGGTATATGTCGCAAAATAGTCACATATTAGTGACGGAATAGAGACTCTTATTTGAGTAGTCGCAAATTGATCATACTTTGCGACTGTTTTGCGACAATTGTTTAAGTCTTAAAGAGCGTCACAAAATAGCGACCAATTTGTGATGTCGTTGTTACGTTTTACAGGCGTGGCAAAAGAGTGGCAAAGTAATGACTCATTAGTGACTCTTTTCCTAGGAAAGAAAACAGAGACTCATTAGTCACTCTTTTCCAACTCCGGCTAAGAATTTTGAAAATTTAACAACATATTTGAAGTATATACAATTTTTTTTATGCAATTACATTGTTATAAACTACAATAGTCATAAAAATTTTAATTTATGGAAGGTCAAATTAAAATTCAGTTTACATCTAATGAGATCACATTTCTAAAACTAAGAAGCTTATAACTTTTATGTAATTTGTGGTTAAGTGTTAGGTTTTGTTAAATTAAATTTGATATGTGAGATTTCAATTCACATAAGCAATAAAATGGTTAATAATACATTAGAAGTTGAATAGCAAGGAGAAAAGCACAATCTATTGGTCCTACATGTTTAGGGTTTAGGGTATTATTTTCCAGGGTCGCAAAAGAGTCACAAAAGAGCCACAAATAAGTGCCACTTTAGCGACTACATCACCACGCTTGTTTGGTTCCCCACTTATTTGCGTGATACACAAATTGGCGGCGGACGTTTTTGTGACTACACTGCGACAAGGAAGGAAAACAGAGACTCATTACTCACTCTTTTCCAACTCTGGCTAAGAATTTTGGAAATTTAACAACATATTTGAAGTATATACAATTTTTTTTATGCAATTACATTGTTATAAACTACATTAGTCATAAAAAGTTTAATTTATGGAAGGTCAAATTCAAATTCAGTTTACATCTAATGAGATCACATTTCTAAAACTAAGAAGCTTATAAGTTTGATGTAATTTGTGGTTAAGTGTTAGGTTTTGTTAAATTAAATTTAATATGTGAGATTTCAATTCACATAAGCAATAAAATGGTTAATAATACATTAGAAGTTGAATAGCAAGGAGAAAAGCACAATCTATTAGTCCTACATGTTTAGGGTTTAGGGTATTATTTTCCAGAGTCGCAAAAGAGTCACAAAGGAGCCACAAATAAGTGACGCTTTAGCGACTACTTCACCACGCTTGTTTGATTCCCCACTTATTTGCGTGATACACAAATTGGCGGCGGACGTTTTTGTGACTACACTGCGACAAGGAAGAAAAACAGAGACTCATTAGTCACTCTTTTCCAACTCCGGCTAAGAATTTTGGAAATTTAACAACATATTTGAAGTATATACAATTTTTTTTATGCAATTACATTGTTATAAACTACATTAGTCATAAAAAGTTTAATTTATGGAAGGTCAAATTCAAATTCAGTTTACATCTAATGAGATCACAATTGTTTTTTTCAGCTAAAATGTAGGATAAATACAATTTATTGTTTACACGTAACGAATACGTTATAATTGCACAACAGTTTAAGAAAGAAACATTGTGTTCCCCCTCTTGAGTTCGATTCCAGGGAAGGACTTTTTTTCCACCAATTTGTGACCATATAGGGTTTAAAGTATTGATTTTCGAAACCCTACAATAACGTCACAAAGTAGTAAGTAATTTACGACTACTTTGCCACTACTTTACGACGCATAAGTAATATTGTGACCAATTAGTGACACTTTTTCCACTACATATATAACATTGTGGACATTAAAAACGAAATTATATCGATTCTATGATCCATAGTGTATTTATATTGTACTAAACTCAAATGCTAAGTTTAAATATGTGTTAGTAGGGAAAAATAAAATCCAAATTCAAACTATAATAAAAATCAAATTCATAATTGTAGAAGATTGTACTTAAGAATAAATACACTTAACTTTTATCTCATAGTTTGTAAATTTGATGTTTTACCTACGTTTGCTTTTTTAGGACTATAGTAATGGAAATACCCATTAATTTAGGGTATAGGGTCTAAGGATAGGCTAGAGGACCATAGTTTGGGGTCTAATTGTTTAGGGTTTAGGGATTTGATTTGTGACTACCTACGCATCGTCACAAATTAGTCATAAATTAGCGACTACTTTGAGACGTTTTAGTGACTAATATCTGGGTCTTTTCACAAAAATATTTGGGCCTTTTGGCGGGCTTATATCCATCCCAAATAATTATGTTGCCACTACTTTGCGACGCATTAGCGACGCAAATAATGAGTAAAGGAATCAAATCGGATCCCAAAATCATTTGGTCAAATATTTTGGTTTCTCTCTCGTCTCCACAAGCGACGAACCCTAATCTTTCGATTCTTCCTCAAATCTTTCGATTCTCTTTACAAATCCGTTCAATTCTTCCTCAAATCTTCCTATTCTTCCCCTTTCTATCGATTACCTTCTCCGAAACGAACTGGATTGAAAAAATCCTTTCGAATCTTCATCTCTGAAACCAAATATCTTTTTCTTCTTCTTCCTCAAACCCAGAACCTTCAATCTTCATATGTCTCTCTTTCTCTTGTCTCGATTTCCTCTTACCCTAACCTAAATAGACAAACTCTAACCCTAATCGATAAAACCCTAATCCAGATCTTATGGCTGGTACAAAAGGAGTTCTTACAAGAGGAGTAAGTTCACGAGGAGTTCTTACAAGAGGAGGAAGTTCCAGCAGCGGCGGTGCTCTAAGAATCTCCGACGTTGATGGATCTCGATCCACCGGCTGAGGAAAACCAAGACTACCAGCAACTGTTGGATAATCTTTTGGCTAATCCAGGACGTCATCGCCTACCATTGCTCTGTGAGGAACCAATCCCTGATTCATTGTGGTAATTGTTTTCTATTTCAATATAGATGGATCGTAATGGACGTGGACCTCAAAATCACAGATAAAGGCAATCTTCCTTCTTAACCATTCAACAAGATATGGTAATCTTTTTATCCTCTTATAATTTTTTTATCTGTCAAACAGTATCTACTAATCTTTCTTATCTATTCTTGCAGGAGGAAGAATATGGGCGACCTATCTCCTAGGGTGAAGTGTTTCAGAGAACCCATACATTGCCAAATGGAAGTTTTTTATTGATCAAAAAGCTAAGGAAGTTTCAGAGACTTACGAGCAGGCTTTGAAAGAGGTGCAGGAGAAGGCTGGTGAAGTTCCAGAAGATTCAGACAACTCTTCTCAGAGGAACCTCACAATTGAAAAAAATAATAATATCTTCCTTAAGGTATATTCCTCTTCTGTTTCTGTTTTATTCTTGTATTGCTTGAGAAATGTTATTAATCATTTAGGTTGTTTGTTAGTGAAATATATACTTGTTCATAGTTGGATTTAAATATTAGGTGGTTACTGATTCACTTGTTCATGCATGGATTTTGTTGTTATTGTGTACTGAGTTTTGATCTTTAGGGTACCCCTTATGGAATGGGTCAGCTTACTCAGACGATCAACAAAGGGAAAAGGAAGATAAGCTATGATGATTCTTCACCAGGCCTGTTAGAGGTGCATGAAGAGCTTAAGATAGCTCATCGAAGGATTGCTGAACAGGATGAGGAGAATAAGCGACGTGATTAGAAGCTTAAAGCAAGTCTAGATCGGATCAGTGAACTCGAGAAGAAGATGCTCGAGTTCATGCAGAATAATTCTCCAACAATAGTTGCAGCACCAGAGACTGCCCAACCTACTGATGACAGCCTGCACAACACAGTACACCACAAGTCTAGGCTAACACCCCAACAATACTCTTCAACACTTAAGACTCCTTCTCTCTAACTCTTGAACTTATTTTTTAAAACTTTGATAACTTTTGGTACAATGGTTTGTAGTTTTTGTACTTTTGGTACTTTGATTATGGTGTACCGTGCTTTTGGTACCTAGATTATTATGTAGTACGTAGCTTTTAATTTCAGTTTTTTGTTTATTCATTCGATTTGGCCAAATCAAAACAAAACAAACAAACACTAATGTGTAACTAAAAAGAGACTAATAACAATGACAAATCAAACCAAAGCGAAGCAAATTAGTGGCAATTTAGTGACTACTATGTGACTACACAAGATTCAAGTTGTCGCTAAATAGTCGCTTATTTACGACTACAAAAGAAGACACCAAGTAGTCACAAAATAACGACTACAAATGCGAAGCAAATTAGTCACAAATTAACAACGAATACAATTGGTCACAAATCTGTCGTTTATTTGCCACGCCACGAGGAAGTTCCAAATTAGTCGCTAATTAACGACTAAAACTTGAAGTCACAATGTAGTCGCAAATTTGCGACTCTTTTGCGACTACTAAAATTAGCGACGAAAGTTTTGCGACTACTTTTGTTCGACGCAAAGTAGTCGCAAATGGGTCATTTGTGATTACTTTGTGACTCATTTGGTAGTCGCAAATGACCTGTTTTCTTGTAGTGTTTCACATGTAAATACATTGCATATATGTATGAGTCGGTTGAATAAACTCTAATGAAAAATGGAAAATATCATAACTTTAAGTGAATTTCTATTCTTCATATTGATCATTTTCTTTTTCGCCGAAGACAACTAGGTTGGTTGAATGTCGTGGGCTTAGCCCGAACTCGATCCCTGGACCGACCGAACTCATGTGCCTATTCTATTGATATGTCGGATCGGTTCTGATATGGGTTAGATCTTTAGGTGGGTGCTAAACCAGTCACCATCGATGATACACAAGATATGTTTGTCAATATTGAACCACCAAACCACATGATAGTCGTCCAACACCAGAAAGTCACCAGCTCCTATGCCACACGCCATAAAACAAGAAAAGAAGTTGACCAAATTAACAAACCGGGCCAATTGAACCAAATTTAGTCAGATATCATCCATCGAGAACCTTAAAATACTGAATAAATCGAATAAAAATCTGGATCAAACTAAGTTGACAAAATAAATCCATGAAAGAATGTTTTCGAAAAGATCTTAATTGTTGGTTATGTTGGTCAAAACTAAATTCAGGGAAACTTTGATTCCAAAAATAAATAAAAAAGGAAAAGAATGGAACACATGCTGCAATGATTATGCTTTCTCGTTTTCTTTCTAGGCAGCGCGTCCTAAGAGCATCATTTAAAGTTCTTAGAAGTGATATAAAATAAAATATAAATAAAATTTGAAAAAAATTTTTGAAGAAAAGAAAAAATAGTTTTTAAATGAGAAACTTTAGATCATCTCTTCTTTTTTAGCAATCCATATAATATTTGACTATTATTTTGTAAATTTAAATTATTAATAATCTCTTAGTGAAAATCTCTTGATGGAAGTGGTATAAGCAGATCTCCAACCCATCTCTATTTTTTTCTCTAAAAATAGAAAAAAAATAGCAATTCTCTATTTTTTCTCTAACCTACTTTTATTTTAAAAAAAAATAGTATTTTTTTTTATAATAAAGAAAAATTGCATTTCTTTTATAATAATGATATTTTTTACTTTATTTTAAAATTAAATATAAAAAAATATATTAGAGATGGTCTAAAAGCTATTATCTTCATTGACCAACTTTATTGCAACAACTACTCTTCCAAACATACCCTCCTAACTCCCAGTCAAACGCACACACAATTGCAAACGCAAACTTCAACGGAAGTTTTTTGACGATTTAGAGCAATCAAAGCACTAATCCGTTTTTTGTTTCTTTTGCTAATTTACAAACATTGCCAGCAAACATTCAAACATCGTTTTAATGCCATTTACATACAACACGACCACTAGGTAGGTTTCTTACCATTTAAGAGAAACTAAAAAGAGAGAAAACTTGAAATAAAAAGAAGCCTACAAAATTACGTGAAGAAAATGAAAATGAGAGTGAGAAAAGACAAACAACGGATCTCACAAAAGGATATTAGTGGTAAGTGATAACGGAATAGTTAGACGAGATAATAAGAGATGTCGGTAATACATAAATGGTTGTAATGCATTCGATACCGATAATGCGATTAATAACCGTCTAAGCGGTATACTCCTTGTAGTGAGGTAGTGAGAGGTTACCAATCAAACTCACATAAAAGGGATGTTCTATGGGGAAGGAGGTGGACCAAAGTGGAGAAGGGGAGATGCACATTTGGGGCAATCCTCTAAGAATTTAGGGACCATAAAATACATGAAACAAGCTTTGCAACCAGCAACCACAAGAACATCTTCTTCTTCTTTGTGATTCTCTCTAGATGAAGGCGAGGCTTCTGATGAAGACTCTTGGCTTTCATAATACGAGTTATCTTCTTCTGAAAACACAGATCCATAGGATTCACCACTGAATTCATGCAGATGATCATTGCTGCTCACCAATTTCCTTGGATCTTCCTTCACTCTCATTCCGCTATTCCAGTTTATGTAGTAAATCTCTCCTGTCTAAACAAAAGTAAAACCCACCTCCACATTTCATTCCAAAAGTATATAAAACTACTCATGGTCAAGCTCTGTACTTTCCAATTAAATTTCTTCCACAAAAACAAACACCAAATATAAAGCAAGAATCTTTAGTTAGTTAGGGTTTCTGTTTTGTCTATTAAATTCTGTGAGCATTTAACACAAAAGGAAACAAGGGTTGTAACAATAAATGCAACATAAATGAAAAAACGACAAAAGTTGGTAATTTGTCCAAGGTTTTGTGTTTGTTCTGTTTACCTTGAGATCAAGACACTGTTGCAGGTGCGAAGGAATAGAGATGTGAGAATCGAGGTCCAAGGTTTTATCGTCCTTCTCATTGATCATCTCCGATCTTCTTCTCCGATTACTACTCAGTGAACAATTCTTCATAGATCTCTCTAGATATTCCGTTATCGTCGCCATGTCAAGTGCCGCCATTTTACCATAAAGCAGAGGAGAAGAAGAAACAAAATAGGATTGAAAACAAGAAAACGAAGAAACAAACACTCTTGAATTGAGGAAAACGAGTAGAGGGGTAATTTGGGGATTTTAAGAGGGCTAGTGTCACGCGAAGGGAATTTGTCAGGTTGGTACACAATGAGCAGAGTGAGTGAGGCGTTTGCATTTTGTAAACGGAACATATTTGACCCACTGGCTACACGCGCGCTTGGGTCATGCGCCTGACCATTCAGAATCATTGTTATTGGTTAGTGGCCAATAATAACTAAAAATTAATCAAAAGTTTTATTTTTAGGAGTATTAGTTTTGTAGATTTTAGTTTAAACGTTCTGTTTTCCGTGGATGAATTTAGACTTTCATTTAACAAATGGTACTCAGAAATCAGATTATGCATATTGCGTCATAAACCTTAATGATTACCTCGTAGAAACAGATAAGTATTGTCACAAGAAGGGGGAATATGTTCAAAGGGGTAAATTCCATAACATGTCCACTAGTCAAAGCATTTCAAGTCTGCAACGAGACATTATAGCAATTTGACAGAAAATAAGGACTGGATTTACTCGTCTGAGTAATTGAGAGCGAGATCCCAGTAGTGACCAACACCAGCATCCGTGAAAACTTTCTTCGCAGCAGAATCTGTCAAGCAATCCTGTACATGAAACCTATAGAAACTCGGTTTCGCAACACTTCCTTGCCAAACCAACCAGCACTTGTTTCCGCCCTTCTTCTCGTCTTCGTCTTCCTCATCATCTTCGTCCTTCTCTTCGTCTTTCACCGCTTCCTCCCAGTTGATACGCCTAAGCATCAGCTTCCCGTATCTCTTTATCGCTTTGCTCTTACCCTCAACCACAACAACGCTCATTCCCTCAGTCATCACACTACACCCCGTTAATCTGTTCTCCCTTGCATTCATCTCCACTTTGAATCTTGTCTTTGGATGCGATAGCTTGTTGATCTTGTACACCGACACTATTGTTTCAACCGTTGTTGGATCATCGAAAAGCTTCCTCTCTTTCTTCTCACGTTTCTCTGCAGGGGTTAGCTTCCGTGCTGCGTTCCTGTCGGTGTGAGCTTGTTCACGCTCCGCGGCTGCTGTGCGGATCTCTTTCTCAAGCCTGGTTGGGTCCTGCGTTGCTTCAGATCCAAGAACCCTCATTAGGTTGCTCATTTTCACCTTTCCTTTTGGTGGTTCAAGCAACCCTTGTCTGATCATCTCCTGTTTCTCCTTTTCTTTTGCTAGGCGTCTTTGTGTTCGCAGTTTCTTCTGTTCCCTCTTTGTCAGTTTAAGAGGCTGGGGTGGTGGAGGCGCTGCCTCTGCAGGTGGCTCTATGGGACGTGGATGCTCAACGTAATGAGTGAGTTTTTCTGTCTTCAGATGACTTACAGTAACAGTATCATCAGCTATGTCACCATAGACACCGTTGATGAGGACACTTGCATCCCTGAAACACAGTAATTATCAACTAAGTAACCCCATCACGAACATATACTGGAAAAAAAAAACAAAGTGATACAAACCAACAAAACTGACAAGTTGCACAAAACAGCCAGACCAACTATACTAAAGTCAACTCAATGTTCCCATATTCTACTAGTAAAATCACACTGATGCTGATCACAAACTGCTGAGCACGTAAGCAAGATTTGTTTTATGTATCGCTTTCATCTAATACCCCAAAAGTTGCATAAGTGTAGTATGACTTATTTTCCTCAAGGTTTTGCCATGCTATTCTCAAATCAGATGAACATTTGCAACAAAACATCTTAGCATTAACAAAAAGGGCAAGGTGAGAAAATTACGTACCACCACTCAACATCTGGGATTGGGTCCTTCGGCTTCTCTTTTCTCGAGACACGTTCAGACACCTCTATCAGATTTGGATTGATATCATCCTTTGCCTTTGCCAAATGTGCTTGCTTCACCTTCAGCTCTCTTGCTTTGGCTTCGCCAAATTGACTCTATAAACCAAAGATTAAAAAATAACACACTGAGACATTTGTAAAGACCACCAAGAAAGATTATGGTTAGAAAAAATACACAGAAAAGAGAATGCATACCTTTAACTTCAAACTCTCTGCATCTCTTGTCCATTTACCTTCCTCAACAAACTGGAAGCTCATACGCTTAGGCCTCAAAATCTTATTTTTATCAATACCCATCCTAGGATCAAAATGAGGGTTTTTTTCTGGATCCACTTCAAGTTGAGGTTTAAGAATCTGAAAAGCATCTTTCTTCTGTTTGTTGATGTTAACCTGAAAATTTCCAAGTACATTAGGAGCTCAATCATAAAAAAAAAATAGAAAGCTTAGACCTTTAAATTAACTTAACTGACCTTCAATGTACTAAGATTGCTTGGTTTAGTCACACTAATCACATTCCCATGTTCATCTATCTCCCTTCCGAGTGCATCTACACGCAGAACAGGCATCGTAGTCGGTCTTTGTGCAACAGCCATCTCTGTGGTTGCCTGTCCTGGAAATAAATTGATAATGGGATCAAACTCTGGATCCCGATGGAATCCCATTTTGGTTGCCAGCTCCTGAGCTTGCTTAACTTTCTTAATAGCTTCAATGTTGTTAATACTCCCATAACCAATAAGGCCTGCATGTGGCTGTGCTGAAGCAGAGGACGTTCCTGCAGAGACAGGAGGAGTGGTAGTCGATGATGGCACTCTGGTATGTGGACCACTTTCTGAAGTTGACTTAGTACCCTTGTTCAGCTGCACATAGAAGAAAGAAAGCAATTAGTCACATACATGTTCCACTGGAAGAACGAATTGCACATAGCCAGAATATCTGCCGATCTTACCAAAGGAAGATTCTTCAATTTATCTGCCAATCCCTTACCCATCTGTATTGCTCTCTTAGCTTTCGCTACTGCATCAAGAGACAAGTTTCCACTAGTTTTCCCAGCCACTGATGATGTTCTTCCATCTGTACTAGATTTTCCAGGAACCTCATGAGACCTGATAATACTAACTCCCTTATTTTCATCCGTTGTAGATATCGAAGATACCTTAGTGAGCAGAGTTTGACTAGGGGCCAAAGAAGTTTCCGATGCAACAGAACTATATGAAGAGGCGACCTGCACAACACAGAGACAAGTAAATACGAGCATTTCAATCTCAATGAAACCACCTACAAACCTAGTGAAGCTGAGCTAGCAACGAAAACTATAGGTTCGAGGATTCACAACAATAACAAAGAAGATTAACGAAAAAGCAATAAGAAACTCACAATCGGAACGCCACTGGTTGTGTAGATAGCCCCAAAACCTTGAGTTACTTCAGTTTTCTTGTTCTCAGATTCCATAGCCACATCCTCAAACCTGCTTCTCCTCTCACCATTCCCATCAGAAAACCTAGATTTCTTCTTACCTTCCTTAACCCCATTCTCTTCTTCTCTCTCTTTCCTCTTACTCCTCTCTTTACTTCCCTCGTGAGATCTCTCATGATGATGTTTTTCCCTATCTCTACTCCCTTGTCTCTCGCTTCGCTCAACAGATCTACATCTATCCCGAGCTCGATCTTTAGCCCTATCTCTCTCATCCTCCCTATCGTCTCGCCTCGATGACCGGTAGTGATCTGAATCACGACGCTTCGAATCACCGTCGCGGTGCCTCCGTCCGCCTTCACGTTCTGGAGAACGATCAACACTTGAATCTCGATCACGATCACGATCGTCACGGTTGCTCCTGGAATATCTCTCCTTATCCATGACGATTATTAGGGTTTGTTCCTCGCAGGAGATTTTGCTTCGCCGGATAACACTCCGGTCTTATATAAACGAAAACTATGAACCGGAATAAACCACCCACCCCAATTCGATCTTGAGCCTTGAGCCTTAACCTTTGCTTCTTCAATTATTGGCCCAAGCCCATTTGTTATTTCCTTCTTTATAAGGGTTAACCCTCCAAATCCTTATGGTTTGCGAGAATACTCCTCAGATAAATTAAATAATTAAATACAGGTCAATCGTTCAATTCGCTATATAAATTTGACGAAACCTAAAACACAGCCGTTTTGAATGTAGAAATTTTATGAACTTCATGCTGTTTTAAAATTTTTAATTGTTTATCATTAATTAAAAAGCAAAAAAAAAACAAAAACTTCATCTTCATCTTCATCTTCATCTTCATCACCATTCCATGATGAATTAACGAGCACATGCACCATCAGTTATTCCCTCCCTCCACGGGGAATTTCGTCCATTATTTATCTATGTCACATTGATCTCAAACTTAAATCCGATTCAATCTTCTCTGCAAATTTAAAATCCTTGCTTTTTTCTCAAATCAAGATCCAATTTCCAAAACATAAATGTGAAAAAAACCCAATGGTTGTTGTCACAACAACATTTGCTATCAATTACTAACAGTAACGAAAGCTCCATCAGATCCAGCTATATGTATCTCTTGCTCATTGATGCATCAAAAATAAAACAACGAAAAGATCTTAGAAATCCATCATAATAGAAGACTAGGCAATCGATCATCCGCTAAATTCGATATCAAAATCAAACTGAATTTAGAAGATTTGTGCGAGAAGGAGCAACAACAAGTTTCGATGGACTTAAACGTCGACAACGCTGTAAAATTCCCAAACCCAGAAAACCCTAATTTAAAAAATTTCCCCCAAATCGATTTGGTGTTGTTCTAATGAAAACTGTGTGTCGTTTTTATCATCTAAACTACATGATCAGGAAGTTGACTGCCGTTTTCAACCCAAATAAAACACTGCGTTTTATTTTCCGTTATGTTTTATGAACGTCGTTTATTTTTGCCATGTCATCAATTCACGCAAGGATTACATGGCGGGTTCGACTACAGTTCGTGGGTTGACCAGCACTTAATTTACTTGAAGAGTATTTTTGCAAATTCTAACAATTTAGAAAGTTTTTTTTGCAATTTTTCTTTTTTTTGTGAACCAAAGTATTAATTTTAAAAAAATTAATTAGTTCAATAACATGTTTGAATTAATAAACTAACATATTGTAATTTATTAATTTAGTAACTAATATAGAAAAAATAATTTTGACTAATTTACGCTTGCAATAAATTCAATTAAAGTTGTCATCTTAATGCACATTTAATGTAAATTTTTTTCTTAATTAAAAAATAATAATAGTTTTTCTAAAAATAAGCTTAAAGTTGACATATATAAAAATATATTTATTTTTCGTCTTTTTCTATATTTTTTGGTTTTTTTTGTAAGTGATTATTGTTTAAAAGTTTGAATATATAAATTATATAGTGAACTATATCACAAGTTATATATCATTGAAATAAATAGTAAATTATTTCACATAAATGTGAACTATTTTTCTATTTAAATAAAAATAGTGAACTTTGTTTTAATATAATTAACTACTTTGATATAATGAATTATAAGTTTCATACATTGAAAATGCATAATAGTAAACTATTTGTGAATATATTTAACTATATATAGAATAATGAACTATTTGTGGATATAACAAATATAGTTGATTGTTTGTGAATAAAGTTAATTATATAGACAACTATATGTTTATATATAACTAACTATATGTGAATATATAACTAACTATATTTAAATATAGTTATTTATATTTCTAACTATCTAGATAATAGTGCACAATTCGTGAATATAACTAGTATAATTGACTATTTATGAACATAATTAATTCTATAAATAATTATATGTGGGTATGTAGTTAACTACACATAAATGTATATAATTAATTATCTTTAAAAAATAATTAGTTATATATCTAACTATATACTCATTTACTCACAAAAAAGAGAATAGATAATTGTGAATTAATCGTAAATATAACAAGTATAATTGATTTTTTGTGAAGAAAATTAAGTATATATTTGGGTATAAATAGTTAACTATATAGTTAATAAAAATGAAAAATCTAGATACGTATATTTAGATACATAGTTAACAACGTATATAAATATATAATTAGATAAATAATATAAATAAAAAGATTATACCTTTTTTTTGAAATTTTTTTTAAAATGTCATTTTTCAACTGCCACTTTTCAAATATGCCACTAATTAGATATTATATTCCCAAAATACTCCTAAATTGAATCTATCCTATCTCTAGATTTCATTCTCATGTCGTCGTCAATTCGATCTCCACGTCACCGTCGTCGATCTCGCCGTCACCGACTCGATCTCGTCGTCACCATCGTCGATCTCGCCGTCATCTACTCGATCTCGTCGTCAAATCGATCTCGTTGTCGACTCGATCTCGCCGTCGTTGATATCACCAACATCATCGCCGTAGTTAATCTCTTTTAAAATCGGGGATTGAGTTTTCCTCTAAATCGTTGATCTCGCGCTTGAGTTCATGCTCCATTTCCAGAAATTGTCGTTGCTGAAATCGGTGGCTCTTTTCTCTTCTGTCTATCGCCTTTTTTTTATTATACACAGATCGAAATAAAAAATCAAGGACAAAATTACACCTCAAAATTTCTTGATTTTTTTGTCAAAATTGGAAGTGAAATTTATCATGGTTTTGTTCAAGTGAAATGAAATGAAAATGATGTAAATAATGTCCAAAACTGTTGGGCAACCATAGATCTGAGTTTTAAAGGTTTGAGATCGCTTGAAGTGAGAGGTAGAAGATAACTTCAAATTATGTTTTTGCTATTAATAAATTTTGAAACGACCCGACCCAAAAGTTTAAAATTTTTTCCTTCGCATTACTATCATCACAGATAATAATCCTCAATAGACCAACAACAGCAATGCGGAACAAATTAATAACATAAGCAATAATAACACAATCAACAAATCTCATACTTTATTAATCTAATAAAATCCAATTCAATTAATTACTCAACAACAATCCAATACTCAATAACCAGAATTCACTAGCAACCTAGCAATTCTAAACAATACAACCAGACAAGCGAGACCCTAGATCATCTCCTCTTCCTGGCCATGATTCCACGATCACATTTTCTCTTTACCTGCAACACATGGCAAAAAGAGTTGCGTGAGTATTATCACAAATACTCAGCGACGCGGTCATCCCGTCTACAAGTTATTTATATACAGACATAAACAAGAGATACAATACCAGGATGAGCATACAATCAAGCATACACGAAACAACCAACATGAACTCATACAGAAAGCCTGTGTCGATCGACACAACCACTAGGTGTCGATCGACACACCACCTTGGTGTCGATCGACATGGAGCCTCGTGTCGATCGACACACTTATTCGTGTCGATCGACACGACATCGCAGAACCCAGGAAACGAGCCTATCCTCTCACGGCTCGAATCCATCACGATTCGTCGAGTCTCCTGCACAATTTCAATCACAAAACACACAGAAAATAACCCAGCAACACAAGCAAACGCATTCCATCTAATCCTTAGGCCTATACAACCCACGATCACGCACTCACCTTGATTTCAGATTGAAAAGATGAATGACTCGAACCAGCCACTGATTTCACCTTTCCCAGCCCTGAAATCGACCCAACAACGAACCCTCCTCGTTCTTAATAGCCTCCCACGCAAGCACAAGCCTCAAGAACGATCTACCTTTCTCCAGAACTCTCTCAAACTCTCTGATTCTGATAATCTCCCAATTCTCTCTGATAATACGGCCAAAAAAAGAGAAAATGCGCTGTTCCAGCCTCTATATACGAACCCTAGGTTCCCTAAACCGGCTCGCCAACCTGAGCAATTGGAACCAAACCGATTGGTCTAATTTTACCCCGTGTCGATCGACACACCTCCAACTATTCGACTTCTCAAAAGTCAAAAATACCTGTGTCGATCGACACACATCACCCGTGTCGATCGACACACCAACCAAATTCTTTTTCTTTTTTTTTGGTTCACGGGCGTTACAGTTCTCCCCCACTAACACGGATTCGACTTTGAATCACGCGACCCTGTCTCACTAAGGTTAACACTTCCGCCTAAAACCCGACCAGGTTCACCCGGGAACATCAACGATGCAACGCCCCCTGGTCTGGATTAGAGCTGCCCGATTGATCGCCCAACAATCAAACAAGAACATGCACGACCAACCGTTGACCCCGAATTGGACCAAATGATCGCACAATAATCAAACAAGAACATGTACGACCAACGATGCTACATATTTTACCAGGGTTGTCCGAACCGAGGTTCTAAACGTCAGCAAAAACCCTAGACTCGACATCCACATCCACTCTCCTGACCCTCGGTCAACACCACTAGTGATCACACCTGATCCCCGAGCTCTACTAGGCTCACACTAGCCATATTGCACCGTCTCACCACGGCTGCAATCCTGACCCCAACCCGGTAATCACCACCTGAGATCCACTCCCGATCTCCGAAGTTCATCCAGTCTCATGCTTACAACCACATTACAGATACTATTGCTCATACTCATATCTATATACAACACTCTGTTCTCAGGATCGTCACCCTTTGAGCTCTCGAAGTATATCATACCCCTCCACCTTTAGGACCGCCGTCCATCTAGTTCTCGGTATGCTCCAGCCCCTCCCACTCTCAGGACACACAGTACGTCAAGCTCGGCTGCGAAGAAATCACACATCCCCTAGAGAAGCTTCGGCCCCTCAAAGTATATGCAAGGGAACCACTTTCCCCCGGAGAGAACCTCACTATCCCCTCAAGTATACCTAGGAGACCCACTATCCCCAGGGGCATTCACTCTGTAACATGCATCTTAGGCACCTGTCGACTGAAATCACCTCTCGTGGTCATCCGAAACAACCCAATCGCCAGGGTGTTTCACAGAGTCCCTGGAAAAGACAGTCCTAACTCACATAAGACTTCTATTCCAGACTCCCCCTAGGAAATAGGCAGGCTCTAACTCACATACAACCCTTATTTCCCAGTGCCATAGAGGGAATAACAAGTCCTAACTCACATAAAACCTCATCCCTAGATAATCCTCCTAGAACATGGACAGCCCTAACTCATATAGAACTTCCATTTCTAGCCTCCCTAGCCGATAGACAAGCTCTAACTCACATAGAACTTCTACCGCTAGACCTCCACATGACCTACCAGTCATCGCAATCCATGACATCACTAGTCATCCCATAAGAACACACGTCTTAAACACACATTTAATAAGGCAAACTCATCTTATTAAATCTCAAAATGTATACTCGTTACAACAACAAACGAAATACATAAAAACAACATAACAACATGCTAATACAGACTCCGAAAACCAGAAAAGAAACTTAAGCCACCGCTTGCTTCTCGAACCACTTCGAGAACTTCTTCTTCATCGACGCTTCTGGTTTCCAAGTCTCCTCTTCAATACCGTCACAGTCCCACACGACTCTCACCAACGATATACTCTTCCGACACAGCACCATGACTCTCCTCTCGAGAATCCTCACAGGCCTCGCCGCCAATGTCATGTTGGGCTGAAGATCCTCTAGAATCCTAGCCAACACTTCCTCAGACTCATGCAGATACTTCCACAGCATCAAAACATGGAAGAATTTGTGGAAAGCCTTCATACTCTGAGGTAACTCCAAATGATAAGCTACCGGTCCGACCCGCTCCACCACCTTGAACGGACCCATAAACCTCAGACTTAGCTTATTCTCCGAAATAGATCTCTTAGGACTCCTCAACATAGCTGCCTTAAGATACACCAGATCTCCCACCTCAAATTCCAGCTTTTTCCGTCTCCTATCGGCATAACTCTTCTGCCGATCCTGAGCCTCTCTCATGTTCAGCCTCAAGACACGGATTTTCTCCGTCGTCTCCTGAACGAAATCTGCACCAAATATGCTCCTCTCCCCTACTTAAGTCCAGCATAATGGTGTCTTACATGCCTCCCATACAGAGCCTCATATGGAGCCATCCCAATACTCGTCTGGTAACTGTTGTTATACACAAACTCAACCAGGTTCAGATGATCAGCCCAATGACCACCATAATCCAGCACACACATCCTCAACAGATCCTCTAATGGCTGAATCGTCCTCTCTGACTGCCCATCTGTCTGAGGATGATACGTTGTGCTCATATGCACCCTAGTGCCCATCTCAGCCTGAAACGCCCTCCAGAACTCTGAGGTAAATCTCGGATCCCTGTCTGACACAATACTCGCTGGCACCCCGTGAAGCCTCACAATCTCCCGTACATACTTCCTAGCCAAAACTGCCGCTCCATCGGTCTTCTTGATGGCCATAAAATGTGCTGACTTGGCCAGACGATCCACAATCACCCAAATCGCATCATGTGTCCGTGACACCGGAAACCCCATCACAAAATTCATGGTAATCATATCCCACTTCCACTTCGGAATGGGCTAACTCTGCAACATCCCACTCGGAACCTGATGCTCAGCCTTCACCAACTGACACACGTTGCACGCTGCAACCCAGTTAGCTACATCCCTCTTCATCCCGACCTAGTGATAATATCGCTTCAGATCACGATACATCTTGGTCGCTCCCGGATGAATCGATAACATGCTCGAATGAGTCTCCCTCAGGATCTCCTGCCTCAGATCCTCGTTCTTGGGTACACAAACCCGCTCGTTCACTAGTATCATCCCACTCGCTGAGACCACATGTTGTTGAAGCTTGAATTAGCTTGAGCGTCAAGCTTAGTATATTTAGGAGGATCTAAATATACATATCTAAATTGTTAAGTTTACTTTCTTTAGGAGTTATCTAAAGTTAGTTTTTTTTCCTTTTGTGTTTTAGGGTTTTTGAGTTATATTTCCCTATATAAGGAGGTGCTAATGTGTGGCACAACTTATGTGATTGTGAGCTTAAGGTTTGAGTGATTTTACCTTTAATAAGAGAGTTATTCTTGTTAAAGTATTGAGTTTGTGAAACTAGATTTGGTATCAGAGCATTAACGATGAGTGGAGAAGAAAAGAAAGATGCGATGATCACCTCTTCCGGCAACAGAACTTCCTCTGATGATAAGACGGGCAAATCCAAGGAGAACGGCTCTTCTTCTGTTAAGTGCCCTATGCTTAGCTCGACAAATTACACAGTTTAGGCCATTCGAATGAAGATTATCCTCAAAGTTCACAAAGTCTGGGGCGCCATCGATCCTGGAAGCAAAGAAGAAGACGTGAATGATATGGCGATTGCTCTGTAGTTCCAATCCATTCCCGAAGCTTTAATCCTCCAAGTTGGTGAACATGATACTGCAAAAGGAGTATGGGATGCTATCAAAGCAAGACATGTTGGTGCTGAGAGAGTTCGGGAGGCTAGATTACAAACTCTCACGACTGAGTTTGATCGACTGAAGATGAAGGATGGAGAGACGGTTGATTGTTTTGCTGGCAAACTCGCCGAAATTTCCTCAAAATCGGCAGCCCTAGGCGAGGTTATTGATGAGGCAAAGCTTGTGAAAAAGTTCCTTAAATCCTTACCAAGAACTAGATATATACACATCGTTGCATCGTTGGAACAAGTTCTTGACCTCAATGTCACCACGTTTGAGGATATTGTGGGCAGATTAAAAGCTTATAAGGAGAGAATCAGCGAAGAAGAGGAACCGCAGGAAGATCAGGGGAAGCTTATGTATGTCAATGCCAATTCCAGATAAGAACACTATGGACCTTGGAGAGGTAGAGGAAGAGGAGGTCGACAGAATTGGAGAGGCAGAGGCCGTGGATGGTCTGGACAAGTCCGAGACAAAGAGAGTATGACGATGATAACCTATTACAGGTGTGATAAACAGGGGCATTACACATCGGATTGTCCCGATAGGTTGCTTAAGCTTCAAGAAACCATCGAGAAGAAGGATGAAGACACGAAAGAAGCTGATACGCTAATGATGCATGAGGTTGTTTATCTAAATGAGCAAAACGTTAAACCACAGGGATTTGAGACAAGTCAAGATAATGAACAAGTGTGGTATCTTGATAATGGTGCGAGTAACCATATGAGTGGAAATCATGGGTTTTTCAATCATATAGATGAGCGTGTGACAGGAATGGTGAGATTTGGCGATGACTCTCGAATTGAGATTAAGGGAAAAGGTTTTATTTGTTTCGTATTCAAGAGTGGTGTGAAAAAGGTGTTACACAATGTGTATTACATCCCGGAATTGAAGAGCAATATCATTAGTCTTGGACAGGCTACGGAGGCAGGCTATGAGATTTGAATGAAAGATGACTTGCTAATACTCTACGACTGTTTCGGACACTTGTTAGTCAAGACAACAAGGTCCCGAAATCGCCTATACAAGGTAGTCCTGGACGTTGAAGATACCAAATGTCTACATGTATCAACGTTGACAGAATCCTTCAAGTGGCATGCAAGATTGGGTCATGTTAACCCCGACACCTTGAGGAAGATGATTAATGAAGAGCTGGTGAATGGTATACCGAGAATCGCAATTGAGAAAGAGATTTGTACGTCGTGCCTCTTAGGGAAACAAACAAGGAAATCCTTCCCTCAAGCAACCACTTATCGAGCCTCTCAACCTCTAGAACTCATTCACGGAGATCTTTGTGGACCAATCACGCCTTCAACTGCGGCTCACAAACGGTATGTCTTTGTCCTTATTGATGATTATTCGCGATACATGTGGACTGTCTTGCTTAGAGAGAAGAGTGAAGCATTCACCAAATTCACAATCTTCACAACGCTAGTTGAGCAAGAAACAAAGGCTTTGATAAAGACATTTCGGACAGATAGAGGGGGAGAATTTGTGTCGCATGAATTTCAGACTTACTGTGATAAACATGGAATCATGAGACACTTGACTGCACCATATTCTCCACAACAGAATGGTGTTGTAGAAAGGCAAAATCGAACCCTCATGGAGATGACTAGAAGTATCCTGAAGCACACGAGTCTACCAAATTACCTCTGGGGAGAGGCTGTTAGACATGCCACCTATCTAATCAATAGAGTTGCAACTAGAACACTGACAAAATCTACTCCGTACGAGATGCTCAAAGGGAAGAAACCGAGTCTTGAACATGTTAGAGTGTTTGGCTGCATTGGCTATGCAAGAACAGAGGAAGTTGGGAGAAGAAAACTTGATGACAGGTCGAGAATGTTGGTACATCTGGGAACGGAACCTGGTTCAAAAGCGTATAGGTTACTTGATCCTACGACAAGGAAGGTGATAGTAAGCCGAGATGTGGTCTTTGATGAGAGTAAGAGTTGGAACTGGAACAATTCCGAGAGCGTAACAAGTGACTCCGGAAATTTCAATGTTGAATTGGGAGAATTCGGAAACAGAGGTATCAAAGGGATTGAAATCTCTGAAGAAACAGAAACAGAGGACGAGAATCACGAGATTGAGATAACAGATGAGGGTGTGGTGAATGATGCAGAAATCGAAGAAGAAAATAATGAAATTGAAGAGGATGGTGCGAATGAGTCTGTATCATCACCACAAGCTTGGAGATCAACCCGATTGCGTAGACCACCAACTTACCTCTCGGATTACATCTTTCTTGCTAACTGTGAAGGTGAAAGACTCCTTCTATCAATGAATGATGAACCTGAAAGTTTTAAGGAAGCAAGCGAATTGAAAGTGTGGATTGAAGCATGCGAAGATGAACTTTCTTCGATTGAGCGGAACAGAACCTGGACATTGGTTGATCTTCCTGTTGGAGTTAAGCCTATAGGGCTAAGATGGGTATTCAAAATCAAGAGAAATTATGATGAAAGCGTGAACAAGTACAAAGCTCGATTAGTGGCAAAGGGTTATGTTCAAAAACAGGGGATCGATTACGATGAGGTGTTTGCTCCTGTAGCACGCATAGAGACAATACGATTAATCATTGCGCTGGCGGCCTCAAGCAATTGGGAAATACACCATCTCGACGTAAAAACTGCCTTTCTCCATGGTGAATTGAAAGAAGAAGTTTATGTTACTCAACCTGAAGGCTTTTACAAATCCGGGAAGTGAAGACAAAGTCTATAAGCTATCTAAAGCTCTTTACGGTTTGAAGCAAGCGCCTAGAGCCTGGAATGAGAAATTGAATAAAGTTCTCAAAGATTTGAGATTTCACCGATGCCTAAAAGAACCATCTTTGTATCAGAGAAAAGAAGGAGAATATCTGCTCATTGTGGTTGTGTATATCGATGATTTGTTGGTTACAGGTTCATCTCTGCAACTGATACATGATTTCAAGGGAGAAATGGCAACCAAGTTCGAGATGAGTGACTTGGGGAAGTTAACGGTTTATCTTGGAATCGAAGTACATCAATTTGAAGGGGGTATCATTCTAAAACAAGAGAGGTATGCGCAGAAAATTTTAAGAGAAGCTGGAATGGAAGGATGCAATTCATGTCATGTACCGATGGATCAAAACCTCAAGCTATCAAAGTCTCAGAAGGAGAAAGCTTTCAACGAAAGGGAGTATAGGAAGAGCATCGGATGTCTTCGATATCTTCTTCATACTCGTCCTGATTTATCCTTTAGTGTTGGCATGTTAAGCAGGTACATGCATCAGCCTAAAGAGTCCCATGGAGCAGCGTTGAAACAAGTTCTGAGATACTTACGGGGAACAATAAGCTTCGGCCTTGTGTTCACACGATCAAACTGTTTGAAGCTTCTGGGTTATAGCGACAACTCTCACAATGTAGATGAAGATGATGGGAAAAGCACAACAGGCCATATGTTCTACTTTGCCGATTGCTTGGTTACATGGTGTACACAAAAGCAAGAGACAGTGGCTCTATCCTCTTGTGAAGCTGAATTCATAGCAGCTACAGAAGCTGCGAAACAAGCCATATGGCTTCAATAGTTGTTTGCTGAGATAACGGGAAAGGAGTGTGAGAAGACTACTGTCCGGATCGATAACAAATCAGCCATTGCATTAACGAAGAATCCAGTGTTCAACGGTAGAAGCAAGCACATACACAAGAGGTACCATTTCATACGAGAGTGCATAGGGAATGAACAAGTTGATGTCGAGTATGTTCCGGGAGAGGAGCAAAAGGCGGACATATTAACAAAGGCACTTGGGATAAACAAGTTCAAGGAGATGAGAGAGTTTATTGGAGTTCAAGATGTGAGGAATGATGAATTCATGCTTAAGGGGGAGAATGTTGTTGAAGCTTGAATTAGCTTGAGCGTCAAGCTTAGTATATTTAGGAGGATCTAAATATACATATCTAAATTGTTAAGTTTACTTTCTTTAGGAGTTATCTAAAGTTAGTTTTTTTTCCTTTTGTGTTTTAGGGTTTTTGAGTTATATTTCCCTATATAAGGAGGTGCTAATGTGTGGCACAACTTATGTGATTGTGAGCTTAAGGTTTGAGTGATTTTACCTTTAATAAGAGAGTTATTCTTGTTAAAGTAGTGAGTTTGTGAAACTAGACCACATACTCTGAACCGGCCGCCTTAGAAGCATCAATTAAACCCTAATCCTTCTCCTCAGCAACTCGAATCCTGCTCAACAAATCTGCCTGGTTAGCTGCTTCTAACCCCAACGGTTCCTGTGAGATAACACACAATCTCAATGTACTGATCTCGTTCACCAGAGCCTCCATATCTCGCTCCTGATCTGAAGCCACTCTCTTCCGACTCAACGCATCTGCACCCAGATTAGCCTTACCCGGATGGTACCCAATTTCCAGGTCATAGTCCGCAACTAACTCCATCCAGCACCTCTGTCTCTGGTTCAGCTCTGGCTGAGTGAAGAAATACTTCAGACTCTTGTGGCTGTGAATAGTTGCACCTTCCCGCCATACTGATAAGACCTCCAAATCTTAAAGGAAAAAATCACCGCAGCCAACTCCAAATCATGGGTAGGGTAGTTGCACTCATGCTTCCTCAACAGCCTCGAAGCATACACAATAACCTTTCCCTGCTGCATCAGTACACATCCCAGACCAATTCCTGATGCATCCGTATACACCATGTACGGTTCACCCGGGTCGTGTAACGCCAAAACCGGTGTACTAGTCAGCATTTCCTTTAGCTTCCCGAAAGTCTCCTCGTAAGCTGAAGACAATACAAAAGGGACATCCTTCCCTGTCAAATCGTCATCGACTATGCCATACTCGCAAACCCCTTGACGAACCTCCGGTAATAACCCGCCAACCCAAGAAAACTCCTGATCTCGGTGGCACTCCTCGGTCTAGGCCAACCTTTGATAGCCTCAATCTTAGCCGGATCCATAGAAACTCCCTCTGTAGACACAACATGGGCAAGAAAACTCATCTCTCGCTGCCAGAAATTGCACTTACTCAACTTTGCGTACAGCTTCTGCTCTCGCAACTCCTCCATAACTAACCTCAGAAGCACCTCGTGCTCCTCCGGACTCCTCGAATATACCAGAATGTCATCTATGAAGATGATCACGAACACATCCAGATACTCCTGGAATACCCCGTTCATCAACCGCATGAACGCTGCTGGCGCATTCGTCAGCCCGAACGGCATCACTACAAACTCATAATGCCCGTACCTCGTCCTGAACGTCGTCTTCCAAACATCTGCCTCATCAATCAGAATCTGATGGTAACCCGAAGCCAAATCAATCTTGGAGAACCAAGTAGCCCCTCGCAACTGATTCAACAACTCATCAATGCGCGGCAGAGGATACCTGTTCTTCACAGTGACTCGGTTAAGCCCCCGGTAATCAATGCACAACCTGAAACTCCCATCCTTCTTCTTCACAAACAACACCGATGCTCCCCACGGTGAAACGCTAGGCCAAATAAAACCCTTCCCCAACAGATCATCCAGCTGCTTCTTCAGCTTTGCCATCTCTGCTGGAGCCATACGGTAAGGCGTCTTGGATATCGGAGTCGTCCCCAAATCCAATTCAATCGTAAATGGATCCGACCGCGACGGTGGCAATCCCAACAATGACTAACCTCCTGGAAATCCCAAACAACCCGAATATCCCCAACTGCAACCTCTCCAACAATCTCCGGCATCACTATCATCGCCAGATACGCCTCACAGCCCTTCTCAATCAACTGCTCGGCCTGTATCGCTGAAATCACGAGACTCCCGGAAGTCGGTCTCATACCCTGAAACACCAACCTCCCTACCTCTAGCTCAAACACCACACGTCCTCGATGACAATCCAGATGGACCCTATACCGATCCAACCAATCCATACCCAGGATGACATCATACAACTCCACTGGACTAATAACCAGATCTGCTGGCATCGACATTCTTGCCACCAGAACATCCACACCATGAGCCCGCCCAAAAGTAGCCAGCGTCTTGCCACCAGCAACCTTAACTACTCTCGGCTGCTCTCTAGAATCGCTCCGGATCCCGCTGCCCTCCGCACACTCCGGAGTAATGAAGCTATTCGTAGCTCCCGAATCAAACAACACGTAGGACTCACATCCGCCCATAACTAAGGTCCCTGCACAAATCCTATGTGCTTTAAGACCCGACACTCTAACGCAGACTCACAATTCCAACAGACTAAATTTAATCACCACAAGAATTTAAAAAGAACAAGTCTGAAATTATACCTGTGATCGGTCTGGCGCTAGAACCGCCCGCCTCCGCCGACGTGAAAACCTGTGGTGCCGCTGCAATCTGAGCCAAGGGCTGGACCGACAATGGCTGCACTGCCGCTACCACCATCTGCTGTAGCTTAGGACACTTGGGCTTGATATGCCCCAGCTCTCTGCAGTGGTAACACACCTGAGTACTCCGTCCTACACTCCTCTGCGGACAACTAGCCACCTTATGACCCATGCTACCACACCCGTAGCATCCTAAACAACTCTGTCCACCCTGACTGGCCCCAGAAGTGCTCTCCCACTTCTTCTTCTGACCCTGCGCAGACTTGCCGCCCCTGCTCGAACCTGTCTACTGCAGAGATCTCCTCTGCTGCTGCTGCTGCACCGGTGGACTAACCACCACAGCCTGCTCTCTGAGGTCCTCCTCAATTGCCGCTGCAGTCTCAACCAGCTCTGCCCTCGTGGTGAATTTACTCGCCCTGCAGCGAGTCCTCAACTCAGCTCGAAGTCCCCCAAGGAACCTCCTCACCTGGGCCTGCTCGCCCTCCATGCCCCTACCAGCATGTACCAGGAGTCGACTGAACTCCAAATCGAACTCCTTCACAGTCCGATCTCCCTGAGTCAGGTTCAGAAACCTCGACTCCATCCGGTCCACCGCCGCCTGCGGGAAATACTTTGCATTAAACTCAGCCAAGAAATCCTCCCAAGCCATCTCGGCCTGCACCCTCCTGGCCCCGACGCCTCTCCACCAGAGATGCACGTCACCATCCAGATAATGAACCGCTAGGTCCACCCGGTATCCTTCTGGACACCTAATAGAGCGAAAGTTACGCTCCAATCTCCGCCGCCACTCATCGGCCTCCTCAGGCTTGACACCACCCGAGAAAAACCCGGTACCAATCCTCTGCATCTGCTCCATCATCCTCAGGTAGGATGGAAGCTCCTCTGCAACCACCACACCCGGCTGCACACCAGCCACCCCCGGCTGAACCCCAGCCACTACCGGCTGATCACCAGCCACTACTGGCTGCACTCCTGGAGCCTGACCCGGAGCCGGTACCCCACCTGGTAACCGCTCCAGAATCAACTGCAGCAAACCCGCCAAACGATCATCTCGGTCTTGGGCTACACCTACGGCAGGACCCCCACCTGGGCCCCCCGCACCACCAGCTACCTCGGGACCCACACTAGCCCCACCAGCCCTCACACTGGCACTCGTAGCAGTCTCACCCACATACCCCTCCTAAAACGCCTGCGAGTCCGCCACCTGCTCCTACGTGGTCTCCTGGGCCACACTCGCGGCATCTGACTCACTCATAAGTCCTCGCCTGCGCCCACCACGACCACCTCGGCCTCCACAGCCCCCACCACCTGTGCCTCTAGCACCTCTAGCCATCACTGTGCACTCACCAGCAGATTACTAAATACTAGAAAAACAGAAAGTCAAATAACACATACCGTGGAATCTCATTGAAGGCTCGGAAGAGATGATCTAGGACTCCATACCCACACAACAATCAATCAATTAACGCACATTATCAATCAATTGCACCCGCCCTAGAACCATAAGGGCTCTGATACCAAAATAAAGCGACCCGACCCAAAAATTTAAAAATTTTCCATGCGGATTACTATCATCACAGATAATAATCCTCAATGGGCCAACAACAGCAATGCAGAACAAATTAATAACATAAGCAATAATAACACAATCAATAAATCTCATACTTTATTAATCTAACAAAATCCAATTCAATGTTTTACTCAACAATAATCCAATACTCAATAACCCGAATTCACTAGCAACCTAGCAATTCTAAACAATACAACTAGACAAGCGAGACCCTAGATCATCTCCTCTTCCTGCCATGATTCTACGATCACATTTTCTCTTTACCTGCAACACATGGCAAAAAGAGTTGCGTGAGTATTATCACAAATACTCAACGACGCAGTCATCCCGTCTCAGGTTATTTATATACAGACATAAACAAGAGATACAATACCAGGATGAGCATACAATCAAGTATACACGAAACAACCAACACAAACTCGTACAGAAAGCCTGTGTCGATTGACACAACCACTAGGTGTCGATCGACAGACTATCCTGTGTCGATCGACACACCACCTTGGTGTCGATCGACATGGAGCCTTGTGTCGATCGACACGAATAAGTGTGTCGATCAACACGACATCGCCGAACCCAGGAAACGAGCCTATCCTTTCACGGCTCGAATCCATCACGATTCGTCGAGTCTCCTGCATAATTTCGATCACAAAACACACAGAAAACAACCCAGCAACACAAGCAAATGCATTCCATCTAATCCTTAGGCCTGTACAATCCACGATCACGCACTCACTTTGATTTTGGATTGAAAAGATGAAACCCGAAGAACGACTCGAACCAGCCACTGATTTCACCTTTTCCAGCCCCAAAATCAACCCAACAACGAACTCTTCTCGTTCCTAATAGCCTCCGACGCAAGCACAAGCCTCAAGAACGATCAACCTTTCTCCAGAAATCACCAGAACTCACCCAAACTCTCTGATTCTGATAATCTCCCAATTCTCTCTGATAAAACGGCCAAAAAAGAGAGAAAAACGCGTCTGTTCTAGCCTCTATATACGAACCCTAGGTTCCCTAAACCGGCTTGCCAACCCGAGCAATTGGAACCAAACCGATCGGTCTAATTTTACCTCGTGTCGATTGACACACACCACTCGTGTCGATCGACACACCTCCAACTATCCGACTTTTCACAAGTCAAAAATACCCGTGTCGATCGACACACCACACCCGTGTCGATCGACACACCAACCAAATTCTTTTTTTTTTTGGTTCACGGGCGTTACAAATTTACTATATAAAAAGGGACCAACACTCTCCAGAGATGGACACGTGGCTGACCCTTTTATCTGACACCTGTCCCACTTATACAAAAATGCAGCGTTTTCTTTTCCTTCTACTTGCGACTCTCAAAAACTTTATGCAGCTCTTCTTCTTCTTCCTCACTCCCAAAAACCTAATCTTTTCCAGACCATGACAGTTTCAATTTTGAAAGAAAAAACTGGGTTTCGACAGCTGACAATCCTCCTATTTTCTTCTTTTTCCTCACACCCAAAACCCCAATCTTCAATTCTAACAACTGAATCAACTGATCACGGCCCGTCGAATTATAAATCCACTTTGCTTTCTCTGAATCCAGCGACGGGAAGTCCCCTTTTACCAAGAAAACTGGCGGAGTCTGATCCCGTCATTCAGTCAGTCTCTCGTCTCTTGTCCCTTTGGGATTTCTACTGCTCGAAATCCGACCTCTCTGTGGAACCCTGGATATGAACTTGCTGATCAATATATTCGCCAGACTAATTTGGAGAAGTTGAAGATCGAGAGTATAACATTAAGAAGTTGCGATCAAGAGAGAGATCCACATAAAGATGGAAGAGCTAAAGACGAGAGGGGAGAGATGCTACATGGTACGATCTAAGGATGTGCCTTTATGAATCGATTGTACACTCAAATAGCACTAAGTAATTAACTTCTACAAACTAGCAAATGCCACAGACCCATTCACACGATTTGACAATTATTAAAATAGAACAAAACACTAACTCCGACAACTTAGGAAGACTTATTCTACTGCTTTGACCAAATTCCAACATACCTTCCCCCAAACTGAATGCGGCTAACGCATTGCAGTTTGCTCTGTGTTCCTCTGCAATTCTTGAACTTCGAGCATCCTCCTCAACTTAACAAATGTCCCCAACTTCAAAGACTTTGTCATGATGTCTGCCACCTGATCTTGAGTTCAACAATGAACCAAATTCATCTCTTCTTCTTTTACCAGATCACGCAGGAAATGAAAACGAACCTTGATGTGTTTAGTTCTCGCGTGTAGGACTGGATTATTTGACAGCTTAATTGAAGAACTATTATCACATAGAATAGTCACATACTCTTCTTCAGCTTGATTGAGACTGCTGAGAATCCTCTTCATCCAAAGACATTGAGTAGCACGAAAAGACGCAACAACATACTCTGCCTATGTTGTAGAGAGAGTCACAATTGGCTGCTTCTTTGAACTCCAAGCCACAGCAGAATGATTTTTGTGTCATCGAGATCGAGAGACGCTAGAGAGAGATGAAGAAATATTAGGGTTCTGAACTTTTTCTCATTGAACATAAGGGTAGTTTAGTCAGTTTAGCAATAAAGAATGACATAATTGCAAGAGCACATTCCTAGATGGCACGCTTGCAAAGATATAATACAAATGTGACATTATTGGAATTGTTTCTTCTTTTTTTTTGTCAATATGTTTATGATGTTGGTTTTTGTTTTTTTTTCTAATAATGTAAAAAAATAAAAATATTATTTATCTTTAATCATTTTTAGACATGAGAGAGAAGAAAATTGATATAGAAAATTGTATTATATGAGATAATAATGAAAATGAGATACGAGGTTATTTACCATAACTACATTAAGGGTAAAACTAGAATCTCAGGTAATTAAAATGCTAGTTACTAAATTTTATTTTATTTGATGTTAGATAATTAAATTTGGAGTCAATCAGTAATATAGAGTCCAACTTCCATTTAAAAAAACCACCAAAATTAGTAATCCACACAAAATTACTTAAAAAAAAAAAACTCTTAGAACATGTTGAACGTACCAAACAATTCACATTTAAATTAAAATAACAAAAAATCAAAAACAAAGAAAACCGACAATAAAACTGTTTGGGAAAACAAAAAAATTTAAAAAAAAATTATATTTAACGATTTTTGTTTTCTAGTGTCTTGCCTTATTAACATGAAATAGAGATTACATAGTTATCAATGAGAAGTACAAATACAACCAATACATTATCAAAATTTAAGCACGCCAACATATAAACAAATACGTGAAATTACACAATATTTTTTTAATAGATAAATTACGCGCTAACAAAATAACAAATGTGTTTTTCTTTTTGCTCGTTGTTGTCTTCAGTCTAATATGATCTTTTTTACTGGGTAACATCTTTTCGATAAGACTAATAATTTCTTGAGAGATCAATGGATGCGATTCATCTATTACATCACATGCCAACCATACATCTCCCACACCATGAGATTATTTAATTGATTGTATCTAATGCCCATTGATGATATGGTGAAAACCATTCCCTTATTTTCCTCTCGATAATCATCATAACAACGAATTTTATGACTAAAACAACAACTGTACTTCCACTGTGCTCATTTTTCATTATTGGTATTAGATTATTCTTTACTATTAACAACAACAACAAAAACTGGAAAAACCATTCCAAATTCCTTTGTCGAAATCTTGAATTTTTTAAGAGAATTCCACCACAAACAATATATGAAATTATGCATCAGTCGACAATTTTAAACTATTACAGCAGAGACAATATTGTTGTCGGAAGACAGAAACTCTACGATAACAGAAAACGCAATTACATTGAACCAACTCAATCTGAAGGAGAAACCACATATTTGGAACGAGACAATTATTTGTTATTTCTTTATAAATGAGATGTACCACTTGATATATGATGTTCATATGCCCAATCATATGTCATGGTCATCTGATTCGATCATCCAAGTGACGAAAAAGGAGATTTGAAACAATCCACAAACACCCAAACGTCTTCGGAGTGATTGATATCAACGAGATATTCACCAAAGTTTGCATTAGAAACCTCAGATCTCTCCTCGACGGCCATATCCTTGAGAAATCGTTACCTTCGGTGAGAAGAAGAGATGATCACCTTCTCTATCACTCAAGAGACAAACCGTTGTACATTTAACGATTTTAAATTTTATTTTTTAATCCAAAAAACATTGTATTTTAGTTCGATTTTGTTTTTGGATGAACCAAATGATATTTGAAAACAATTTTGATAAAAAAATCAAAATTGTCATATTGTCTTTAAGAAATTAAGAGAATATTTTTTAAAAAAATATGACTTTGATGGAAGACTCTTTGAAACGATAAAAAAAAGTGTGCAATTTGAAAGCCATACACAAATCTCGACTGCAAAACTTGATTGAATGACTGATGTTGAAAAATTGCTTTCTGTGAGATCTCATATGTAGACAGATATCTATTTATGAGACAGATATCTATTGTTTATAATCAAATTATATGAGTTAAGTTTAGATAATAAATGACAAATAGAAAAAGAAATCAATATTTTCCCTTAGACACTTTAATCCTTTTTATTGAAGCGGTGTAGATCGGTTTATAATGCTCAGAAAAAGAAAAAAAACCATCATGTTGGATCATAGCCTCGTATAACCCTTGAAGAGAAGTTGAATTAACAAATAACCCAACAAAAGTGGCAATCTCTTCTTTTTTTTTAAACTCAAAACTGGCAGAAAAGACCAAAAAACCAAACAAGTTTAATTAAATTAGTGATCCAACCACAACTGACCCGACCCATTCTGTGTAAATCGGACAAATCCGACCTACGACGTTCTGTTTCCTTCACGATTTCTTCATCCGTTTTCAAAACAGGATAACAAAAGGAAAACTGGCAATTCCCTCTAAAAACCGCACAACCAGCAAAACTAAGGATACAGAACTTGTCGATTTCAATCGCACAATCCATTACAAAATCAGATTTCAATCGCAAAATCGCACAATCGGAACCCGCTCAATCGGAACTTGCAATCGGACCCGCACAATCGGAACTTGCAATCAGATTTTGACATACGCCTTCGGGTTATACAATCGGAACTTGCACTTAAAAGCGCACAATCGGATTCCGTAAAATTGCACTTGCAATTTGTTTCAATAACCAATTCTTCTCTAAGGTATGTTGTCTTTCTTTTTGATTTCGATTAGGGAGTAGAGATTACTGCTTGTGTCGATTAAAAATTAAAGATTGGTCGATTTCGTAGTAATGGCACGTAGAAAACAAGCATCTGTTTCGGCCGATGGAACTCCAATTAACCTAAGAGTTCCTCGAATAGTTGATCCTACGAGTTCGGAGGAAGAGGTGGAGAAAGTTGGGGCTCAGGAAGAGGTGGAAAGAACGGATAGAGCTCAATTCTCCGCTGAGGTATGTAAAGCTTAACTCGAACTACTGGTATAACTAGTAACACTTGGTACAATTGTTGATAAAAAGAAAACGTAACACTTGGTACAACTGGGAAATATTGTGACATAACATTTGGTACAACTAGGTAAAACTGTGAACGTTTAGTTTATACTGATATACAATTGTTTTATAATTGCAGGGATTAGACGAGAAGGAAACCATACCAATACCACCTAAGGACATGTTCTTTCCAAGAACGGAGTATAAGAAGGCCATTAAGATTGAAACGAGGTGTGCTCTATATAACACACTAAAGACGTTATATAATGTGCTTACGAAGAAGGAGCTAAGATGGTTTGAAGAGCATCCTCAGTTCAAGCATTTCTTCCACATGCCTGAGCTTCTTCTTCGTAACGTTTGTACATCAAAGATCCTAGAAGCTTGGTTTTTGGTGAATGGAGTTCCCATCCGTTATTCCATCAAAAAACATGGGATTATCTCTGGATTGTACAGTCACAATTATCCATTTAACTGAGAAAGGATGGGAGGATGTGAGTTTATCGAGAGGCACTTCCCAGTTGGTTCAACCATTAGGTTGACGGATGTGGAGAAGAAGTTGGTGTCGATGAGGGCTTGTAGAGATGGGTTGAATATGGTTGTCTTCTACTTCTTATCCAATGTGCTAATTGGAAAGAAGAAGACTGGAGCGGATGCACCGTCTGTCGAGAGGTTCTTTCTGAGAGCTTGCAATGATCTAGACTTGTGCCGGACATTTCCTTGGGGAAGATTGTCATTTTATGACAATTTGTGCCACATCAATGAGGTACAAGTCAAATTCGAATGAGTCGTCAAGAGAGACGGATGGTGCTTTCCTTCTTTCACTATTCCTCTAGAGGTAATTTATTCATTCGTAATATTTAAATTAAACTTTCATTATTACTTTACTAAATTTAAGTTTTAATATCTATTTACATTGATCATGTCTTATATATGTATGTTGTAGCTTCTTGCCTTTGAGACAATTCCTGTTCTGAAGACGACGTTCCGTAGAGAACGTTATGATCCAAACCCTTCTTGCCCTAGGATGTGCAAGTCTTTATTCAAACATAGTCCAATGAAAGGGATTCCTCTTGAAGATATTTATGAAGCACTTGGTACAACCGAGGTTAGTATTACTCTTCTCATATTGTGTAGCAAGAACTGTTTTAAGTTGTCATCTCTCACTAATTATAATATTTTTTATATCCACAGGACATTGATAGTATCTTGGTACCGAATTGTGGTGAAGGTCCTCTTTTGGCCGAGATATTCGATGAGGAGGAGGACAATCGTGACGTTGATTGTCCCATGGTTGATAGTTGGATGGATCGCCTTTTGAAAGACCGAAAGCCCCTTTTCTAGAAAATGGAGTTGGAACTTGATGTGGCAGCTTGATCCCAACATTTGGATCCTATAAGGGTGGCTGAAGATGAGGGTGTAGGTCCTCGGGTGGATGGTGATGGTGATGAAATAAAAGAGATAAAGAATGTGTTGGTAAAGATGAATAAAACCAAGGAAGATGGTTTTAAAATGATGAGTAGTATGTTTGGTGGGCTTGAAACAAGGCTCAAGGGTGTGGAATCATTTCTGAACTTTCAGGGATGGAATGAAAGGGGTGACTTTGGTGGTGATGATTATAGCCCTCGAACTAGGGTTTGGACTCAGGGTGATTGCTCTGGTGGTGGGGATGGACAAAAGGATGTGGCCGAAGCCTCGAAGGATCCAGTGGTCGAAGCCTCGGAGGAGCCAGTGGCCGAAGCCTTGAATGAGCCAGTGGCCGAAGCTTTGAATGAGCCAGTGGCCGAAGCCTCGAAGGAGCCAGAGGATCAAGCTGAAGTTGGTGAAAAGAGGGTTAAGAAGCGAGCAGCAGCCTTAAGGATCCCCTACATGGCCCAGAACCCAGCAAAGAAGGGGAAGAAGAACTGAAGAACTTATGCTCATCCTCTTGAACTATCTATTACCTTTGTTTCTGATTATGACATTACATTTGTTTCTCTTTATGACATTACCTTTGTTTCTCTTTATGCTATTATCTTTGTTTTTGTTTTTGGTAAACATGTGAAAAACTGTTTGTACTATTGGTACAACTAGGTAAAACTGTGAACGGATAGGCTATCTCGTACAAGTTATGATTTATATTGATTCTCATTACCCTTGCAAGCTTCCTCGGTATGAAAAATATAAAGTCATACAGACATTAGGGAACTATAATACAAAACAAGTTTGAAGCAAATTGTTTATCCATACGTGAAAGACATTATACATTATTCAAAAGTGGATCGAGCACAGGTCGATCCCCTCAAGGACCGATTCATTTAACATTAAAAACAGACATTAAAAAAACTTCAAAACCCCAAACTTCTTTTTCGAGCAGAGTACAGAGAATTTGATGAAGAAATAACTAAAATAACTAAAGACGACCTTCTATTTCTTCAACAGTGTTGAGCAATCCAAATAGGCAACCTTCTATTTCCTGAAGCTTCTTCTTCTCTTCTTCAACAGTGGTGAGCAATCCAAATAGGCGACCTTCTATCTCCTCCAAGATTGCGTCATCCAACAATTTGTAAATGTGACAATCTCCATCCTAAGCTCCAACTAATTAGATATGCAACAAACATTTAGCAAAATGATAAAGATAAAGAAATTTAGCAAATTGATATAAGTTCCTTACACGAATATCACCAGCACAAGAGTAGAATTTGGTCCCAGTCTGTAACCCAATTGTTTGAGTCCTAAGCACAGCCGGTTTTCCACAGTAACATACGGTCGGAATGCCAATAGGTGAGGGCTCCCATGTCACGGGATTCAGAGGAAATCGAGGTGGATTGATTTCTGCCTCCCAATCATATTTGGGGAGGATGATTTTGTCGTCCGAATCTGATGAGTTGCTGTTGTTGGATCCATTATCGAAGTCGCCTTCTATGAAGCTCTCAAGGTACGAATGACCCATGTTTCGTAATCGAAAATCCAAAACCCAATCGAAAATCTGAATCCCAATCGAAAAACTGATACCCAATCCGAGCCCCTGCAAACCCTAGGTCCGATTTTGGGGGAAGGATATGGATATTCCAGTTTTTATGGTTTTTAAAAAAAACCGTCTCTTTGATCCGTTTAACATTTGAAAACAAAAAAAAATTGACATGTGGGCCGTCAAAGGGGTCTAACCCAATTAGAGAATGACACCTAATTAAGTCATGTGCACTGTCATTTAATAGTTAGTAACACCAAGTTACATTTAGTTTTATCCAGTTTTTTAGTTGTGCATATTTGTTCATAGTTGTACTTTTGGTGATTTAGATAATTTTTAATTTTACCATACTATGAAAAAGAAATTTTAAGTTTTACAATTTATTTTTGTTAATAGAAACATATTTTTTTAGTTATCATATCAAAATATTTTGAATATCACAGTTTCTGTCAGTATTTGCATCATAAGGTAACCAATACTATCAAAACATACATAGAAGTGAAATGTGATACATGAAAGATTGTGAAATTTGTATTCAACAATTCGTTTTAAATTTACTTATCTTTGGAAAATTAAATTGTAGATAAATAACAAATTAAGTCTTTTAAATGATGTCATTCCAAATTTTAATTTTTATGATATCAAATAATATTTAAAATATATTTAATAAAAATATTCAATAAAAAGCTATATTTGAAAATTAGTTTTAATTTACCTATATTTAGAAAATTAAATTGTAGATAAATAGCAAATTAAGTTTTTTAAATTATGTCATTCCATATTTTAATTTTTATGATATCAAATAATATTTAAAATATATTTAATAAAAAGCTATATTTCAAATAAAAAGCCGTTTCGATATTTTGAATACTAGTTTACTAATTTTCCACCATTCAGACATTGTAGCTATATTTAAAATTATTTCATTCCATTTTTAATATTACTAGTTTTCTGTCACTCACAAAAACCAGCTCCTTACTATCCTTAATAACGGTTTTAAGCGTCTCGAAAAACCATTTCCAACTTGCATCATTTTCACGATCTGCTACAGCAAATGCAATCGGATAAGTGTGACGATTCGGATCTTGAGCTGTAGCAATCATTAGCACACCACCGTAACAAATCTTCAAAAAAGTGGAATCCACAATAAGAACTTGCCTCATCGATTCAAACCCTTCAATACAAGCTCCTAATGCGACGAATACATACTTGAACCTTCCTTCCTCATCCAACTTAACAACTGTTTTTGTTCCAGGATTCACTTCCTTTAGCATATACAAATAAGAATACAACTGCTTGTATCCTTCTTCTGGATCACCACGCAACTCGTTAACAACTTCATTCCTACCCCTGCAACAGGTACTATATGATGGTGGGACACCATATTTTCTTTGTACCAAACCCATGAGATGTTTAGGAGTTGGGGTCTTCATTATACCTGGATAGTCTTCTCTCAAAAGACTAGCAACTAATCCCGATGTGGCTCTATTCTTATTGTCGCCGCTTGTACTAGCACTAGCCCGAGAGCATGTGTGCGTGTTGTTGTATACTTTAACACGAAATCACTCTGAATCCTTGACCTTTGTAGTTCGTAAATACCATTGACAACCTTGCCCAAATTGACGACATTTCAACACATATCTATCTCTCTCACTCTTGCTTGTTGAGAAGGCAAAACAACTTTTATGTGCACCTCGCTCAACAAAAGCTTTCACTTCCTTCTTATTATTGAATTCTTGACCAACTTTCAAATCCATACCATCTTCCCATCCCTGAGCAAACTGATCCCTTCCTTCCTCTTCACTTGGAATATATTCATGCTCCATATTGTCATCCATTCTCCAATCCGAAGAGTAATCCATTTCGTTATCTTCATCATCACTTGAAGATATATTTTCAAACTCTCCACGACCATCATTATCCACTAGCTCAGAATGTTCTTCCAATGGTGTTTCGTAAAGAGTAAGAGCACCAGCATTGCCACAACCTCTTGGAACCACTTCTTCGTAATTCAAACCAACTGAACTACCTTTCTCTCTACCTGAAACTTGACCCTTATCCAACTGATTTCTTGTTGAAACTAGACCCTTACCTTTCTCCACATGCAATACACTTCTACATTTATTTGCATCCATCGACGTTAGATAAACATAAACGTCATCATCATCGAGGATATATGATTTTCTCAAAGGTCTCGTGTCCAATGGTATGAAACTCAAATTTCAGTTCTGTCGTAGTTGAATCTATCCCAACCTTCTTGCAAACACTTTCCAATAACATCGAATAACTGATCTGCTCCGCAGATAATCTCTTGAACAATAGTGAGTACATGCGATCTTCTGCTGAAATCCATTCATAACCATCTCCATTCTTTACATAATGTCCTCCATAATCAAAATATAGGCTTGTGCTCATTGTCTCCTGAAAAAAAACAAAATCAGTTGTATCAGTTGTACCCAATTATACCCAGTTGTACTTAGTGTTTCCAATAAATCTGTACTACCCATTTCTACCCAATTGTACCAAGTTGTACTCAGTTTTACCCAGAACCAATTCTAAGTCTGCATTTTTCAATTCTTGCCCGAGATGCACTAATCCTCTACGATTAAACAACTGGGAGTCTACATTACTTGATATTATCGACCCATCCCATATACTATCGATAACAAATAAGATAATGGATTTGATCCAAGATAATGGAAGAAAATCCTAAATCCAATTGGATATTTTCCAGCTTGAATTACTATCCGAATTTAAACTATTAACGCACCTCAATTCATTCAGCTAAGGTCTCGATATCCTAAGCTTCTGGATTGAACTTTAATTGAACAAATGTGGGTGAGGAGGAAGGAGGATACGCGAATGGGGTGCCGAAGAAGAAGAAGGAACAGTAACGGAAAACGGAAATGTCGATTTTGTTTTTTTTTTAAAATTAGCTTAAAGCAATTTAGTAATTTACCAGTTCATTAAAGGTTAGAAAGTTATATGAGAAAAATTTCTGGCGTTAGAGGTTAGGTATTAGAAGAAAATGTTTTATAAGATTATGAGCTGAAATGTTGGCAAACAGAAAAAGATGAATTCAGCCGTGTGACTAATACTGCTCTTGATTTAAAATTGAATGTGTTTGTAAAGGTCATTACTATTTAAGGAAAGAGTTAAATTATAAAAAAATCATGTGCTTTGATCTAACTTGCCCTTTATAAGTTGAAATAGATATTTTCACAAAAAAAATGAAAAAAATCAGATTAGATATTTTTCATAGATTTGTTAAAAAAGAAGAAGATATTTTGTTTCCATAGATTCTCCAGCCCCCTACAGTACCGCAAGCTAAAGATCCATCGTTCAATAACGGCGATTCCTTGAAAAACACAGTTATACACCGTCGGATCTCAAACATCTCTCGATCTGAACACTAAGTTCCCATACATCGTGACACAGAGTAGTACACCCCCAAACCCTTATCGGTACAATAGTTATTGTTGATAAGCATTTAATTGAGAATACAACAGCTTTCGATGGCTTTTTCTTTCTCTTCTCTACTTCAAAGATTCACAGAGAATTTCTTATTTTCCTCGAAAATGGAAAACGTGGGAAGTCGATTTGTCATCTTCTTCTTCGTTTGATCAACATTTCCACCGACCATAATCGCTGACAAAAATCTCCGAATCATCATGGGTAGTTCGGAGAGAGTGCCGTGCGATTTCTGCGGCGAACGAGCGGCGGTTTTGTTCTGTAGAGCCGATACGGCGAAGCTATGTTTGCCCTGTGACCAACAAGTTCACACGGCGAATCTTTTATCGAAGAAGCACGTTCGATCTCAGATCTGTGATAATTGCTGTAACGAGCCTGTTTCCGTTCGTTGTTTCACCGACAATCTCGTCTTGTGTCAAGAGTGCGATTGGGATGTGCACGGAAGTTGTTCTGTATCCGATGCACATGTACGCTCCGCCGTCGAAGGTTTTTCCGGTTGTCCATCGGCTTTGGAGCTTGCTGCTTTATGGGGACTTGATCTGGAAGGGAGGAAACAAGAAGTTGTTGAAAATCAAGTGCCAATGATGATCATGATGGAGAATTTTGGTATGCAATTGGATTCATGGGTTTCTGGATCTAATGTTGTACAGGATCTTATCGTTCCTAGCGATACGGCGTTTAAGAAACGTAGCTCTAGCTGTGGGAGGTATAAGCAGGTTTTGTGTAAGCAGCTTGAGGAGTTGCTTAAGAACGATGTTGTTGATGCTGATAATGATGATGATGATGATGATGATGATGGTGATGGTGATGGTGACGGTGAAGGAGACTGTGACGGAGATGGAAAAGGAGGAGGAGGAGAAGGAGAAGCGATTATGGTTCCGGAGATGCCGGAGAGATTAGGATGGACAAAAGATGTAGAGGAGATTAATGTTGGAGAATGCGTTATTAAGCAACCTCCAACGACGTCTTTGAAATGGAATGCTACTACTTATCCTAGTGGAGGAGGCCAGAGTACTCAGGTTTTGATTTCTTTGGCCATGGTTCGGTATTGTGTTTTTGTGCTTAGAACAGTTTTAGGATTCTCTCCCATTAAGTGAGTAATGGTTTGTGTAAGGTAAAAATGTTTAGTTACTACGATGAAGAGATATCGAAACCTGTGTTGTGTGTGAACTTGCAGATATGGGATTTTAACTTGGGACAGTCAAGAGGACCCGAGGACACTGCTCGAATGGAAGTTGCATATGTTACAAAAGGTGCTGCTTCATTCACAATCAACAACTTCTTTGACGTTATGAATGAAACTTGTTCCACTAAAGCGAAAGGTGTCAAAGAAATATGTAAGGTAATAGTTCTCATAAACATTCGTTGTTTAAGTATTTACGCATTGACCTATTACAGTCTGAGGCCTCTTGTGAAGCATTTGTGATACATTTGTGAGAGAGTTGTGGATATACTTGATTTGAAATTTCATAGGTTCTTATCTCCTCCCATTGTTCTCAGAAACTGTTGGAGACTGTTGCTTCTTTTAGTGAAATGATAAGTTACAACTTGGTTTACCTCACAATATACACCAATTCCAACATTTTGGCTTGTGATATCTATATGTGCTAGGCAACTTAAATGTAACCATACATACAAATGTTGTGATACTGATTAGTATTCTTTTGCAGGGTGAGTACAATCGATCAACTACAGGGCAGAAACCAGCAATATCTGAGGGCAACAATCTCCCAGTTAGCGTTGGCTCAGAGAAAGGTTCAAACTCCTCCAGCGACTTGCATTTCACGGAACATGTTGCTGGGACTAGTTGTAAGACCACAAGAATAGTAGCAACCAAGGCTGATCTGGAGCGGCTTGCACAGAACAGAGGAAATGCAATGCAGCGTTACAAGGAAAAGAGGAAAACTCGGAGGTAAATTCTGCTTTTTTTCTTTGCTTTTTGATAATTTTTCTACTGCCCATTCTCTCCGAAGATTCTAATAGCGTATTATGTTCTCTCTTTGTCGTGGATTTTGGGTGCTAACAGATATGATAAGACCATAAGGTATGAATCGAGGAAGGCAAGAGCTGAGACTAGGTTGCGTGTCAAAGGCAGATTTGTGAAAGCTAGTGATACTCCTTATCCTTAATAAGTCTCTTCATATAGGTTCCTCTATTAGCTAAAAAGTTAGGAACGTTTTCCACTTGCATGCCTCATAAATGTATATAGATCACACTTCTTTCGTTTGGCCACCCTTGTCTCTTTTGTTGTTGGGTCTTATTTGGCCCCTCTCTATGTACCTTGGAAACTTCCAGACTTTGAGGTAGAGGAGATGATTTCCACCAAGCTTGTTTTTTAGTTCAAGCACTCTGCGGGATACTCCAACTCTTGAAGCGTAAAATTGATGAAGATTATGATGAGAACTTGAGACGAAGAGAGATTTTCATGTCTGACTCAGAGTACCCCAAACCGACGCGGGTTGGATAAGTGACTGGGTTGTGTCAACTTCTGAGAATGATCCCGAAAGCCCATCAAGACGGAGACATCAAGATCCCAGACAAACATCCGGAGAATGAGATTGCAGGGACAATCATGTTCTATCTATCCAAACCTTTTTTTATCTGCTCTTTAGATCAATCAAAGTCTTTGTTTATATGGTACACTAATGTTCTATCATTTCTATTGTCTATAACTTTATTAGTGTTTCTATAAGTCGTTGGAGCCTTTGGATAAAACAGAGTTACAGTATTTTAACTTTTGGGGTAGCTTCATGAACTAAGCCAACTTTTTTTTTGCACCAAATTGATTATACAGTCGATTAGACATTGCTCATCTTTTTTTCTTACAATATGAGACTGAACAGAAAGGTTAATTCAAGCGAACAATCAACAAATAAATTTCAATCTAAAGAAACATAGGATTCTCTACATGATCCAAAACGACGACCCTTTAGTTGCAGGACAATATGGATGCTGGCACTCGATCTTTCTCCATCTTTTTTGTTTATCTCCTAAAGTGAAAACTTGGTTGTGTCAGAGGAGCATCAAGTTTTCACTTTAGCAAATAAACTTGATGTATACAGCTTATCCCAAAAGAGTTTTCACACGTTTATCTAATGTTCTTCCCAACTCTTTTTCATGGCGATTCACTTCTTCCTTGCGGCTAGAGATAGCTTTGAAAGACCCTTCGGTTGCTATATATTAGCGTTTCATTTTAGGGTTTTGTAAATAACGAATAAGTTTATTTTTTTGGGCAATTAAAACCCTCAAAATCTTGCGGCAAAGAAGGACGCAAATCCAAAAAAAATTAAGATAAGGAAACGAATTAATGTTTATGATGTGATAATTAAAAAAAAAAAACATGATTCTGAAGCCCATAGTTGGCCCAGCTTCGTTTAGTGATTTTAAGTCTTCAATTGTTACGTACATATATATGCTCTACCTTCAGCTGCAAGAAATCAGAAGAAAAGAAAAGAAAAGAAAGGAAAATATACATGCATGTGTTTCACGTTGCCACAAATAATAAATTTAACTAGATTTCAAAGAGATTGATTAGGTTCAGCTCTTTGTTAGCTTTCCAAAGCCGGAGTTTAAGCCTATAACTAAACAGCTTGTGGGCCAAATCACTATGCTTTATGTCCGAGCTAGGCACACAATTTCGCAAAGTTGAGATTTATAGTTTCTATTAAGCTGGTGTATTTTGTAACTATAGGGAGATTTTACTTGAGTACATTTCTCAAGGAGCTGATGTGCAAGCTCTTGATTCTTTCAACGTACCTAGTTTTCAGGTGCCTTGTTTCACAAATTTCATGTCCATTCATTAATCAAAAGAAAAAAGATACATGTGAACTCCAGTTTTACACCAACCTAGGATGGTACGCGCGCTGCGCGCGGAGTAAAAAGAATATATATAAATAGTATTCAGAAATTGTTTGTATGTTCAAATTTGTAATTATTTTGTATAGGAATATGTTTCATATAAATATATGAAAATGCATAAATCAGACACATTTATTTTACTTTTCATTGGATTATATATTCATCTATTAGATTTAATAGTGAGATTTAATATTAAAAGTTTTGGAATAGTATATGTTTTTGGCAAGTTTAAGAATATTCATATGTTTTTCTCAAAATTTTAAAATATTCAGATGTGTTTAAACTCATGTTTAACCTTTTATATTTAATGGACATCTGAGTTTAAAAAAAGAATGATAAAAGTATTTTGTATTTAAGTTTATTATTTAATCATGTTAGATAACACAAACACAATAAAAGGTAAAATATGTTCAATACCAGTCTATCAGAATATTTAAATTTGTTTAGCAAATGTGAAAGAAAATTAGTTACCATATGATAGATAATTATTAAATATTATTGTTATGATAATTTTATTTGATTTTAAAGAATATTTCGTAAAAACATTTTTCGCTCCAATGTTCTTTACCAACTTACCATGGTAAACTTATTTAAAGTGGATTACATTTTTTTGTTGAATTGATAATTAAATTAGATTTTGAATTTGGTAAGAAGTTTTAATGATTGCGTCGAAAAGAAGTAGTTATAGGGTGTGACTGTATGTCATTCATAGAGGAAAATAAATGGGTAAAAAAATAATTACACCCAATTCTTCCATGTTTTTTCCAGTCAAAGATAAAATAACTTTTGTGGAATAAATATTTTTCTTCCATTTTCTTCTCCTTTTAGAATTATATTTTCCCACTTGAGATAGAAGGTAGAAAAATATTTCTACCCAATTATTTTTAATGTTCAGTTTTCTTTTCCTCTCAATTCAATTATTTTCATCTCAATTATTTTCCTCCAATATACACCAATCACACCCATAGTAACTACCCAGATTTTGAAAATTTGTTATTAATGATAATCAAAAAATTTCAACATGTGGTCTGAAGAGTTTACTATTATTGATTTACCTCAAGGAGTAAAAATTATGCATTGTGCTAAATTGGTGAACTACAATTAGCGGGATATTGGGTGTGATTGGTTGGGCTGTAGAAAGTAGTTACAGCCTCGAAAATTTTGTACACCCGTAAAAGTTACCAATCAATCTTTAGATTAGTTTTAAAAGCTAAAGTCAAAATTTTTTTTTGCTGTAACTCCCTTATTTCCTACAGCCATATTTTAGTTGCTGTAGAAAAAACACAAAAGGTTGTACATTTGTACTTTCCTTTTCGTTTTTTATTTTTATTTGTTTCAGATTTTTTTTTCTCCTTCACGTTTCTCTTTCCTCTTAGATCTATATATATATATATTATAATATTATATACAATACACAACACATTTTATTTTAAAATGATTTGTGTTACGTAATTTACAATTTTTATATACATAGTTATATACATATATGTTATATATATACACACAATTTTTACACTAATTTATATAAAAACATTAATATATATGTACTACTTATACAAAATATTAATATATATATACTATTTATATATAATATAAATATATATGTATATTTTCTTTTAATTTTATATAGAAACAAGATTATATTAGTTAAATACATTTTCCATATACATTATTAATATAAATATCAATTATACCTACCAAAAAGAAAAAAAAAAATATATATATATATATATATATATCAATTAATTTATTTTATAATTATAATTATAAAAAAATTGTACAGCATATATCTACTACTTACCAATCATACTTTAACTTTCGAATAGTTATAGCCAAAATTCTAAAACTACAGCAAAAACGTCTACAACTCAAATTTTACAGCAATTAATCTATAGCTACAGCCCAACTAATCACCCACATTGGAGAATGTCAAGTGTGGGTTTGGAGTGAGATTACAAGAGAATGGCGGGGAGAAATTTCGGGGATATGGCCTTTTCTTTCAAAGGTACCATTGGAACAAGAGAATTTGTTTTCACATAAAAAGGGTTGCTTGATGATGGATCATTCTTTGTGGTGTATTACAATAAAGTCACACACAATCTCATAAAAGTTAAAGATCGAAGCAAGGGGTTGGTGGTTCATATCACTTTGCTCGGACCTTGTTGAATCATGTTGATAATCTCTTGCTTATCAAACAATAGTTGGTCCATTGATTTATCAGAAATTGTTTGGTTGATTGCTCAGTTTCACTTATAATATATAGTATTAGTCTTATTGGGATTTGTTTGTGTCGTTGAGTCTTTGAAGTAGTACTAGTTTTATTGGATTGGTTCTAGTCTTATTGGGTTTGTTCTGTGTCATTTCGGTTGTGGCTAACCTTTGTTTATGGCAAACAATAATGTTCTATGTATTCAAATCTTTTTTATCTGCTCTTTGGATCAATCAAATTCTTTGTTTATGGTACACTAATGTCCTATCATTTCTACTGTCAGTAACTTTATTAGTGTTTCTACTCTGTTTCTTAAGTCGTTGGAGCCTTTGGATGAAGCAGAGTTATTTAACTTTTGGGGTAGCTTCATGAACTAAGCCAACCTTTTTTTTTTGCATTAAATTGATTATACAATCGACTAGACATTGCTCATCTTTTTCTTGGAATTTTGATTAACAATATAAGAAGCTATCAACATACTGTAATCTTAGACTACTTTAAGGTAGAACTCATGGTTCTCTCTAAATAGAACCAAATAAGAAAACTGAAGGTTGCTAATAGGTTGCAGACAAAACGAGAACATACTTTAATCAAGTAATAACTCAACAAGACTACACAAATAGTGACCAAATGTTTCAATTTCAAAAAGTACTGATCTTAAGACTAAAAATATCTTGAGATCTTACATGAGACTGAACAGAAAGACTAATTCATGAACAACGCTTTAGATGCAGGACAGTGTGGATGCTGACACTCGATGTTTCTCCATCTTTTCTTTTGATCTCCTAAAGTGAATACTTGATGCTCCTCCTACACAACTGGTTTGTGGTCGAAAGAAACATTGAGTACCGTCATGCACAAATTTTTTTATATATCTTCAACAGAATCATATCCCAAAAAAGTTGATATGCCTCTATCCTAGTTTTGACATTAGGTAGACTTTACCTGTGCTAGGTTTGCAAATCACCATATTAGAAGCATTTTGACAACATATCAACCCGCGGATCAATTGAGATATTCGATGATCTTGGGTTGATATGCACTCAAGTCTACCTAATGTCAAAACTAAAAGAACAGGGATATCAACTTTTTGGGATACTCTGTTGAAGACGCATACAAAAAAATTTGTGGCTAGAGATAGCTTTTAAAGACCCTTCAGTTGTTATATATTAGCGTTTCATTTTAGGGTTTTGCAAATAAACCAATAAGTTTATTTTTTTGGGCAAATAAAATCCTAAAATTCTTGGCAAAAAAGGACGCAAATCCAAAAGAAAATTAAGATAAGGAAACGAATTAATGACGTTATGAATGTGATAATTAAAAAAAAAAAATTCTGAAGCCCATTGTTAGCCCAGCTTCGTTTAGGGCTTTTAAGTCTTCTTCAATTGTTACATTACATACATATATAGCCTCTACCTTCAGCTGCAAGAAATCAGAAGAAAGGTAAAAAGGGTTTTTCAAGTAAAAGAAAAAACCATCGTTGCATATTGAAACAATGAAGACGATGATCTCCGATATTCCAAGGGATTTGGTAGAGGCGAATTTCTCTAGACTTCCTTTGAAATCTATGAGAAGACGGAAGAGTACGGTTAACTTGCAGAAAGTGTAACACTTTAACGATAAGTAGAAAGCTTTACAAAGATGCACATTAGTAAAGCAGCTTCCGCAACAAAGGAAAGGGAGTCTATGATTATCGTATTGATGGATTACAAGCTTTACTCTATGAGCATCGTCTTCGACGTAGATCCATCTATAGAGTCAAAGGCAAACTTAATATTTGCCTTAGCGACAAGTTAAGATATCTCAAGTTTTTCACTGTGCGGGTTTATTGTTATTTATCTTGAAAGACGCTACTACGCTTATGGTTTGGAATCCGTATTGGGGGAAAACAAAGTGGATCGAATCAATACATTCTCACCGCGCACATTACATTTGTTGATAAGTAAACTTGATTTTGAGCAAAAAAAAAAAAAAATCAATGCTTGCCTAAGTTCTAGAATATTTTAGAAACATCATATGATCTCATCACCTCCTTTGAGATTCTAGAAGATTAGCACCTCCTTAAATTATCTAGAAGGGTAGCACCTCCTAAAGTGTTTCTAGAGAGTTGTAAGATAGTGTAGAATAATCTAGACATTGTGTAAGGAGGTTAGTGTAAGGAGGTGAGTGTAGAATACTCTAGAGGATTAGGAAAATATCTATGAAGTAAGGAGGTTAGAATAATCTAGAGTTTGTATAAGAGACTTGAGGAGGCTATAAATAGCACTCCACCCCTCCTCATTTGTAAGATAACAAGATATCAAGAACATAATAAGAACAAACAAGAAAGTTGTTCTAAGTAATAAAAATCTACTACTTCTTAAAATTTCTAATCTCTTCCAAAATTTCTCAAACACTTTCTTCACCACCTTAAAGTTTTTATTTCCAACAAAGTGGTATCAGAGCTTCAAGGTCCTAAAGATGGCGAGTAGCGGTATTCCCTTCCAAGTTCCGATGCTCACAAAGAGCAACTACGACAATTGGAGTCTAAGGATGACGGCGATCCTAGGAGCACATGATGTGTGGGAGATAGTCGTGAAAGGCTACGTTGAACCGGAGAACGAAGCTAGTTTATCTCAAACCCAAAAAGATAGTTTGAAGGACTCAAGGAAGAGAGACAAGAAAGCTCTATGTCTAATCTATCAAGGATTAGATGAAGATACGTTCGAGAAGGTCGCGGGAGCAAAGTCGGCCAAAGAAGCGTGGGAGAAGCTTCAAACCTCTTACAAGGGAGCGGAGCAAGTTAAGAAGGTACGTCTTCAAACTCTAAGAGGAGAATTTGAAGCTTTGCAAATGAAGGAAGGTGAACTCGTGTCCGATTACTTCTCAAGAGTCTTAATGGTTACTAATAACCTTAAGAGAAATGGAGAGAAGTTAGATGAAGTAAGAATCGTGGAGAAAGTTCTTAGATCGTTGGATCCAAAATTCGAACATATTGTCACCGTTATAGAGGAGACGAAGGATTTGGAGGATATGACAATGGAGCAACTTCTTGGATCCCTACAAGCATATGAAGAAAAGAAGAAGAAAAAGGAAGATATCGCTGAACAAGTGCTCAAGATGTGTATTGATCAAACGAAAGAAGAAATCGGTCAAAGTTATCAAAGGCGTGGCGGTGGTCAAATTAGAGGACGTGGTCGTGGATACGGAAATGGAAGAGGTTGGAGGCCCTATGAAGACAACACCAACAAAAAAGGAGAAAACTCATCAAGAGGTCGTGGGAGAGGAAATCCAAAATCAATGTACGATAAGTCAAGCATTAAATGCTACAATTGTGGAAAGTATGGTCATTATGCTTTCGAATGTAAAGCTCCTAACAACAAAAGAGTCGAGGAGAAGGCAAACTATGTTGAAGAAATAAATCAAGAAGGAGAAATGTTGTTGATGGCTTACAAAAATGGTGAACGAGAAGAGAATCACAAGTGGTATCTTGATAGCGGTGCAAGCAATCACATGTGCGGCCGAAGAAGCATGTTCGTGGAGCTTGATGAATCGGTGAAAGGAAATGTGGCTTTAGGAGACGAATCGAAGATGGAGGTGAAAGGTAAAGGAAATATTCTCATCCAATTGAAGAATGGAGATCACTAATTTATATCCAACGTTTATTATATTCCAAGCATGAAGACCAACATCTTGAGTCTTGGACAATTCTTAGAGAAAGGTTATGATATTCAATTAAAAGATAATCACCTTTCTATAAGAGACCAAGGAAGCAAACTCATTACTAAGGTGCCGATGTTAAAAAACCGAATGTTTGTCCTTAACATTCAAAGTGATATCGCGCAATGTCTCAAGATGTGCTACAAAGAGGAATCATGGCTTTGGCATCTTCGATTTGGGCATCTCAATTTTGGAGGATTGGAGCTACTTTCGAAGAAACAAATGGTGAGAGGTTTGCCTTGCATCAAACATCCAAATCAAGTGTGTGAAGGATGTTTACTTGGAAAACAATTCAAAATGGGTTTTCCAAAGGAGTCAAGCACAAGAGCTCGGAAGCCGCTGGAACTCATACACACGGATGTGTGTGGTCCGATCAAACCAAGATCACTCGGTAAAAGTAACTACTTCCTTCTCTTTATTGATGATTTTTCAAGAAAAACATGGGTCTACTTTTTAAAGGAGAAATCAGAAGTGTTTGAAAACTTTAAAAAGTTTAAAGCCCATGTCGAGAAGGAAAGTGGCCTTGTGATCAAAGTCATGAGATCCGATCGTGGAGGAGAGTTCACATCCAAAGAATTTCAAAAGTATTGTGAAGATAATGGCATTCGAAGACAATTGACGGTATCAAGATCCCCTCAACAAAATGGAGTAGCGGAAAGGAAGAATAGGACAATTCTTGAAATGGCGAGAAGCATGCTCAAAAGTAAAAAATTACCAAAGGAGTTTTGGGCAGAAGCAGTTGCGTGTGCGGTTTATATTTCAAATCGATCTCCGACAAGAAGTGTTTGGGGGAAAACACCACAAGAAGCTTGGAGTGGAAGGAAGCCCGGTGTCTCTCATCTAAGAGTCTTTGGAAGTATTGCTCATGCTCATGTGCCGGACGAGAAGAGGAGCAAACTAGATGACAAAAGCGAGAAGTATATCTTCATTGGATATGATGCTAACTCCAAAGGCTACAAGCTCTACAATCCTTATACAAAGAAGACAATCACCAGTCGAAATGTCATCTTTGATGAAGAAGGAGAATGGGATTGGAGATCAAATGATGAAGAGTATAATTTCTTTCCATGTGTAGAAGAAGATGACGTGGAGCGACCAAGAGAGGAGCCCGTAACACCACCAACTTCACCTACACCGAGTTCTCAAGGAGATGAAAGTTCGAGTGAAAAGACTCCACGTTTTAGAAGTCTTGAAGAGATCTATGAGGTAACTGAAAATCAAGACAATCTTACCTTATTCTGTCTATTTGCGGATTGTGAGCCCATGAACTTCCAAGAAGCTATGGAAGAGAAGACATGGAGAAATGCAATGGATGAAGAGATCAAGGCGATACAAAAGAATGATACTTGGGAATTAACATCACTTCCAAATGGACACAAGACGATTTGTGTGAAATGGGTGTATAAAGCAAAGAAGAACCCTAAAGGAGAAGTTGAAAGGTACAAGGCAAGATTGGTGGCAAAGGGCTATAGTCAAAGAGCCGGAATAGACTATGATGAGGTATTCGCTCCTGTTGCTCGTTTAGAAACTGTTCGACTAATAATTTCATTGGCGGCTCAAAAAAAATTGGAAAATACATCAAATGGATGTCAAATCAGCCTTCCTAAATGGAGATCTTGAAGAAGAAGTTTATATTGAACAACCACAAGGCTACATAGTCAAGGGAGAAGAAGACAAAGTCTTGAGGTTGAAGAAGGCGCTTTATGGCTTAAAACAAGCTCCAAGAGCTTGGAATACTCGAATTGATAAGTATTTCAAGGAGAAAGACTTCATCAAGTGTCCATATGAGCATGCACTCTATATCAAAATTCAAGATGGAGATATATTGATTGCATGCTTATATGTAGATGACTTGATATTCACTGGTAGCAATCCAAGTATGTTCGAGGAGTTCAAGATGGAGATGACAAAAGAGTTCGAGATGACAGACATTGGATTAATGTCTTACTACCTTGGGATTGAAGTTAAACAAGAAGAAAATGGAATCTTCATTACTCAAGAAGGTTATGCTAAGGAGGTACTAAAGAAGTTCAAAATGGATGACTCGAACCCAGTTAGCACACCAATGGAATGTGGAGCCAAATTGTCAAAGCACGAAGAAGGAGAAAGTGTGGATCCAACAGTCTTTAAGAGTTTGGTTGGAAGTTTACGCTACTTGACATGCACAAGGCCTGACATCTTATACGCGGTTGGAGTTGTTAGTCGTTACATGGAGCAACCAACAACAACTCATTTCAAGGCGGCTAAGAGGATTCTTCGCTATATCAAAGGTACCATAGACTTTGGTTTGTATTACTCTGCTTCTAACGAGTACAAGCTCGTTGGATATAGCGATAGCGATTGGGGTGGCGACATAGATGATCGAAAAAGCACAAGTGGCTTTGTGTTCTATATTGGAGATACGGCTTTCACATGGATGTCGAAGAAGCAGTCGATTGTAACTCTTTCGACTTGCGAAGCGGAGTATGTAGCAGCCACTTCTTGTGTTTGCCATGCTATTTGGTTACGAAACTTGTTAAAGGAGCTGAATTTGGCACAAGAAGAGCCAACAAAGATCTTTGTGGACAACAAGTCAGCTATTGCTTTGGCGAAAAACCCAGTCTTCCATGATCGAAGTAAGCACATTGACACACGCTATCACTACATCAGAGAGTGTGTTACCAAGAAGGAAGTGCAGCTAGAGTATGTGAAAACGAATGATCAAGTAGCTGATATTTTCACAAAGGCACTTAAGCGCAAAGACTTTATCAAGATGAGGAGTTTGCTTGGAGTAACAAAATCAAGTTTAAGAGGGGGTGTTGATAAGTAAACTTGATTTTGAGCAAAAAAAAAAAAAACCAATGCTTGCCTAAGTTCTAGAATATTTTAGAAACATCATATGATCTCATCACCTCCTTTGAGATTCTAGAAGATTAGCACCTCCTTAAATTATCTAGAAGGGTAGCACCTCCTAAAGTGTTTCTAGAGAGTTGTAAGATAGTGTAGAATAATCTAGACATTGTGTAAGGAGGTTAGTGTAAGGAGGTGAGTGTAGAATACTCTAGAGGATTAGGAAAATATCTATGAAGTAAGGAGGTTAGAATAATCTAGAGTTTGTATAAGAGACTTGAGGAGGCTATAAATAGCACTCCACCCCTCCTCATTTGTAAGATAACAAGATATCAAGAACATAATAAGAACAAACAAGAAAGTTGTTCTAAGTAATAAAAATCTACTACTTCTTAAAATTTCTAATCTCTTCCAAAATTTCTCAAACACTTTCTTCACCACCTTAAAGTTTTTATTTCCAACAACATTATGTACAGCATATGGACTAGTATATGTGAGAGATTTGATTTTACAAGTGAGAGATTTGGACCGCTTTTGACTTTGCCGTTTTGGGCTTGGTATCATGACTATGTGAGTGTATCTTGTGTTAGAGAAGAGAAGCTTGCGGTTTCGTTACAACACAACAAATTAGGTCCAGATGAGATTGAGATATGGATTGCTTCTACGACTGAGGCGGAAATTATGTTGTGGAGCAAGTTCTTGATAATGGATATAAAACTTAACATTTCGGCAACATGTATATAGTTATGTTATAACTTCATCAATAATTCAATATACATATATTCTTTTATGTTATATAGTTTATAACACGTTATCAACAACCATAACAGATTATCAACATGACTTTCTATCCATTCATATACTTTAAAAGTATGATTTAATTTACATAATAGAAACTTCTGCTTTTTACTTAATTTTGTGGAAGATTTTTTTTGTTTTCACAATTTTGTAGAAGAATATGTTTTATAATTGTCATATAAAAAGCGATATGATAAGTTGTGTATTTTCTATATTGATCATTATATATGGTGGGTTATGCCTCTTTGATCAAATTAAAGACTATGTATTTGTAATTTTATGGAAAGTATTGTCTTCTTATTTGTATGGAAGATCATAGTTCTTATATTATCATTTCTTTTTAAGTCTATTATTATTACTGCAAATTATATCGAAGGATGCCTCTTAAGTTATTTTTTATAATTTTAATTAGTAAACAAATAAATATGTGTATCAAAAGAGGTTTGAAGACAGTGAAACATGTCTTTACAAAAATTAAATTATTTTTTTTCATTTTATTTTTGTTTATATAATAGGTTAATTCTTAAAGTTTTTGTGTAAGAGTGATTGAATTATTTATAAACTTGATACCAGAATTTTAGGATTTTGCTTTTTGTAGTTTTAGAATTTTCTTCCTTTAGTTCATTTTGTAAGACTAATAAATTTTTCTAGCCAATATAATTATTTTCAGCAACTTGTACTTAATGTATTTATCAGAGAAACAAAAACTTGTAGTGAATGTTTTGTTAGACTTTGGCTTAACAAAGGGTCTTGTACACACTTCAAATCGCCAAAAATAGCTTTTTGCGTTTGTAATTCAAGACAAACAAAGCGTTAAACTTACGTTTACTTACGTTTAAAAAGCATCTAACCCAATCCAAGTTAAATTTACTTACGTTTAACTATAGTTTCTTGAAAACTTGCTCATCAAGTTCTCATTTTCACAGTAACGTTATCGAATAATCCATAACCCAATGTTCATTTAATGGTTAATTTTGTTGATTTGCTTTGGTTCATCAAGATTATAATTTCTCGGTAGCATCATGTATTTTGTTTGATTGGAGATTTCACAGAAATGTTTTTATTCACGTTGACATTTGTTTAACTCATGTTAGTGTTTTTCCTTGTATTATATTAGCCTCTGACGTTCCTCCATTTTGATTATAACTCCCAAAAAATCAATGGGTCGTTGATTTTTATCCAAATATGGATATCAACGTAAGTAATTTGGGATCTCATTCGACTCTTCGTCAAACGCAAAAAGAAAATACAATAGAGATTCTAGTGGAAGAATACCTCATAGTCGAAAATTATTTTTCTTTTCTAATGTTGTATGTCGTCTCCGGGTAATTACTGAGACTATTCTGATTATGTTCTCTAGGACGAACATCTGAGGTGCAGGCACGTGCCTACAGTGTTGGGAGAAAAGGCATTTGCCTCAGGGTTCCGAGTAATATATAAATTTTAGGGGCTCGAATTTTTAAAAATTATCTATGGTGTAGTGGTGATCAATATTTTAGTTATGTCCACTTTAAATCCACTTAACTTATATTATATAAAACTATCGTTAAAAAATATTGAAAATGGCCCCATTTTTTATCTCGTTTCAGCCTCTAGAAGTCTTGGCACGGCACTGCTGAGGTGGAAGGTCGAGACTCGATATGTAGATGCGAATCAGATAATAAGTTTTAGAGACTCTATATGAAAATAATTATTTGTACTAATATCAAATACTTGAATAGATAGTGGTAGTTTGTTTACATAATATTTTTTCTATTTTAAAATATAAATTGTTTTGGATTGTTTTAATATTTTAAAATATGTTGTATTTGCAGTTACTTTTTTATTGGTTCAATTATATTTTAAAGATGTGATTAATAGTATTTTACGATCATTTTTTATTAATTAAATTATTTTTATTATATATATAAAATAATATTTTTTTAAAAAAAGAAGAAAATTTTAATATTCTTATTTTTAACTAAAATAATTTATATTTTAAAATGAAGAAAATAATAAAAAATGGTAAAGATATGTTTACTAAGAAAGTGGTTCGTTTTTTAGAATGAAACTTTTAACTAAAATAATTTATATTTTAAAATGAAAAAAATAATAAAAAATGGTAAAGATATGCTTACTAAGAAAGTGGTTCGTTTTTTAGAATGAAACTTTTTTAAATGCATGAAAACTTCTAGATAGACCCACTTTTTTTTTTGTCATCTATTTAAAATAAAAAGATAAAAGTTTAGAGACCCATTACACAAAAAATTACAACACATAGTTTTCTCATTCACAAACAAATCCATGAGCCAAACCAGAAAATCTAAAACTACATAAAATTGAGAACGACGATCTCTTGTCACACTAAATGTAATGAGAAAAACTCTTCTATTGGCATTCCTCGTTACAAAATCCAATTTCGTCACACTAGATAGACCCACCTTTTCAGTTTCTTTTTTTTTTCCTTTTCCATTTGTCGAAATATTTAAATATATTTTTACAGTCAATCCAACTTATCATTATAATTGATAATCTAATTAGATAAAAAATTATTTATAAAATATAAAATGGTCTACGTGTCGAACGGCCCTGTGATGGATAAATTCATGAAAATATTTTTTTTACTAATTACACGTGACACATATTAATTGTTTATGATGTAACTAAACATATAAAAGCATCTTTAATCCAACATCAAATCTTATACTATATCTATTTTTTAGTGTAAAAACTTTTTCAATTCAACATCATTTTTAATACTAAAATGGTATAAACTCATTTTTATACCAAATATAATGTAAAAAATGGGTTTACACCATTTTAGTATTGAACTTTTTTATTTATAAAAAGATTTTTCAAATTTTAATCAATTTTAAAATTAATGAAAAACATATACAAATTGTGATGGGTAAACCCAAAATCTAATATGTTTGATAATAGTTAAACAAAAACTTAATACATTTTGTTATTTTCTATGTTATAATGTATTTTTTTATATAATAAATGTTAAATTTAAATTATTTTATAATTTTTTAAACTTAAAAAAAATAAGTGGGATTGATTCTTAATTTTTAAGGAATTGAAAAAAAGAATTTATTAAAAATATTTTCTTTTAATGTAAAAAATAGTGTAATACATTAGAACAAAACCTAATACCATTTTAATATAAAAAATAGTGTAAACTATACTCTAGTTATTGATTAGATTAACTGTATATTAACTGATAGAGCTCGATTGGTATTTTCTATTGTTATAGTTCACATTAAATAGTGCATTTTTCTCTTACTTAATTGGTAACAAACAAGTTGAAGAATCGGGAGAAATGTGGATGATTTTAAAAAAAAAAATTTTGCGGAAACAATACGGAGAAAAAAATAGAAGATACATTTTATTATATACACGGAGAAGAAAAGTATATGAACCATGACCATAATTAGAAGCTAAATTATCAACCGACGCTGAGTTTTTTAACTCAAGATTACAGTCGATCATTGCAAGATACGACATGACACGTTGAAAGACAAACAATGAACAGTCACGTCTTCATTTTGACACGTGTACATCACCCAAGTCACGTGGAACTACGTTAGAGATCTTCCCTTTTAAAATTTATACGTTCTACTAGAAGCTTCTACGTGATCAAGTTCTTATCTGTTTGAATCAAACATATCAAAGTAACAACAAAGAAAAATAATCATGTCAGGCGTGTCTCTTGCGGTGGGTCCAAGAACCGACGTGGATAGAACCACGACATCGTCCGGTGAGAAAGGACGGTGGTCGGGGATGGCAGCGGCGGGTGGTGGAGGTTTGATGGGGTCACTAAGGGTAATAGAGTTACAGCTAGTCGCGTTCATACTAGTCTTCTCAGCGAGCGGTCTCGTACCGCTACTTGACATGCTCTTTCCAGCGTTTGCGTCTGTTTATCTAGTCGCTCTCTCGCGTTTGGCGTTTCCTTCTCACGGCGTTTCCAACGGTTCCCCTGAAGTCTTTCACGGCAGCAAACTCTTCAGGTTTTCCCTTAATCCATAAAACAAATCTCGTATTATTTCACTTTCTTGAAAAAGAGATCCTGACTTTTTATAATTCTGCTATGGAATTTTTGGTTATAAAAACAAAAAATAAGGGTCGAAGTATTAACTGATTCTGGACCTGACTTTTAAAAAAGATTTTTTAAATTTCCTTGCTTTGTAATATAAAATTAAATTAAAGATTCTGAAACTATTTTCTTGGTTAATGGGAGGGTTTACGTGATTTCGGGGACAACGATTGGTCTGTTCTTGCCTCTAGCTTACGTGTTAGGAGGTTTTGCAAGAGGAGACGATCATGCAGTACGATCAGCAACACCACACTTGTTTCTGCTGTCGTGTCAGATTCTCACAGAGAATGTAATAAGTGGCCTATCTCTCTTCTCGCCACCGGTAAGAGCTCTCGTGCCACTGCTCTACACTGTTTGGAGGATCTTTGTCATCATTGATTGGTCTAAAGATGTTTGGTTCAACAAAGCTTTACCGGCCAACGCGACACCTGATGTAATGGCCAATGCCCCTCCTTATCAAATACTCCCAAGTCACTTTACGGTTTAGAGCTAAACCGTGTGAAATTGTTTTGCAGGCAATTGCGTGGTTCTGGTTTGGACGGTATTTAGCATTAGCGAATTTCGGCTACTTTGGAGTCAATCTACTCTGTTTCTTGATCCCTAGGTTCCTACCTCGAGCATTCCAACGTTACTTTAGCGAAAGAGACGAGATCTTGGCGAAAAGCCAAGATGACAAGCCGGTTCAAGTTCCAAGAGCGAAACCTTCTGAATACAAATCTGATTGATCATCTTTCTTTCTTTTGAATGTGTAATGTAACAAACAGAGTTGCTTATTATGTGGAGATTGTGATGTAATGTACAAAGGTCTTTGCAACTAAATTTGTGATGCTTTGACCTCAAAAGCAAACTTTAATACTGACTATCCATGAAACTAACCAAGAGCTCATTCACCATACCTCGGTCCGGCATTTTCCCTGCTGCTCCATATATTGGAGCCAAGCCTCCCGTGACCGGTCCTGGATTTGCTTTCACCTGACAAAAGCATAAAAATAACGAGAGATCAAATGGGGAAAAGTAATGACTTTTAACACTTAAAACATCAATGGACTTACGGTTTCTACTGCCTCACGCAGATCTTGGAGGAAGTCATCGATAATAGGGACGTGTTGAAGAGTTATACATATGTGAATACTGTTCCAAAACATACATATGGATCAGTGAAGAGAGGAGGACTTGTGGTCTTAAACTAGCTGAAACAAGAAAGTTTTGGTCTTTAAGAATACCTGTTGGGTCTCTGTAATGCATTCAAATGCCAACGTTTTGAAGACATGAAGTCATTAACTTCAAAGATATCTAGTCTTTTAGAGCCAAACGCTACAATTGTCATATCTGGCTTTCCAACGACGAATAGTTCATGGATTTCTCTTACTCTGCAGATAATGAAGGTATAAGAATCGAAACGATAAAGACTGTCCTTTGAAGAAGGGTAAAGACGTCAAAATTAATAGTACAAACCCTTCCTCTAGTCTCTTTGTTGCTTCCATTATCTTGCTAGTGTTTTGTAGGTAGCCTGTGGAACAATAAGAAGCATACAGAATCAGCCATTTAAAGCTTTAACATACTCTAGTGACGACCAAAAGCTCGAGAGAGTGAAACCTTCTTCGCCAAGAGACATCATTGCAGCCCAAGCACCAGCAACCAAAGAACCAGGCCTACTCCCAGCGATAGTTGGAGATACGTATAGACCTCCCGACCATTCAGTTACTGCATAACGCAATTTCAAATAGTTAAGGAGCAACACCATCGTTAGAATTCGCGAGAATTTAACAGTTTTCTTGTTTCTTTTCATTTCCCTGTTTTCATGGAAGTAGCAAACACACACTTACCAGCAACAAATTGGTGCTGTTTTGTAGATGCAGGAGCAGGTATGTAGCAGGCAGAAAATCCAGATGTCAGGTAAAGATCATATATGTATTATATACATACAAAACTACATTTTGCATAGACAGTGTAAATGAATCCAGGGGAACAATGACAAGGCAATAAAAGTAATAATGAATCGCAACACAACACGCATGCCAAAATCAGAACAGAGGAGCTAAATTATGAGCCAAGAGAAACTGCACAAGAGTGAAAAATAAAATAAAATAACAAATGTTTACCTTTCTGATCTCATGATTTCGGTAGAGAACCGTACTAGTTCCTTTAGGAGCCAAACCATATTTATGCACGTCCACCGAAATTGAAGTAACTCCTTGTACAGAAAAATCAAAAGCTGGGATCGGGTACCTGGGAAAGATGAAATCACTCTTTTTAATCTTGTTCATCTAAATAGTACCATGAAATACAAAGTCTTAGATCCAATGTTATGGCAGAAACTAAGAGAAGTGGCAAATAAACAGACAGACACATACCATAAAATTCACTTATCATTTCTCTAAGTTGTGAACATAGCTTCTTAAGTCTTAAACCTATATAGCAGCAGTATTTGCATCTCTTTTTTTTGTAAGAAAAAGGAAGCAGTTACACATACCCAAGTTTACGAGCGAAAGGTAACACAAAACCACCAAGGCAAAGGTCAACATGAAAGCATATTCCATAGCTAAGAGCCAGTTGACCAAGCTCCTGTAATAGAAATAAAAAATAAAAATAAAAAAAGGAATATGATCCATATAGAAGAACACAGATGTCCTTAAAATAATTTACAGGAGAAGGAAAAACCAGTTAACCTCAATAGGATCGATGATGCCATGAGGGAATCCTGGTGCTGATCCAACAATCTGAAACAATATGATTTCTAGATTATGAAAAAAACTGAACCACACCCCTTAACTATAATAAAGCTGCATGACCATAGCAGATATTAAAAACGTTACCATGATGGTGTTTCTGTTAATATACCGTCTCATTGCCTTCACATCAGCTCGGAATTCTTTGTCTACCGGAACTCGCCATAACTTGATGTTGAAATACTGAGCTGCCTTATCATAAGCTGAATGACCCGATTCAGGTATAATCCTACACTTAGATATGAAACATTGTTTCATCAACTAGTTTTACAGTACATAATTGATCAATGTCAAATGAGGGAGGATGCATACATTTCCGGCCGTGTGATTCCCTTCTTGTACTTCATATAGTCACGAGATGACTTCACAGCCAACACTATACTTTCTGTTCCTCCAGATGTCATGTTCCCGCATATTTGTCCTCCTGAAGTCGTTTCTTTACTCCCGAGTAACGCAGCAGTCATTGCGACTACTTCTGACTCAAACCGCACAACACTCTGGAATACATCTATATGCAACGGATTGGTATGCGCAAACCTGGAAAGCATCATCCATACATGATATACACAGAGCAACTCAAATTATATTCAATGCACACGCAAGAAATTGCCACTTTATGACCCTGGAATAACACAAAGGCAGGAGCTAGATAACCGAAATATAGATGCAAAATCTTGCCTATCACTTACATTGAACATGCTTGATTTATCAAAGCAAAATGTCCTTCAGACTCGCTTCCACCTATGTATCTGTTAAAAAGGTAGTAGAAGTTAAACAAAACTCCCCCGAAACCACAACGAAAATTTGGAAGACGTATAAAAAAGCATCAACTACCACAGACATACACAGTGCCAGAGCATTTTCCTTGCCAAATAGCATCATTCCTCTTTTCATCCTCCATTTTCTCTAGAACTTCAACTCCTAGACCTTTAAATGGCAATTCTTCAGCCCGATTCTTTTTCTTAGAGCTGCTACCAGATTGTAATTGATCAACAACCTGTGAATTACAAGAAGAAGAAAAAACAAACGTCAACTAGTAATTACGGATGCTAATTTCCCATACGAAAAAGACACAGTGAGGTGCTAGTACGGTTCAAGTCTCAAATCCTATGTAACTTAGTCTTCTTCAGGAGTTTTGGTGAAATTTTCAAATCAAGTAATGCTATGCCCATTTCTCTAGACTATTCAATATGTGTCTTAACTTGTATAACCACCAAACAATGCTACAAATAATATCTGCTGCTTTTATGCTAGCTAATATCTAAATTCTTACTACAGATGCAGACATTTACAACAGAAGTGGAATTGAAGAACTTTTATCCCAAACAATAAAGGGAAGAGAAAAGCATTAAATGGACATTTCTTTCTTGAGTAGTTTCCTCTTGAAGAGAACAAGAAACCAAAAATAGCCATTACACGAACAATCTGCAGATTCAAACACAAACACAACCCACCTTTTGTTTCTCAGCATCAATGTAATTCTGAACACCAGGAATCATTCTGTTTCAAATTTTCACAGAATCGTTAGTCTCTCAATCCCAGAAAACAAAAAGAAGATTGGTATCAATTCAAATAAGAAACAGGAATTTGTGAAAGATTCTCACTTGAGGAAACCCATGATAAAACCCACAAGACATGCTTTCAAGCCTTTGTCGTGAACAACACCGAAGACAGATCCGATAATCTGAGCGAGAAACAGAGTGAGAACCGGAGCTAAGAGCAGAACCAGAGGCTCAAATTCCGACAAACGCGAGTTTAACAAGCCTCGAGCTTGAATCAACATGGATTTCATCGAAGAATACGAAAAAAGATCCATTTTTTTCTCTCTGGGATTTGAGTTGGTGATTGGTGAGAAAAGTGAATCGTTTTGAACACAAAATAAATAAAAAGAAATGGAATATGGAAAGTGTTGGGAAGATGATGATGAAAGATCTCGTTCAAGTCATCGCGTGCAAGATACGAATAGTAAGAAGGAAACTGTGACAAAAGTTTTTTTCTTTTTTTGGCGCTTTGTGTTTTGGTTGCGTGTCAATAAGTCACGTTTTAAGAGTTTTACTTCAGACTCGATTAGTTTATCTATTCTAAATCCGAAAATCTGAAACTAACATAGATAAACATGATTGTGGTGTAATAATCTAACAAACCCGAACCCAATAAATAATTTAATTTTTTTTCTATATTTATGGTATAATTTTCCGATTGATCACTCCACAGAGATCGAAATTGTCTTTCAAAAGATAGACCAATTAGTACTAGACTTTTCAGACGACCATAATATGAAGAATTAGGATGAAACCCCACAAACATGACATCTTTCAGGATCCACCTGGTCGCGCAAAGATTAACAATCAGTCGTCTAATATCTTACCATGATTCCATCTGATTAACTTACATTTGATCTTCGATAAACCTTACGACTCAAATCAAGTATATTTATCTATAGATACATCTTCATTGCTTGTAAGTTCTAACAAGAAACTAAAAGATCGGTCGAGCAACTAAAAGAGAATGATAATGGAAATTCGGTTAAGCGAACACACACTTTATACCGATGATGCAAAGGGTCATCGAAAAACCTTGCTATAAATAGTCCAGAGATAGGAACACTTCACACATTAAAGCCTCTAAATAAAACAACACAAGCTCTTTTATAAGCCAAGCTTGGACCATAGCTTATTCTTTTTTCCCAAATTGCAAACCTTCTCTCAGAGATCTCTTTACAGGAATTATAATAAGGATAAACAAAAGCATATCTCACTTAAGAAAAAGGGACAAATGAAACTGGAAACCATTCAAATTGTCTTTATCATTATATTGTAATGACAAATGAAAAAACCATTCAGCCAAATATAACGAGAGACAGTTTTCATCTGTTCTCAAGGTAAATCATCTAGGAGGAATAAGAAGAAGAAGAAGAAAAAAGGACAACAAAAGGGATGTGATAGATGGATGTTGCTCAAATAGTTATAGAAATGCAAACTGCTAATAATCTGATTCTGTTCAGGCATAGTTCAACCTGAATATGTCGTTGAACACGTAAAAGCTTCCTTGTGGCGTCGGCATCAAGTGAAACATCTGCACCACACACAATGAATATGGTTCATGTATTCGTGTTAGAACAAGATCAAAGATATAACAAAATCAAACCAAGTCTGTGAATTGTATTGACAAGTCTTCAAATCAAGAAACTTGACAATGACTGAAACAAGAACATGCCAAGTAAGATGTACTCTCCGCGCAAGAAATCAACTAGGAAAACAAAAGGATTCAGATATTATACAGGTTTCAAAAAGAAAACGATTAACCACGCTTGTTCAGGGACAATAAATCCATCAAAATTTGGGTGAGGGAACAATTCTATTCAGACTAAATCACAAAATTCAGAGCAAAACGGAGGATAACGTGAGGATGACAAACCCAGTTCCTTTTGATCAATAGGCTAAACCTAAAAACCCAGTGACGCAAACATATACGAATCAGAACATTGCAGATCAAACGAAACCTATGAGCCGCCAGATTTACAGATCTATCAGCCGATTAAAACCCTACCGATCTAGTCACAAAGCCAATTCAAATCGACAAATCCAAACATAGAGAGAGACCTGGCTGAACTTGAGGGCGTGTTCTTCGCCGGCGAGCTGGAGATTACCGGAGACGAAAACGAGCATACCGGAGGCAGGACCAGAAGGTTGACAATCGACAGTGGAGATGTTATGCTTGCACTGTTGAAAAGGGAGAGAGGTGAGCTTACCGACGATGCTCTGGACTCCTTGGATCTTCTGACCTTCGAAGGTGAGCATGGAAGCTTCCTGATATAGACCGCCGAGACCGACACGGTTGGTGTCGAAGGTTGAATAGTAATGTTCCACGAAGGCCTTAGCCACCGCGTCGGGATCCATCTGCGACATTGTAGAGAGAAAGAGAGAAGAGGCGAGTTTTGAAATTGAGAGGCCAAAGGGGTTTCTGGGGTTGGATTTATTCAAGATGGAGACTTTGTGAACAAAACTTTGCGTCGCTACGACGCTGCTTTTTTTTTTAGGTCAATTTATTTTCTTTTGTCATAGTATATTATTATTATATAGTTTAACGCCACATGTGATTAAAAAAAAAATGATATCTGTATAATTAAATTTTAAAATAGTAAAATTATTTAAGTTTTATAATTTGTAATGTTTTTCAAAAAATGAAAGTTTTAATTAGTATAATGATATCTGTATGCTAAAGTATTGATAAAACATATATTATGTGATTAGTTATCTTATACCGATTACAATTATCAATTACAAAATAGATAATAAAAATGTTACATCTGATTTTTTGTACCATTTTGTTTACTGTTTAAACTATTTAGTAATCGATTACATATTTTGTTATCCGCTAAAATATTAATTTTATTTTTAAATTGTCAATCAGATTTATAGTCATTCCAAAGTTAATAGTTTTCATCAATCAGGAGTTATATCAAAACTATTTTAGTTTATAATAAAAATTAAACAAAATTAATATATTTTATGCAAATTATGATTATATATACTTTTTTTTTTCGTCAATTTGTTTCACTACATAAGCCCAATAGGCCATCTACAAGAGAGTTGAAAAGATGATTACAACTTTGAATAATGAAGTCCAAATACAGTAATTTTTCAGAAGATAACGATTAGGGCATTAGACACGTGGGCCACGCGTTGAATCAAAGTTAAACAGGAGAACGGTCACCGCCTCAACTTTTTCGATACTAGAAATCCATCTCACAACCAGAATCCCCAAATCGAGTGCATGGTTCCCGATTCATCATTGTTGGCCATCATCCCCAAAACTCTCGCACAAAACTCCAATTGCATCTTTTAATCTGAGTAGAGCCCGGAAAACTCAATCTTCACTGTTTAACTCCTACGATAATCTAACAACCATGACAACACCTCGCGACCGACTGTGGTCGATTATAGAGGATCCAGGGGAAGATATATCTCCCCGCCATATAGAAGATGATACCAAATTTGGAAGAAGCAAAAGCTGTTCCGACGGATTTCCATCACTCCAAACCCAGATCTATCATGGAAACCAATTTTGCAAAGGAGTTAGGACACAATTCCGTTTAAACGGAAACTTTATTATCTGGAGAAGCCGGAAACCGAATCCAATTATAATCGGAAAGTATAAACAGAAAGTTCCTCCTTTAAAAGACCCTACAAAGAGAAAAAGGACAACAAAACAAAGAGATTCGGACTCGCCGGAAGTGATTTCCGATTTACCGGAAATCTACCCTCCCTCTCTAAAAGATATGTAAGAGAGAAGAGAGAGAGAGGCTGTAAATTATGATTATATATAATAAACTAATTTCATGTTTTCTAGACAATGTTTATATTTGTCGGCCAAGTTTTCGTTGAACAAAAAAAGTACGAGAGATGGATGAAAAATCTAATCTCTTAACTTTACATCAGTAGAAGCAAACCCATATTATCCCATAAGGATAAAAAAAAACGGAGCCACATGTTTATATTCGATTACATGTGAGATGAAAAACATTTGACACAGCCGGCCAATCCACGATCTATTACAGCCTCGTTGTCAAACTTCATCAAGACATCCCTCCAAACATCTTCAACATGACGCAGTGGTTTATGAAAATCGATATCTTCACGCTACCACCTTAAGAGAAACTCATAGATCCTTCTAAACCAACCTTTGAAGAGAAGCTTGATGAAAGTCCTTTTACCGGTTTCAAAAATATAAAACCTAGAATCACTACTTCGAATGTAGAATAGTATAGGTTCGTTAAGGGACCAACAATACCCTCTAATCCTATGGATTACAAGTTCAGCTAAGCTATTAAAAGAGGTTTAAATGTCACGATTTATCAAAGCAAACAAAGGTAGGATTCGGTGTAAACAATAAGTGGAAAGGCGTTAGATCAAGGGATATATCTCAGGGATTAGATCATCAAAACCAAGCAATTATTCAGTTTATCAAGTTATGAACCAATCTAAAACTCAACCATATATTCAAGAGGACCCACTGTCGTGGCATCAACTACTTCAACAATCAATCTAACACTCTAAACTGTCGTTTGAGGTCACAAAGAATGATGAGCATTAAACGTGTAGGATCGATTTGTTCACGTGTTGCTTTAGCTTCAACTGTCGTTGGCTAAAGACAACTCGCCCATCTAAGTCAATTCCAGCAATTCACAACACTTTTGATGAATGAGTTCAACCTAAAATCAGAGACTAGGTGATCAAATTAGTCTAGGCAATACGATCGACTATAGACGGAGATATCAAGTGATGTTTCAAAACCTATCTATGCTTAGTTATGATTCTCTAACCCCATCGAACCCTCAACCTAACAAAGGGGATTACTCGCACATATTCAAGCAAACAGCAGCAGCAAAAGAGAATAGAAACTTCATTGAATTGAAATAGAAGAAAGTAGGGTTTAAGAAATCTTCAACAATAACGTGGAAGGAAATCCTCAAGCTTACAAACTCTAAAAACAAGTATCAAATCTCTTTCTCACTAGTGTTCTCATCTCTCTGCTTTGTCGTGATCGCGTGATGTCCAAAAGGATCGAAAAACTCTCCCCTTAAAGGCCCACGGCGGCTGGCAAAAGATTAGGGCCTCCAATTAGGTTTAATGAATATTTCCTTAAATGGATCGCCTGGGAGCAGGTGCTCCCTCTTCTGGGACGGGTGCTCCCTTTTCTTCAGAATATTCCAAAAAAATCCAGATTCTTTCATTTTTCACCAAATCCAATTGTAAGTTCCAATCCTTCATTCCAGCTGCATTTTAGACCTAGAATGACTCAAATTAGAGTGAAAGACTCGATAAAAACCTACAAAACAAAGGTTAGAATGCGCCAAAAACGCATTATATCAATTCCCCCAGACTTAGATCTTTGTTTGTCCTCAAACAAATTCAAGACCAAGTGAAGGAGAAACAGGTTACGAATTCAACTTAAGTCAACGCGGAAACTCTTTATCCTCAGTGAACCGGGTTTAAGACTTTCAATCTGCAGACCACATAATCCAGGTTACAAATAAGAAGGCTTTACCAAAACTCCTCAACACATTTCTCAACCAAGTCTCATTTCCCAAACACAAACTCAACGCATTCAAAGTTGCGTGAGGGTCTCGCTAAAGGCACCATTTAGGGTAGATGACGCTAAAGGGTTTAAGGCCATTTACAGGTGGAGTTAAAAGTGTTTAAAGTGTTTAAGGGTTACCCGATGTTTCGTAGAGGATGCAGGATATCGCACAAAATTGCAAGAGAGAATAGGTCCGTTGATATTCCACATTCTCTAAACCACTCTTTCTTTCTTCCAACCTCTCAAACGTCTCATCTAACAATCATCCACCTTGGGTATACTCGCTGTGCAGAGAGACACTTCCTATTTTACAGATTCACCACTTTTCACCATCTTTTTTTTTTTTGAGAATAATAAGATGATGATGAAGAGGATTTTTGATTACAAGTGTATGTCTCTCAAACACGAATATATCAGAGTTGTTATACATACCCAACTGGAGCTCAGCAATGTTATTCCTCCTTCGTGGATTTTTATTCCACCTCGTTGTAAAACCATCTTCTGGAAATAGGAGCAGGTGTTCCTTCTGAGAATCAGTGCTCTTGTTCTTCAGAAAGAGTGATTTAAAGGCAGTGTCGACCCAATTCTCTCCGGCTCTTTTGCGCATATGCTGCATATATGACAATGAAGTAACAAGAATGCAAGGGGCTTGAAAGGAGGTAAGGGTTAAGGAGTGTAGTAACTAAAAATGAGTTAGCTATTCAGGAGCAACTAGAGTGATAAAAAGAATAAGGAGTCCTGAATATAATTCGTTTCCCTAATCTAGTGCCAATAGCGAGAGAAATTTTCGGTCAATATGAAACCTGGAAGATGGTGTGTGGAAGTGTTCCGGCTGTTCCTTGAACCCATGCACTGTAGAAATGGTCACTAGAGAGAAAGTTAAACATAGATAGTTCAAAGATCATCATAAGATAAAGTCCTAATTCCCTACAAAGTCTTGACTCAATAAAACCAACGAAAAATAGACTCAAACAAGACATAAGAAAATAGAAAAACAACCAAAATAAAAGATATTAGTAGCAACTCCCCCCAGACTTACTTCACACCGTCTCGGTGTGAAAAAAAAAAAAAAAGTAAGGAAGAAGTAAAAATCATAAGGAAAAAGCAGAAAATTAAAAAGTGTTCATGAGAATACGTAGGTAGGTCGAAGTCCTCATTAGTGATCGGCTTCTTCCGCTTTCCTGAGCGGGTGGACGGTCCGGTCGATGTGGATGGGCGAGCCGAAGGCTGCTGGACAGGCGCAGTAGAGGGCATCGTCTCGGTAGCGTGTGAGTTGCTGCATCCCTTTTGGAGCATGTGTAGAATACGGCGAAGCAACCCATTATTCTTCTTGGTGGAGGCTACCATCCAACGGCGGTACTCGGTGTCCTCTAGGTTGTCTGAGATGTCTCCAAGCGTCAACTCACTCGCATAAGGCCGGCGGTAGTAAGCTCTGGACTGCTGCGTTTGCTGTGTATCTGCTTCCAAGTCCTCAACCTCGTCTGGGCTCAAATGAACTTTTGGAACTGGAGCGGGAGCAGGAGCAGGTTTGGTCGTGGAGGTGCTCCTCCTGGGCTTAGGGCTGCTCCGCGAAGGTGCTCCTGTGGCAGAGCATAAATACTCTATCCCAGGCATAAAATTGACGTTTGCTGCGACCTCCAAATCAGTCAGGGACGGCTGGGGCAAACAGCAGTACCGGGCACCCTTATCTCGGGCTGTCAACCTGTAAATGTTAGTATCAGACAAGATGTCATAAGATAGGAGGTAAGCAGTGTCCATAAATTCCGTCGCCGGGTTGCAAGTGTAGGATTCAATGTCGATCCCGAAATGGATGAACAGCCTGGTCAAGAGACCCCCTATCCGCTCCGTATGTGTGGCAGCTTTGTCTTTGGCGATCTTAGTCCTCTTATCCGCAATAACTGAGGTAAACAACGCTCCCATGTTGACACTTCCGTCAAACTCGCAATTCAACCCGTTTTTGCCTTCAATGGTTTCCCGTACCGCAGTGTAAAGGAAAATCAACTCATCGGTCCGGACCTTGCTCGCATCATCCCGAGAGAAGAAGATGGTGCTCATCGCCTTGGCCCTAATCCGAAGAGCGGGGTTTCGAATGGTTGATTGGGCAGCTGAGCGAGAGAATTAGTCACCAATGGCGATGAAATCCCAAAAACGATGAGCAACTGGAAGGCGTGCAGGGAGTTCCACCGTCTCTAGCGTAGAGTCAAACCCGTAGATGTCACAAAGGTCGGTGATAGTGACCTCATATCTCTTTCCTCTAGAAAAGGAATAGAGCATCCCTTGTGAGACTACCGGCTTGCGCGGGTCGGAGTAGACCGGTTTTGCCGAGGCTAAACACTGCCTAACCAAATCCGAGTATAGAGCATTCGGCTGAGTGGCTATATCAGAGATCTGGGAGACGGTAAGCACGCTGCCTACGTCGTATAGTAGCCTCAAATCCTTCAATGTCTGTCCATATAGAAAATGGGTCGGCTCTATAGCAATGTTTAGCCAGTTATTGTAGTAGTAAGCATCTGTTTGATCCTATGCCTCATCTAAATCGGGAGGAAGGCGAGAGTCGGGCAAGGAGAGAACCGTTGGCCTTCGTCACGCGGCCAAGGGTTGATGATGATTTGAGAAGAAGAAGATGCTTTCTATCCTTTGGAAGAGCGTGGTGGTTTGCCGAAGGAAGTACGTGGTCCTGTCATCCTGCAATGACAACAACACCCACGAAAAATCCAGTATAAAACGATATCTTAACTTCCACACCAACACAAATTCAACCAAAAGGGAGTCCCCTGTTTTTTCAAAAGTAGTGATTTTAGATCATAGTGTTTGCACTTTAACAGATGGATTTACAATTCTAAAACACCCTAGAACAAAAATCATAAACCCATTCGCATCTCATTCACATCCCATTCCCTAAATTCTAATTTTTCATCCCAAAATTAGGTTTTCACTTCCAAAGAATTTTCAAGTAAGATTTCACAACTCAAACTACTCGAAATCGTGCATAGTACACCCAACTAATCACAGCAAGGAAAAATAAATCAAAACAACCTTCAATTTCACCATGGCACTTGAAAACGGCAGACTGAAAAAGGGGGTTTTCGAAGGGTTACCTTGATTTCTTTGACAAACGAGTTGTAGATTTTGAATGGTGATGAAAAATCGAGTGGAATAGAGCCTTAAATTGCTCAGATCGGTAAAGAATTGAAGGAGTTATGCTTTGGGCAAAAAGCTTCAAAACCATTTTAATGGAGAGAAAATCGAAGGAAAAAGAATGGGGAAGAGAGAGAGAGAGAGAGAGGCGCGAAAAATATAGGGTTTTGGTAGGTCCCACCATATCATTTTTTTATTTCCATTTGAAATTAGAAAAATCTCTTTATTAATATTCCTCGAGCCCATCTCATTTTTCTTATTGGACTTACCTCTTGGTGGGCCCAAATCCGAAATTCGAATTGGTATCCTGGGGAGCAGGTGCTCTGTTTCGGGGAGCAGGTGCTCCTTCTGGGTTTTGAACTTTGCAGCGGATCGATGTGTAGATCGATCCTGAGATTGACCGATGGTTTGCATGTTGAATTCCTCATTCCGGATCGATCGAGCTAGCTGAGGGGATCAATCGATCCTCCTTGCATATTCCACAACAAATTTTTTTTTTTTCAAAAACCTGAAAACTCAAACTGAAATTCAAAGTTAGTAATAAAAGAAATCAAATTGAAAAAGTTAAAAAACGTATCGGTGGGTTGCCTCCCACCAAGCGCTTGGTTAAAGTCCTTAGCTTGACTTGATTAGCCGTTTAGGCTTTTGGTGCATCGCCTAAGGAGATGAATCCTCCTTCGGCTTGGTTCATTTCAGCGAGGTATGGCTTACACCGCTGTCCGTTGACCACAAACTCCTTGCCCTTGGCGTCCAGCAACACCACGGCTCCATAGGGTTGGACCTCCTTTATGAGAAAGGGGCCGGACCACCTAGATCGCAACTTTCCAGGAAAAAGTTTAAGTCGAGAGTTAAAGAGAAGTACTAGGTCGTTTGGTTTGAAGTCTCGGGTGAGAATCCTCTTGTCTTGATACATCTTGGTTAGCTCCTTGTATATTTTTGAACTCTCATAGGCCAGGTGGCTAATTTCTTCCAATTCATTAAGTTGTATCGATCTCCTTTCCAAGGCAGGCTTGATATCATAGTTCATTAGCTTAACAGCCCAGAGTGCCTTGTACTCAACCTGGCCACTAGTCTGCGGGTGATATGGCGTTGCAACCTTATGCTTTACACCATTCTTCCTTAAAAGGTTCTAAAAAACCTTATTGATGAAATGAGTCCCTCCATCGCTAATCACCACACGCGGAACTCTAAACCTGGGGAATATTATGGTTTTGAACATCTTTAAAACCACAGCGGCATCGTTTGTTGGGGAAGCAATGGCCTCAACCCATTTGGACACGTAATCAACGGCCACTAAGATGTACTTGTTTCCATAGGAGGATGGAAACGGTCCTATAAAGTCTATCTCCCACACGTCAAACACTTCAACTTCCAGGATGAAGTGCTGAGGCATCTCGTTCCGTCGTGAGATATTTCCTTGCCTCTGACATTTATTGCACCGTGAGATAAAAGCATGTGCGTCCCGAAACATTGTTGGCCACCAATACCCAGCTTGCAGGGCCTTGGATACTGTCTTGAAGGTGGCGAAGTGCCCATCATAACTCGAACTATGGTAGTGAAATATGATTCCTGGAATCTCCTCGTCAGGAACACATCTCCTAAAAAGACCATCTGAACATTGCTTGTAAAGGTACGGTTCGTCCCAAAAGTATCTCCTGATGTCTCGCAAAAACTTCCTATTTCTGTCTCCCACAAAGTTAGCCGGTTCACGATCAGCAGCAAGGTAGTTCGCTATCTCCGCAAATCATGGAAAACTCGGGGCAACTGTCTTAGAAACAGCAGCAGAAAACACTTCTAGAGAAGGTGTTCCGTCCTGGACTGGGTGCTCCAGAACACAGATTCCAATAGCATACACGTGTTCATCCGGCAGTGCATCATCAAGCGGGACTGTTTCATCGACTTTCAGGCGATATAAGTGATCAGCAACTCCGTTCTCGGTACCCTTCTTATCACTGATTTGTAGATCAAACTCTTTGAGCAACAAAATTCATCTCAAGAGCCTTGGTTTCATATCTTTCTTTGTGAGCAAATATTTCAAAGCCGCGTGGTCGGTATGAACAATGACCTTTGAACCGACAAGATACGACCTGAATTTCTCAAAGGCGAACACCACGGCTAAGAGCTCCTTCTCAGTAGTTGCGTACTTACATTGAGCCTCATCCAGCATGCGGCTCGCGTAGTAGATCACGTGAAGCTTTTTATCCTTTCTTTGCCCCAAAACTGCTCCCACAGCGTAATCACTAGCATCCGTCATTACTTCAAACGGTAGATCCCAATCTGGTGGTTGAACAATGGGTGCACTCACCAGTGCTCCTTTTATCGTGTGAAACGCCTCTAGGCAGGCTCCATCAAAATCAAATTTGGTTTCTTTACACAAGAGTTGAGTGAGTAGTCTCGTTATCTTCGAAAAATCCTTGATGAAACGTCTATAAAACCCAGCGTGACCAAGGAAACTTCGTATCCCTCTAACTGAATCTGGTGGTTGCAAACTCATCATCACCTCAACCTTTGCTCGGTCAACCTCAATGCCCTTTTCTGATATCCGATGCCCCAGAACTATTCTATTCTCCTAGTTTAATACAATATGTTTCTCTTCACAATGTTGTAACACCCTGGACAGATTAAATAGACACACGGAAAAAGAGCTCCCATAGACGGAGAAGTCATCCATGAAAACCTCCATAATATCTTCAATGAAATCAGTAAAGATAGACATCATGCACCTTTGAAAAGTAGCAGGGGCATTGCATAGTCCGAATGGCATTCTGCGGTACGCAAAGGTGCCATAGGGACATGTGAAGGTTGTCTTCTCCTGATCATTCGGGTGAATAGGAATCTGAAAGAAACCTGAATAACCATCTAAAAAGCAGTAGTAAGGGTGGTTAGCTAGTCTTTCGAGCATTTGATCAATGAATGGTAAGGGAAAATGATCCTTCCTAGTCGCTGCATTTAACTTTCTATAATCGATGCACATCCTATGTCCTGTGACAGTCTTAGTGGGTATCAATTCATTCTTATCATTGGTGATCACAGTGATTCCGCCTTTCTTAGGAACTACATGCACATGACTGACCCAGTTACTATCAGATATCGCATAAATAACACCAGCTTCTAAGAGTTTCATTATTTCTTTCTTAACAACATCTTTCAGATTTGGGTTCAGCCTCCTTTGGTGCTCTACAGAAGTTCTAGATTCTTCCTCTAAATGTATCCTATGCATGCATAAATCAGGTGAGATTCCAGTGATATCATCTAGCGAATAACCTAAAGCTTTCCTATATTTCCTAAGCTCACATAAAAGTAAGGCGGATTCCACATTATTTAGATCATCATTTATTATAACAGGACATGTGGAGTTTGGGAAGAGAAACACGTACCTTAGCCCAACTGGTAAGGTTTTGAGCTCAAGTTTTGGAGCTTTCAGCTCGCTCCAAGGATCGTCAACAGAGTTCCCAGGAGCGGGAGCAGGTGCTCCGTCCTCTCCCTCTGTTTCTAGTCTCAAAAAGTCTGTCGATTTTTCCATCTGCCCAGAATGTAACATCCTTGCGAACCCAACAGTATCTTCACTCAAATACCCATGTTCGCTTTCAGCTTTTGTCAACGCAACATCCAAGGGATCATCAGCAAGGATCACTTCAATCTCTCCCTCTGAGATTTCGAGATTATCCTCTATAGCAAAATTCTGCCCATCAATGGTCGGTTTCTTCAGCATCCGATCCATCTCAAACTCCATAATAATGTCTCCCAGGTGGAGACTAATCGTTCCATTCCTTACATCAATGATCGCATCAGCTGTGCGCAAGAAAGGACGTCCCAAAATCAAGGGATCCTTCGGTTCATCATCCAATTCCAACACCACAAAATCCACTGGAATCAATATGTTACCAATCATGACATGTAAATCTTCCAAAATTCCCACAGGTAGCTTTATCGATCTATCAGCAAATACCAACGAAATCTGAGTTGGTTTGAATTATGTGTACCCTAGCTTCCTCGCAACCGAATAGGGCATGAGGTTCACGCTCAAACCTAAGTCGCACAGAGATCAAGCAAATCGCACGGGACCAATATCCACTGATAAAAAAAACTTCCCTGGGTCCTTTTGCTTTTTAATCACCTTATTTTGTAACACATCACTACAATTCTTACTTATTGAAACGACCCGACCCAAAAATTTAAAATTTTTCCCTTCAAATTATTATCATCACAGATAATAATCCTCAATTGGACCAATACAACATGCGGAAAACATAAAACAATTAGACAAATTCAATCAATTCAATAATCCCATAATTATTAAATCTAACCGGTTCAATTCAATAATCCAAATAATAACCAATAAACCAATTAACTACAACTCAGAATTCACTAGCAACCTAGCAATTCTACAACAGCACACAGCCACACGAGATCTTAGATCATCTCTCCTTCCTGGCCATGATTCCACGATCACATGTTCTCTTTACCTGCAACACATGGCAAAAAGAGTTGCGTGAGTATTATCACAAATACTCAGCGACGCGGTCATCCCGTCTACGGGTTATTTAAGTATAGACATAACAATCAATACAATACCAGGATGAGCACACAAGCAAACAACAAGAATAACCAACACGAACAAGTACAGGAACCCTGTGTCGATCGACACAACCACTAGGTGTCGATCAACATGACTCCATCCTGTGTCGATCGACACACCACCCTGGTGTCAATCGATATGACTCTGCCCGTGTCGATCGACACACCACCCAGGTGTCGATCGACACGACAACCCAGAAACGAGCCTATACTCTCGTGGCTCGAATCTGTCGCGATTCATCGAGTCACCTGCAAAATTCTAACCACAAACACACAGAACACCAAGCAAACGCATTCCATCAATCCCCATGCCCAGACAAACCCACGATCACGTACTCACCTCGAAGAATCAAAATGAGAATGGAAACAACGGTTACAAAAAGACATGTACACGACGAACCACTAGTCCAAAACCAAAACGGACGATTGTTATGCAAAACTAGACAGACACAGCTACGCGTCGGTATGCGGATCACCTCCAGCATCCTTCTGGTTCGATCGGAAATCAACCCCGAAGCCGACAGATCACAGACAACTAATCTGCACAGACCCAACGAGTTCAAACGGCCATAACTCGATCAATAATCAACGAAATGACAAAACGTTTTCGCCTATATCAAGAGCAGAGATCGGAGAACTTACCCACCAAGTTTCACTCCAATCCGTCTCGAATGTCCAAGCCGTTTGCCCTCTCAAACTTCCGAACAGAAACTGTTCTCACTAACAAAACCTCGCACAACTCCTTTGATCAAAAGACTCTCCCTCAAACCCTCTTTCTCTCTGATTTTTTGGCCAAAACGAGGACAAACGCGACTGCACCAACATTTTATACAAACCCTAAGGTGTCCCCTAAACCGCTCCCCAAACCGGCAATCAGAAACCAAAACCGTCGGTCTGATTTTAACTCGTGCCAATCGACACACAACCCTTGTGTCGATCGGCACAACGCCCGACCCGACTTCTCACAAGTCCAAAAACTCATGTGTCGATCGACACACACACCCTGTGTCGATCGACACCCACCAAAATCCACTTTTTGGTTTACGGGCGTTACAATTCTCCCCCACTAACCCGGATTCGACCTCGAATCACGCGACACCGCCACACTACGGTCTCAACCACCTGACCCGCACTCGGCCAGTATCTTTTGAGATCACACTCGAATCCCACAACCCGTCCTGCTAAGGCTAACACTCTCGCCTAAAATTCGACCAGATTCACCCGGAACATCAACGATGCACGCCCCATGGTCTGGATTAGGGGTGCCCAATTGACCATCCAACAATCAAACAAGAACATGTCCGACCAACCGTTGACCCCGCATTGGACCAAATGATCGTACAACAATCAAACAAGAACATGTACGACCATCGGCATAACATATGCTACCAGGATTGTCCGAACCGACTCCAGACTCCAGTAATAACCCCAGAATCGATGTCCACAACACACCCCTGGCCCTCAGCCAGCACCACTCGTGATCACACCTGATCCCCGAGTTCTACTAGCCTCATTGCACCGTCTCACCACGGCTGCAATCCTGATCCAACCCGGTCAGCACCACTTGAGATCCACTCCCGATCCCCGAAGTTCATCCAGTCTCATGCTTACAACCACATTACAGATACTATTGCTCATACTCATATCTATATACAACACTTCGCTTTCAGGATCGTCACCCTTTGAGCTCTCGAAGTATATCATACCCATCCACCTTCAGGACCGCCGTCCATCCAGCTCTCGGTATGCTCCAGCCCCTCTCACTCTCAGGACACACAGTCCGTCAAGCTCGGCTGTAGAGGAATCACACATATCCTGGAGAGGCTTCACCCCTCAAAGTATATGCAAGGGAACCACTTTCCCCTGGAGAGAAACATCACTGTCCCCTCAAGTATACCCAGGAGAACCACTATCCCCTAGGGCAATCACTTTGTAACATGCATCTTAGGCACCTATCGACTGAAATCACCTCTCGTGGTCATCCGAAACAACCCAATCACCAGGGTGTTTCGTAGAGTCCCTGGAAAAGATGATTATAACTCACATGAAACCTTTTTCCCAGACTCTCCCTAGGAAATAGACAAGTTCTAACGCGCATAGAGCTTACATTTCCAGCCACTCCTGGAACATGTACAATCTCATTTCCAGCCACTCCTGGAACATGAGCGATCTCATTTCCAGCCACTCCTGGAACATGAACGATCTCATTTCTAGCCACTCCTAGAACATGAACAAGCTAATTTCTAGCCACTCCTAGAACATGAATAAATCTCATTTCCAGCCACTCCTGGAACATGAGCAAGCTCTAAGCCGCGTAAAACTTCTATTCCTAGCCGTCCTAGCCGATAAGCAAACTCTAACTCACATAGAACTTCTATCGCTAGACCTCCACATGACCTACCAATTATCATAAACCATGACATCACTAGTCATCTCATAAGAACACACGTCTTAACCACACATTTAATAAGGCAACTCATCTTATTAAATCTCAAAATACATAACAATATCACAATCATAGCAACATGTTACTATAGACTCTGAAAACCAGAAAAAGAGCTCAAGCCACTGCTTGCTTCTCGAACCACTTCGAGAACTTCCTCTTCATCGACGCTTCTGGTTCCCAAGTCTTCTCCTTAATACCATCACAGTCCTACACGACTCTCACCAACGGTATACTCTTCCGGCGCAGAACCTTGACTCTCCTCTCGAGAATCCTCACAGGCCTCGCCGCCAACGTCATGTTGGGCTGAAGATCCTCCGGAATCCTAGCCAACACCTCCTCGGACTCATGTAGACACTTCCGCAGCATCGAAACATGGAAGACTTTGTGAAAAGCCTTTATACTCTGAGGTAACTCCAACCGATAAGCCATCGGTCCAACCCGCTCCACAACCCTGAACAGACCCATAAACCTCGGACTCAGCTTATTCTCCGAAATAGATCTGTTAGGACCCCTCAACATAGCTGCCTTGAGATACACCATATCTCCCAGCTCAAACTCCAGCTCTTTCCGTCTCCTATCGGCGTAACTCTTCTGCCGATCCTGAGTCTCTCTCATGTTCAGCCTCAAGACACGGATCTTTTCCGTCGTCTCCTGAACAAAATCTACACCAAACATGCTTCTCTCCCCCACTTGAGTCCAGCATAGTGGTGTCCTACATGGCCTCCCATACAGAGCCTCATATGGAGCCATCCCAATATTCGCCTGGTAACTGTTGTTGTACGCGAAATCAACCAGGTTCAGATGATCCGCTCAATGACCACCATAATCTAGCACACACATCCTCAGCAAATCCTCCAAAGTCTGAATCGTCCTCTCTGACTGCCCATCTGTCTGAGGATGATACGTCGTGCTCATATGCACCTTAGTGCCCATCTCTGCCTGAAAAGCCCTCCTGAACTCTGAAGTAAATCTCGGATCCTTGTCTGACACAATACTCGCTGGCACACTGTGCAGCCTCATAATCTCCCGCACATACTTCCTAAGCAAAACTGCCGCTCCATCAGTCTTCTTGATGGCAAAAAAATGTGCTGACTTGGTTAGACGATCCACAATAACCTAAATAGCATCAAAAGTCCGTAACACCGGCAACCCTGTCACGAAATCCATGGTAATCATATCCCACTTCCACTCCGGAATGGGCAAACTCTGCAACATACCACTCGGAACCCGATGCTCAGCCTTCACCAGCTGACACACGTTGCACGCTGCAACCCAGCTAGCTACATCCCTCTTTATCCCGACCCAGTGATAATACTGCTTGAGGTCACGATACATCTTGGTCGCTCCCGGATGAATCGACAACATGCTCGAATGAGCCTCCCTTAGGATCTCTTGCCTCAGATCCTCGTCTTTGGGTACACAGACCCGCCCGTTCACTTGTATCATCCCACTCTCTGAGACCACATACTCTGAACCGGCCGCCTGAGAAGCATCAATCAAACTTTGATCTTTCTCCTGAGCAACCCGAATCCTGCTCAACAGATCTGCCTGGTTAGCTGCCTCTAACCCCAACGGCTCCTGTGAGATCACACACAACCTCAACGTGCTGATCTCGCTCACCAGAGCCTCCATATCTCGCTCCTGATCCGAAGCCGCTCTCTTCCGACTCAACGCATCTGCAACCAGGTTAGCCTTATCCGGATAGTACCCAATCTCTAGGTCATATTCTGCAACTAACTCCATCCAGTGCCTCTGTCTCTGGTTCAGCTCCGGCTGAGTGAAGAAATACTTCAGACTCTTGTGGTCTATAAATACCTGCACCTTCCCGCCATACAGATAAGACCTCCAAATCTTAAGTGCAAAAATCACCGCAGCCAACTCCAGATCATGGGTAGGGTAATTGCACTCATGCTTCCTCAACAGCCTCGAAGCATACGCAATAACCTTCCCCTGCTGCATCAACACACATCCCAGACCAACTCCTGAAGCATCTGTATACACCACATATGGCTCACCCAGCTCGGGTAATGCCAAAACCGGTGTACTAGTCAGCATCTCTTTCAGCTTTCTGAAACTCTTATTGCAAGCTGAAGTCCACACAAACGGAACATCCTTCCCTGTCAGCTTCGTCATCGACTGCGCCATACTCGCAAACCCCTTGACGAACCTCCGGAATCGCTCCGGATCCCACTGCCCTCCGCACACTCTGGAGTAATGAAGCTATTCGTAACTCGCGAATCAAACAACACGTAGGACTCATATCCATCCACAACTAAGGCCCCTGCACAAACCCAATGTGCTTTAAGACCCTACACTCTAACGCAGACTGAATTCAAGCAAGACAAGAATTTAAAAGAAAAGGATCAAGTCTGGAATATACATGTGATCGGTCTGGCGCTAGAACCGCCCACCTCTGCCGAAGTGAAGACCCGCGGAGCTGCTGCGATCTAAGCCATCGGCTGAACTGCCAATGGCTGCACTGTTGTTACCGCCATCTGCTGTAGTCTAGGACACCTGGGCTTGATATGCCCCGGCTCCCTGCAGTGATAGCACACCTGAGCCGCCGCTCCTCTCTCCTCTTCAGACAGTCCGCCACCCTGTGGCCCATGCCACCACACCCGTAGCATCCCGAACCACCCTGACCTCTCTGGCTGGCTCCTGAAGTGCTCTCCCACTTACTCTTCTGACCCTGAGCAGGCTTGCCGCCCCTGCCCAAAACCGCCTACTGCTGAGATCTCCTCTGCTGCTACTGCTGCACCGGTGGACTAACCACCACAACCTGCTTTCTGAGGTCCTCCTCAATCGCCGCAGCAGTCTCAACCAGCTCTGGCCTCGTGGCGAACTTACTCGCCCTGCAGCGAGTCTTCAACTCCGCTCGAAGTCCTCCGAGTAACCTCCTCACCTAGGCCTACTCGCCCTCCATGCCCCTACCAGCATGTACCAGGAGTCGGCTGAACTCCGAATCAAACTCCCTCACAGTCCGATCTCCCTGAGTCAGGTTCAGAAACCTCGATTCCATCCTGTCCACCGCCTCCTGCGGGAAATACTTGGCATTAAACTCAGCAAAAAAATCCTCCCAGACCATCTCGGCCTGCACTCGCCTGGCTTCATCGGCTCTCCACCAGAGATGCGCGTCACCATCCAGATAATGGACTGCCAGATCAACCTAGACACCTGATAGAGCGAAAATTACGCTCCAACCTCCGCCGCCACTCGTCCGCATCCTTAGGCTTGGCACCACCCGAGAAAAACCCGGTGCCAATCCTCTGCATCTGCTCTATCATCCTCAGGTAGGATGGAAGCTCCTCCGCAACCGTCACTCCTGGCTGCACCCCAGCCACTCTCGCCTGAAACCCAACCACTACTGGCTGCACACTAGCCCCACCTGGCTGAACTCCCGGAGCCTGACCCGGAGCCAGTACCCCACCTGGTAACCGCTCCAGAATCAACTGCAGCAAATCCGCCAAACGATCATCTTGGTCTTAGGCCACACCTATGGGAGCACCCCCACCTGGGCCCCCTGCACCACCAGCTACCTCGAGACCCACACTGGCCCCACCAGCCCTCACACTGGCAATCGTAGCAGTCACACCCACAGACCCCTCCTGAAACGCCTGCGAGTCCACCACCTGCTTTTTTGTGGTCTCCTGGGCCACACTTACGGCATCTTACTCACTCTGAAGTCCTCGCCCACGCCCACCACGACCACCACGGCCACCATGGCCCCTACGACCTCTGCCTCTAGCACCTCTAGCCATAACTCTGCACTCACAGCAGATTACTAAGTACTAGAACAAAAACAGAAATCATACAACACTTATCGTGGAATCTCATTGAAGGCTCGGAAGAGATGATCTATGTCCCCAAACCCACACAGAAATCAATCAATTTTCACACAATCAATTAATTAATCACCCGCTCTAGAACCATAAGGGCTCTGATACCAAACTGAAACGACCCGACCCAAAAATTTAAAATTTTTCCCTTCAGATTATTATCATCACAGATAATAATCCTCAATTGGGCCAATACAACATGCGGAAAACATAAAACAATTAGACCAATTCAATCAATTCAATAATCCCATACTTATTAAATATAACCGGTTCAATTCAACAATCCAAACAATAACCAATAAACCAATTAACTATAACTCAGAATTCACTAGCAACCTAGCAATTCTACAACAGCACACAGCCAAACGAGACCCTAGATCATCTCTCCTTCCTGGCCATGATTCCACAATCACATTTTCTCTTTACCTATAACACATGGTAAAAAGAGTTGTGTGAGTATTATCACAAATACTCAGCGACGCGGCCATCCCGTTTGCGAGTTATTTAAGTATAGACATAACAATCAATACAATATCAGGATGAGCACACAAGCAAACAACAAGAACAACCAACACGAACAAGTACAAGGACCCTGTGTCGATCGACACAACCACTAGGTGTCGATCGACATGACTCCGTCCTGTGTCGATCGACACGCCACCCTGGTATCAATCGATATGACTCTGCCCGTGTCAATCGGCACACCACCCTGGTGTCGATCGACATGACAACCGAGAAACGAGTCTATCCTCTCGTGGCTCGAATCTGTCGCGATTTGTCGAATCACCTGCACAATTCCAACCACAAACACACGGAACACCAAGCAAATGCATTCCATCAATCCCTATGCCCACACAAACCCATGATCACGCACTCACCTCGAAGAATCAAAATGAGAATGGAACTAACGGTTACAAGAAGACTTGTACACGACGAACCACTGGTCCAAAACCAAAACGGACAAGACATTGCTACGCGTCGGTATACGGATCGTCTCCAGAATCCTTCTGGTTCGATCGGAAATCAACCCCAAAGCCGACAGATCGCAGACAACTAATCTGCACATATCCAACGAGTTCAAACAGCCGTAACTCGATGAATAATCAACGAAATGACGAACCATTTTCTCCTATATCAAGAGCAGAGATCGGAGAACTTACCCACCAAGTTTCACCCCAATCCGTCTCGAATATCCCAGCCGTTTGCCCTCTCAAACTTCCGAACAGAAGCTGTTCTCACTCACAAAACCTCGCACAACTCCTTTGATCAAAAGACTCTCCCTCAAACCCTCTTTCTCTCTGAGTTTTTGGCCAAAACGAGGACAAACGCAACTGCACCAACCTTTTATATAAACCCTAAGGTGTCCCTTAAACCGCTCCCCAAACCGGCAATCAGAAACCGAAACCGTCGGTCTGATTTTAACTCATGTCGATCAACACACAACCCCTATGTCGATCAGCACAACGCCCGACCTAACTTCTCACAAGTACAAAAACTCACGTGTCGATCGACACACACACCCTGTGTCGATCGACACCCACCAAAATCCACTTTTTGGTTCACGGGCGTTACACTTATAATCATGGCGCTTTGCTCTGAAGAAATCTTACCAGTTACCAAACCCTTAACGTACTTTTTATGGACGGCATCATCTGAATCGCATCTGCCAATGTTTGCTTAACCGTCAAATCTTGTAGCATTTCCTTACACTTCGCCTCCTCTAAATCATTCTGTGATTTCCTTGGAGGTACTGGGTAAGGGACAGGGGGTCTGTAGACACGAGATCGAACCTTATCAAAAATCTCATTCGGCCTTACTACCTTAGAAGTTTGTCCATCAACTTCTTCATCCTTTTTTGTTTCCGGAGCAGGTGCTCCCTCTGCTGGAGCAGATGCTCCTTCTGGGCAGTTTTCAGCCTCTACCCTTACGACTGCTGGCAGAACTCTTCCACTTCTCAGTTCTATGCATTGACGAACTCCCTGGGGTTTGCATCCATTTTACCAGGGAACACTCCTTGTGGTCTCTTGATTACATCAGCTGTTTGAGCAATCTGAATATCGAGCTTCTTCATGTGGTTGCAAACTGCCTCAAGCCGACCATTAAGGTCCGAATACATAGCATCTACCTTCGTGTTGATCTCAGTGGCGGATTTTTGTTGATTTGCCATCAGCTGCTGCATCATACCGTTCAATTCATTTTGGGAAGTACTTACTAGAGCTCTGAGGAGCCTGAAAGTTAGAGAATTGCGTTTTCTGACCTTGAAAAGGGAGGAACGTTTTTCCTTGGAAATTCTGAGGGTAGGTCTTTTGAAAAGTCTGATCCTGAGGCTTCTGGTTCTGGAGGCCGGTTTGCTGCGGATAAACCTGGTCCTGTGGGTTCTCTACATTCGTACTTCGATAGGAGAAATTTGGGTGACTCCTATAATTTTGGTTGAACCTGCGGTTTCGAACAAACCCTTGGCCATTCACGTAGCTGACCTCCTCCTGATCACTGCCTCCTTCCTCAACTATCTCCTCAGTGAGTGGCTCACCATCCTCATCTGCAAAGTGAACCATCCTTTGGTTCGCTTTGACCAACAGGTTGACCTTAGCCGTAAGATCATCAATCTTTTGAGAGTCCATTCCACTGGATTTCGTAGTCCGATCATATTCCTGGGACTTGTTGCTAGAACTCGCAGCCAAGTTCTCAATGAGCTTATGCGCACCCTCTCTAGTTTTAGTCATGAAGTCTCCATTGCTAGCAGCATTAAGCGCATTCCTATAGTCCTAGTCAACACCATCGTAGAAGATACTAAGCAAATTCTCATCGGTGAAACCATTGTGTGGGCATTCCCTTTTATACTCCTTGAACCGTTCCAATGCCTCACAAAAGGACTCTCCTGAATGTTGTTGGAACGAGGAGATTTTGTTCTTTAGGCTCACGGTCTTAGTCTTCGTGTAGAAGTGATCCAAAAATGCGGCTCTACATTGTGCCCAATTCGTAATGGATCCAGCAGGTAGAGACAAAAGCCAACGCGAAGCCTTATCCGCGAGTGAGAAGGGGAATAGCTTGCACTTTAGGAAATCCGGGTTCATCCCATTAGAACTCATCGTGGAGCAGATCTCCTCGAAGTTTTCTATATGGTCCATCGGAATTTCTGCAGGCAATCCATGGAACAATTGCTGCTTAACCAGCGATATCATCTGCGGTTTGATCTCATAATCATTCTGTTCAACAGCAGAGGGAACTATAGCAGCTCGGTTCCGGTAGAAAGCATGGGGATTGTCCATATCCCCTATGGCACGCTGCTACTCACGCTCGCGTTGTTGCTGCTGTTCGCGCGCGTGCTGCTGTTGCATCTGAGCCATTTGCTCTTGCAGCCTTTGCAGCTCAGCCGCCATGTTGTTGTTGCCTTGTTCGCCCATATCAGTGGGATTAGGCCTTTGTCGTCTGTTTTCTCATTCTAGTCTCGAAAGTTCCGGGTTACTCAAAGTGACGAGGGGAGTTTGAAGATTTCTCCTTGTTGTCCTTGAGTTCATACACTTGAAACACACGCAAGAGAAACAAAAGAACGAGTTTAGTACTTAGTCTGAAATCGTAAACGAAAATTAGAGGTATCGAGTTGGTCCCCGTCGCAATGGCGCCAATTTGATGAAAGTCGTTTTACCGGTTTCAAAAATATAAAATCTAGAATCACTACTTCGAATGTAGAATAGTATAGGTTCGTTAAGGGACCAACAATACACTCTAATCCTATGGATTACAAGTTCAGCTAAGCTATTAAAAGAGGTTTAAATGTCACGATTTATCAAAGCAAACAAAGGTAGGATTCGGTGTAAACAATAAGTGGAAAGGCGTTAGATCTAGAACTCAAGTTATGAACCAATCTAGAACTCAACTATATATTCAAGAGGACCCACTGTCGTGGCATCAACTACTTCAACAATCAATCTAACACTCTAAACTGTCGTTTGAGGTCACAAAGAATGATGAGCATTAAACGTATAGGATCGATTTGTTCACGTGTTGCTTTAGCTTTAACTGTCGTTGGCTAAAGACAACTCGCCCATCTAAGTCAATTTCAGCAATTCACAACACTTTTGATGAATGAGTTCAACCTAAAATCAGAGACTAGGTGATCAAATTAGTCTAGGCAATACGATCGACTATAGACGGAGATATCAAGTGATGTTTCAAAACCTATCTATGCTTAGTTATGATTCTCTAACCCCATCGAACCCTCAACCTAACAAAGGGGATTACTCGCACATATTCAAGCAAACAACAGCAGCAAAAGAGAATAGAAACTTCATTGAATTGAAATAGAAGAAAGTAGGGTTTAAGAAATCTTCAACAATAACGTGGAAAGCAATCCTCAAGCTTACAAACTCTAAAAACAAGTATCAAATCTCTCTCTCACTAGTGTTTTCGTCTCTTTGCTTTGTCGTGATCGCGTGATGTCCAAAAGGATAAAAAAACTCTCCCCTTAAAGGCCCACGGCGGCTGGCAAAAGATTAGGGCCTCCAATTAGGTTTAATGAATATTTCCTTAAATGGATCGTCTGGGAGCAGGTGCTCCCTCTTCTGGGGCGGGTGCTCCCTTTTCTTCAGAATATTCCAAAAAGATCCAGATTCCTTCCTTTTTCACCAAATCCAATTGCAAGTTCAATCCTTCATTCCAGCTGCATTTTAGACCTAGAATGACTCAAAGTAGAGTGAAAGACTCGATAAAAAACTATAAAACAAAGGTTAGAATGCGCCAAAAACGCATTATATCGAAACTTTATCAACACCTAACAAGTAAGCTCTGTAATAGAATGATGAAGATATTACTCCCTCACAAAGGATTAATCAAAATCGATGAAGAAGCAAAGAAATATCGATTCAGAACTAATCGAATTTGAACTTGAAAAACATATGTGGAAATATAAAAATAAAACTAGAACAAAACCAAAAAATATATTACAAACAAAATCGGCTAAAGACGGAGATTAGTTCTGATTTATACAAAATCAAAAACGAGAATCCGAAAAGAAAAGGTACATGAAATATCCTAGTCCATCGAGTCTCTAATTGTTCCACATCCAATAATTTGAAGCCTCCGTTGACATCAATTCTCACGAGCCATGTCTTGCCAGATCTAAAACCAAAATCCAAAGGCCCTCAAGCACTTGTTTGTCGGAAAATGGAAGAGTTAAGGAACAAAGTCTCAAGAAACCTAATATAAACTTGACCACTGAAGTTAACAAAAAAGATCACGAATAACAAAACGAGTAAAATTTAACGGAGCTCATAGTCAAATCGATTCTCTGCATCCACCCCTAGAAATTAGTTGTGAAAGATTTTATCATGGAAATGCCCGAGAACATAATGTAAGAATCCAACCAAGATATGCAATAATATTTAAGAATGGAGAAGCAATAAGAAGCGTTTCATATATCTTATATATGAAAATTGACAATGAAAAGAAACTAGTAAGAAAAGAAATTGAGAATGTAACATAAGAAAGATGAAATATTATATGTAGTAAAAGGTTTGGAACTTACCAATCATTACTAACTCCAAAAGTAAATCTAGTTCACAAAAATATGAGATTTTACAACGAAAACAAAAAAAAGCGAAACTAATCTACAAAACTCTTGTTAGTTCTAGTCGAATGAATCTCTCATTTTTTCTAATTTGGATTCTTGGATCTACCTCTAAAGTTCGACCATTTTTCCTTAGAAACATGCATGTCACTCTAAACCTCTCATATGAACGTGAACCTCGTAGATGATGCCTTGTAAACTTTTGATGATCTCAATCGTCCATCTTGAACACCATCTCCAACCACGAGAACCTATCCACAACAAAAATTGATCTTCAACAATTACAACATGTACCTTAGTTTCAGGGCATGCTTCCTATGTTATAATAAATTAATTCGTCTAGGGCCTTGGATAATTTATATATATAATTAGTGAGTTTTCTCTCGTCTTACAGTGTTCACATCAGCAAAACAAACAATTTTATATTAAAAACTATTTTAAATATTCATCTAATTCATATTAATTGTAGTTTTAATGCATAACTCTCAATTTATATAATATAAAACACAATAAATTAAGTAAAATATGAAGAATAACATCATTAATATTAATATATGAAAAATGAGATAAAATTACAATGAACTTGATAGAAATTAATAACTCAAATAATATACTAATAAAAGTAGTTACAATAATATAATTTTGGATTGAAAAATATGGATTTAATTATAAATACTTGTATGAAGAATGGCAAAATTTGATAGAAAGATGCACAATCTCACTTAAATTGTTTTTAAGAAAATGAGTGTTATTGTATAAAAACAAAATAATTTAAATAATATAGAAAACTGACAAGGATGAAAAATTGGTTTCCGGTCCAACAGTTTATGGAAAGTACAATGCCCATCGAAGCTGTGACAGTTTATGTGGCAAGTGCTTACGGGTTGTATCTTGGTGAGTGCTAACTTACACTATCGAGGTATCAGATGTGACACACAGTGTACACAGTGTGGTATGGAGGAGACAATAAATCATGCTTTGTTTGAATTCCCTCCCGCCTTTCAAACATGGGCTTTGTCGAAAATTCCTACAGCACTAGGTGTCTTTCCGGTATCATTTGTATTTACTAATAAAGATTTCCTATTTTGGCAGGTGCCTACCGGATATCGGAATGAGATATTCCCATGGCTTCTCTGGTATATCTGGAAAGCACGGAATGATAAGACTTTTAGAGGAATTGACGTGGATCCAAACCTCATTGTCCAGAATGCAGAGGCGGAAGCTATAGCTTGGGAGAAGGTTGAATCCGAGGAAGAGCCAAAAATTTTAAGGGATGTGGGGTCAACAGTGGGACACCCGGATTATCAAGGTTTGAAATGCTATATTGATGGATCTTAGAAGGACAGTGATATCGTATCTGGTATAGGATGGTTTAGCTTTTATGATGAAGACTCAACGATTGTGATGGAGGCCTAAAACACACGTCGTAGTATATTCCCACTGCACTCAGAGGTAGAAGCACTGTTGTGGGCGATCCAATGTATGCTATTTCAGCAAAGGACGGAGGTAGCTTTCACGAAAGATTGTTCTGACTTAGTGAAGGTGGTGTCTACACCGAAGCAGTGGCCAGCGTTTGACGTCTATCTTGATGAAATACTGAAGCAGAAGGAGAAGTTCACTTATTTTTCGCTTTCACTCATTCTGCGCACATTGAATTCAAAAGTTGACCGGCTGGAAAATTGTGCACACATAGCTAATCGTAATGTTCTTTTTGTAAGCTTGTCACCACCTGATTGGGTAACCAATTGGTGGTAGCGCCTATCTTAATGATGTCGACAAAAAAAAAATTAAATAATATAGAAAATACAAGAATATGATAGATTTGATTGGTACTCATAAAATATTTTTTAAAATCCAACAGAAAGTACTTGAAATTGGCCATTTCAAATTTCAGAATGAATTTTCAATTTATTACTGTAAGTACTCTCTACAAGATAAAGGGTCAAAAGATTGTCACGAAAACCGTTTTTTCCCATGAGGTTCACATCTGACTTTTGTTACTACGTGTCAGTAAACAATTCGTTACTTTTCAATGAAAAAAATTATTCTCAACAATATTTATGTTGTATATTGCTTGATAAAATTTAAATTTACAAGTTTTAAGTATTAAAGTTTGAAATATTATATTTTATGAACTATATATGTTGTATATTAAGAGATTTTTTTTCTTTTTTGTAATAACACCTCCATTTTTTTTATACAAGTTGTTTAAATTTAATTATATATCAATTATATTACAATTGAGCGGGTAAGGATAATGGATTGGATATCCGGCGGGTCAATAAATTTTTACAAGATACCCGTTGAATAGGATACTCGTTTTTTGCGAATCGGATAGAAGTATTATTTTTCAAATACCGGTTAGAGTCGGATCGGGTAACAGATACTCCAAATTTTCAGGGTATCTGTCTTATGTCCAGCCTTGGGAAAAATAGTCCGATTTTGACGATTTGAGTTTGGCACTGTTTGGGTGACGCATGTAAATTCGTAATAAATAATTAATTTAATTTTTTTGATTAAGTATCTTTGATCGGTAATTAACGTAGCGGATACGATTATGATAACGGTAAGAGTATTTGTACAGTATTGTGGTTATAAATGTTAATAGTTATCAGATAATATAATTGGGAGGCCGAACATAAGACGGGTACCCTGGAAATTTGGACTATCCGTTACTTGATCCAACTCTACCAAATATTTGACAATCAATATCCTTACACGATATGCAAAAAGCGAGTACCTTATATAATGGGTATCTGACAAAAAATTTTTGATCCGCCGAGTACCCGATCCTTTACTCTTATCTGCCCAATTGTAACATAGTTTATCTATAATTAAAGTTAAACAACTTATATACCAAAGAAATGAAATAGTTATTAGGAAAAAAAAAATCTCTTAATAGATAGCATATAGTTCACAAAATATAATATTATACAAACTTAAAACTTAAAACTTGTAATCCATCATTTTCAAAATTATCGATGACAATTCAAAAACACAAAAGATTAACGTTGTGAGTATTTATACTATACTATATATTATACAATTTATTTTATAACTGAGTTTATCAAATAATAGTGATATAAAATGCGAGTATTTACGGGTTGGGTAGCAAATCGAGTACGAAGATGGGTAACGAGACGGGTAGTGGAAAAAAATGATACCCTTTACCCGACCCTTATCCGCGGGTATCAAAATTATAGTACCCTTTACCCGACTCGAACGTTACGGATACTCTATTTTTCGAGACGAGTACGAGCCGGATAACGGATAAATGATGGATAACGGGTATTTGTGTCCAACCCTAATAATTGGTATGAATGTATGATGAGTATGACGAGACAAATTTTACTAGGTCTTTTATATCAGGGTGAAACATAAAACGATTAACACAAATATAGTATAACGTTTTTTTAGGTCACACAATTATAGAATAACAAAGTATTCAAAACGTAAATAGAATTTTTTTGGAAAAAGAAGAAAGTATTCAAAATGTTGACTGAAATGTAATAACTGTAAGTGGAAGGTTAAACTCACTGTTTGTGAAAACCGGATCGGATGATGAACCGGAAAGCTTTCTAGGTCATGGATTAACCCCATCTAGCCGGTTCAATCTGGTTTATATAATATATACTGTATGTTATATATATGGTATGTGTATATACTCTAATATAAGTACTTTACCCTAATTTACATCATTTTTTCTCATTAAGTACAATAATAAACAAAACCGTATTACAAATTGGAAAAACGGTCATTTTAATACCGAATTATCTGTTTTGAGCCAAAATAAGTACTAACTTTCTAATGAGTCAAAAAAATACCAAATTTTGGATGACTCGGCCAAATTAGGTATAAAATTAGTCAACTCTAACAGCCGTTAAAAAGCTGTTAACTACCGTTTACTTTATCCGTTAAGTTTCAAATCGGCGTCGTTTTGAAATTAGAAAAAAAAAAACCTCATAAGGTCATTTTAATACCAAACTTTCCATTTTGAGTCAAAAAATACCAAATTCTTAATGAGTCATAAAATACACAAACTTATGTTGACTCAACCAAATTAGGTACTTTAGCCAGAACCAAGATCTGGAGGGATGGAGAGCCGAGATCCTTGAAGGCCATAGCCTGAGTCCAGAGACATGTTAAAATACGAGATCCCTGGAAACCGTAAGTTGAATCTGAAGACCTAGAAGGGTGAACCTGCTCCTTAGGACCGAGCTGCATAGGAGTGATATCCTAAGCAACTGTTATCCCTTTCCTTTTTTTTTGGAAAAAGAATAGAAAATTCAACTGTTAGGCCCATCCGAGGTTGCCAAAACCTCGGGATTAAGTCTAACGACGCATGAGTACTTACCGGTAAAGTAAAAGGAAACTAACAACCCCAAACAGAGTGATGATGTTACTTAGCTGGAGTTTTGATGACGAGTCTTCTTTTATCTGCTCGTTCTTTGTTTTTTCTTTCTTGAAATGTTGGTCGAATCTTTTTGGTGCTTTGATGTCGTTGTCTGCTCTAAGTGCAAAGCCGATCAAGCTTCTGAGGATCTCGTCTCTCTATTCTTCGGATCTGGACTCTGGTCTTAAGTTAACTAATTTTATACCTAATTTGGCTGAGTCAACATAAGTTTGTGTAGTTTATGGCTCATTAAGAAGTTGGTATTCTTTTGGCTCAAAATAGAAAGTTTGGAATTAAAATGATTTTAGGAGGTTTTTTTTTTCTAATTTTAAAACGATGCCGTTTTGAAACTTAACGGATAAAGTAAACGGTTTTTAACGGCTATTAAAGTTGACTAATTCTATACCTAATTTGGCCGAGTCAACCAAAATTTGGTTTTTTTTTACTCATTAGAGTGTTGGTACTTATTTTTGGATCAAAACAGATAGTTCGATATTAAAATGACCGTTTTCCCATTAAAAATTATATCTTCTCTAAAACTGCTGCCGCCCATCTCTCCTCTTGAACTTATTCTTCAACCTCTCTTCTTTTAATCAAAGCTTAATTTTATGTAATCATTCTTTTGATTGTTTGTTTTTTCATTTCATGCATCTCTAAATTCGATTAAAATCAATAAAAAAAGATAGAAACATCAAACGAAAAAGGTCAAACAGTAAGAAAACATCAACTAAAAAAATGGAGAAAGACTTAAAATTCAAAGCCGGGTTTTGGTGGTTCACCGGTTTGAGTCGGTTCCCCGGTTTTGGTCGGATTTTCCGGTTTTATCCAATCACCAATTCCCCAGTTTTGGCCGGTCTGGTCCGATTTTCAAAACATTGGTTAAACTATTGAAACTAACCCCTTATTTAATAAAATTAAAACACGTGGAAAAATACAAAATTTATATAGTAAAGATCATGATAGTTATTATGCAAACGAGATGAAATGAGAAAGAAAAACATATAAACCGAATTTTAAAAAAAGGTTTACATATAAATTTTAACGATAATTATAATTTAATTTTAAATAATTGTTATCATGCCAATAAAATATTAATCAAATTTACTAAAAAAAAACACTCTTATTTTAGCATGGAAGTGGTTTTGAATTTAGGATGAGAATCTCAATTTTTTTTTTTGTGCAACGATTGAATTGATATCCTGAAAAGCAACCCGGAGAAGAGAAGAAAGCCAACAAAGCTTGTTGAGAACCTGACTCGTCAATAAGAGGCATCGTCAAGACTCCAACAACCCACGTCGTAGTTTCCTTCCTCAAGCGAAGGCCGGAGCACGAGACAAGCAAAATCAACAACACAAAAAGAGCCATAACCTGAGAACAAAGACCAAGGAGAACGGTAGTGAGAGAAGGTTTGACGCCGGCGTCACCGGCATTGAAAATCTGATATGAATTGAGTGCCTCGATTCTTGTGCTTGGGAGAGAAAGTGCGACTAAGGCGACTCTCAGAATCTCAAATTACCACTAGACTACAATTATCTTAAAATAGAATCTAGTGGTAAAATAATTTTACGGCAACTCTCAGAATCTCAAAAAAATCTCTTACCTCAAATTTACCACTAGATTACAATTATTCTTTTAGAAAATAGAACCCTAAAATTATACAATACTAGAATTTATACCCACGCGTTGGGTGGGATTTTAGTTCTAAACTGCTAACAATGCAAATAATTGTACGTATATAAATATTTTTATTTTAGCTTTAAACAATGTAATCCATCATCTCAAAAATTATCGATGACAATTCAAAAACACAAAAGACTGATGTTGTGAGTATTTATACTATATTACTAGGATTTAACCCGTGATACACCACGAGTCTATGTTTTTTTTGAAATTTTTATATCTATTTAATTTTAATGTTTGTATTGTTAGAATATCACAGTGGTTACTATATTTTAACGTTTGTATTGTTTGTATTTTATCTTTGTTTTAATTGGTTTGAATCTCTGACTTTAGTGTAGACTACGATTCATTTTTGTATACATCAGTTTCTTATATGAGAATATAAATGTTATGACGTAGTTCTACAGAATAGCCGATTATTCCGAATAGCGAATATATAAAAGACAATGGGATAATTCTTATTTGATAAGTTAAACGCACATCATAGTAATACAAATATACCACGCTCAAACAAAATACCAACAACTGATAACTTAACAGACTTAAAAAAAGACATTAAACCACATAACAAACTTCATAAACATCAAAATCCTTTCCCATTTTCGATCATCTAATAGGTAATAAGCTTTTAAGACCCGTGATTTAGGAGTTTATTGTCGATTTAATTTGTTTCCATAGAGAGATTTTTCGATTTAGGAAGAGAGAAGAAGCTTTTAAGACCCGTGATTTAGGAGTTTATTGTCGATTTAATTTGTTTCCATAGAGGGATTTTTCGATTTAGGAAAAGAGAAAAAGCTTTTAAGACCCATGATTTAGGAAGAATGATGAATATTTTCGATCATCTAATAGGTAATAAGCTTTTAAGACTCGTGTATCATAAATTATTGTCGATTTAATTTGTTTCCATAGATCGACTTTTTGATTGGAAAATATCTTAGATTAGGAGTGTCTGGAATTTGATTGGCAATATCCTAGATTATGAGTGTTTAGAAACAAACTTAAAACTGCAAAAATAATAATATAGACCTGTGATTTAGGAGTGTATTGTCGATTTAATTTGTTTCCATAGAAGGATTTTTCGATTTAGGAAGAGAGAAGAAGCTTTTAAGACCCGTGATTTAGGAGTTTATTGTCGATTTAATTTGTTTCCATAGAGGGACTTTTCGATTTAGGAAAAGAGAACAAGCTTTTAAATCCATGATTTAGGAAGAAAGATGAACATTTTCGATCATCTAATAGGTAATAAGCTTTTAAGACCCGTGATTTAGGAGGAATGAAGAATATTTTATATTTAGAATATGGAAAAAGTTTGTTTCCACATAACAAACTTCATAAACATCAAAATCCTTTCCCATTTTCGATAATCTAATAGGTAATAAGCTTTTAAGACACGTGATTTAGGAGTTTAATGTCGATTTAATTTGTTTCCATAGAGGAATTTTTCGATTTAGGAAGAGAGAATAAGCTTTTAAGACCCATGATTTAGGAAGAAGAATGAATATTTTCGATCATCTAATAGGTAATCAGCTTTTAAGACGCGTGATTTAGGAGAAAGGAAGAATATTTTAGATTTAGGATATGGAAGAAGTTTTTAAGACTCGTGTATCATATATTATTGTTGATTTAATTTGTTTTCATAAAGTGACTTTTTGATTTTTGATTGGCAAATATCCTATATTAGGAGTGTTTGAAAACAAACTTAAAATGCTGGAAAAATAATATATAGATATATTATATAATTTATTTTATCAAATATTAGTGATATAAAATACGGGTATTTATGGGTCGGATAGCAAATCGAGTATAAGGACGGATAACGAGACGAATAAGAAAAAAAAGATTCTTTTTATCTGACTTTTACTTATAGGTATCAAAATTATAGTACTATTTATCCAACTTGGGATACCTATTTTTCGACATGAAAGCCGGGTAAAAGTACTGGTAACGGGTATATATGCGCAGCAACCTACTTCTCTCTCGACACATTCACTTTATTTTCTCTCCATTCCGTAACAGATTCTCACTTGTCTCTTACTTTATCTACATCGTCTCTCTTTCGCTTTTTGGCTTCGATTGGCCGTACAGTACTGATTATCCATGGCCGCTTCTTACCGAAGCACCGACTTGTTTCCTTCCACTACTGGTAAGCCTCGTGGGTTTCTCTTAAAACGAAGAAAATGTTTGAACCTTTTGATTTCATCCTCGAAGTGGGTTTCTTGTTTCGTCATTTTAAAGAAGAGATTTTGTCCCTTCTACTGTTGTTGTAACTTGTAAAGCTTTGCCCTTTTGGCCTTCTTGTTACTATTGAGTCTTGGGTTTCTCCAATTCACTTTGATCGTACTATTTTGAGTAATCATCACTGTCTTTGTGCTTATATCTGGTCCTTTGGATTGTTAGGTTCACTTCAGGCATTAAACATGCTAGAGAGGGATATGGTAGAGAGGTTAACAAATGACCAGAGTGTTCTTCAAGATCAGGTAAATTGATTATCGCATTTGCTCTGTCTTATAATGTCAAATGTTTATTGGTTTTGTTTTGTATATAAGTACATTGCAAATTCTCCAAAATTGAAATATCGTTTGTATGACATTTGTGTTAAGATTTTACAGGACACGACTAGCGTTCGCCCTTTTTATGGTGATCCGTTTTCTGAGAGTTCCTGCGGTTTTAACACAGAGTCATTTCATATTGGAGGTTAGACCTGTATGATACTTTGATCAGTTCTCCAGCATTTCACTGTAACTTAGTGGGTACAACTAATCTTTTGCTTGTTCTCTCTTTGTAACTCGGTGATCTTTTTTAACAAATTCATGTGCAACTTGATTACATTTTTCTCTCTCTTTGCTATCCGCTTTTACAGAAGAACAAGAACTTATTATTGTTTTATCTTGTTCTGCGTTTATGTTGTTTCACCAGTGAAATGATTCTTCTTTCTTAAACTGAAGTCCACCTACTTATGCAGGCTGTTCAAAATTGTTATCTTTGTTTATGTTTTACATTTTCTTCTAGGTGCATTAGAGAAAACATTGCCACATGCTCATGAAGAATCTTCACCACTTGTTCATTTCTTCTTCACCATGTTTGTCTTGTGACCTAAATTGCGGATTTTATTGCTTCTTAGCTGTTATTGTAGTACTTTCGTTGTTGCTCATTGATGCCGTCGTTTTTTCACAGGCTGTGAAAGTGCTGCTGATACTCCAAGGTCGTACCTTTCACATAATGATATTCTAAGCTTTGAACAAGTTTCTCCTGTGCGTATATCATCTAACCAATGCCTTTTTATTTTACTTGCTTTTAATTTGTGTTGTTCATGATGTGTGAATGTGTTAATTTATTTCCTATTCCTTCTTCAATTGATATAGGGCATCTACAATGAGAGGTTTTATCATGGTAGTGTACCATTGGATTTTCAGAGGTCGTTTAAGTCTACCAGAAGTCAATCATCTCAGCAACATTATGGTGACACATACGCTGATGATTCAAGACATTTCTTTCCTTTTGACTCATCAAATCAGCAGTACCTAGCCCCTGAAAATATTCATGTTTCTCCAGAGTTTCACATGTTTCAGGTGAACTCTAGACATTTCGATAGATATGCGAATGAACGAAATAATAGCGAGACTGATTATATCATGCGCTCTATGGGAAACCCTGGCCTAAAAAATAATATATTTGGAGAACCTAGGGGTCTAAACTTCAATCGCTTCAGTGGAGATAAAATGTTTCTTCCAATGGCATCTACCAGAACAAGTATGAAGCACCTTGGTTCATCCGAGTTATCTGCAAATGATTTCGATATGGTTAGTTTCTGCAATCACTACCTCTACAACTCATGGGCTTTTCCTTTACAGTCTTTATATAGCTTTACTTATTCAGCTTCTTGTAACCTATACACCGTTTAAGGCTTTTTTTGCTCTCCTTAAAGGATCTTTCCTTTACATTCTCTCTAAGGCTTTACAGTCTCATAACGTAGATCTAATTACTGAAATCTATGCAGGGTTCACCACATGAAGTCTCGGATGATGCTTTTGAATCTGCTGCAAGCTTAAGTTACCGAGAGCATGCTTATAATCAATGCAAAAGAGGCTCTTTCTCTGCTTCTTCGTCTACCCCAAATTGGAAGAATGATTATAACTTGCCACCATTTGATGAAGCCAGAAATGGAAGCTACAGCGACCTCTGCCACTGCCCTGCCATGCTTGGTATGTATACGGAGAGAAACAGAGGGCCTAGATCATCAAGGCTAAACGGTAAAAGTAAAATGATCACTTATGATTGCATTGATCGTTTTTGTCAACAAGATCTGCTCTCCCAGTTCAGGGACGCAAAGTTCTTTGTTATTAAGTCATATAGCGAGGATAATGTTCACAAGAGCATAAAATATTGTGTTTGGGCAAGCACCAAAAATGGAAACAAAAAGTTGGATGCTGCCTATCGTGAAGCAAAGAAGAAAGAAGTGGCATGTCCAGTCTTTCTTTTGTTTTCGGTAAATCGCCTAATCTTTCTTCATCACAAACCAAAAGTTTCTTGAAAGCTGTGAATGTTGAGACTCTGAATTTTCTTGAAAGCTTGTTTATTAATTCATGCATGAAACTGCATTGACTGGCCTGTCTTCCTAGTTTGACTGTCACTGCAGCAATCTATCTCAAGCTATATCTGTGTATCTATACTTCACTTCACTGAGATGTTACTGATTATGTTCTTTTTGTATCGCTTTGGCTTTAGCTCTTAAACTCCAAATAGAAGAATGGCTAAAGATATTTATTTTCAGGTGAATGCCAGTGCCCAGTTTTGTGGGGTGGCCGAGATGGTTGGACCGGTTGACTTCAACACTAGTGTAGAGTACTGGCAACAGGATAGATGGTCAGGACACTTCCCGGTCAAATGGCTTATTGTCAAAGATGTTCCCAACAGTATGTTTCGTCACATTATACTTGAAAACAATGACAATAAGCCTGTCACTAACAGTAGAGACACCCAAGAGGTAAAATTTTCACTGTCTTTCGTGATTTATGCATAACGTTACTGTCACTGCACCGGGAGATTGATGCTTATATTAAATCTTGTATCATTTTATTTACTCATATACTAGGGCAGCTATATATCTCCACTCTTTTGTGGTCTCCAACTCTTTTGCAGGTTGGACTGCAACATGGTATAGAGATGTTAAATATATTTAAGGGCTGTGAGATGCGTTCTTCACTCCTCGATGACTTTAGTTTCTATGAAGAGCGACAGAGAGCGATTCAAGACAGGAAAGCCAGACAACGTGCTGTTCTTGAAATTCTCAGCGCCTCAGCGACCTCTGTCCCAACACATCCCACAAGTTCTCTCCACGATGACTTTGTAAGGGAAATGTCCAAGAGCTTTGCAGAGGCTTTGGCCTTGCAACACAAACCCATTTAGTTTTAAAAAACCTCAGACTTAAGGTTTTGATTATGGTTTTCTACTCTTGATTATGTACTACTGACCACAGACTTGAGGAGCATAGGTTGTAAGATAAATTCAAGGTTCTAAAAATCTGACACTTATTAGACGGTCTAGAATGACCACTGAAAAACCAACAGTTTTTTTGGTTTAGGCGGGCGCCTAAACAGTCTAGGTGGCCAAGTAATGGTTCTAAACTCCCATTTAATACATCTAGAGACTTATTGGCCTCTAACCCGCTGCATAAACTGTATCGAACCTATCCGCATTCCCGATAATTTCAAGGCTCTTTAAAATGTCGCTTCCGTACTCTCTAAGATGTACCCACATGTCCTGATTTTGACCAAATCAGCGGTCTAGGCGGCCGAGTAATCTATCTAACCAGCTGTCTAAACGGTTTAAACACTAGATGACATCCGAAAGATTGCTTGTGTCGAGGGAAGAGATCCGGTTAAGTGGGAAATTCACTCATTACAACAGATGTCCGAACAAAGAAACACTTAAAAGAAAGATAGTTTTTGAAAATCTGAAGCATAGGGGCAAAAGCACTAAGACCACATGGTAAAGAAAGATTACAATCCCTAATGTCACGTGCCTTCTGTCTAGGTCAAAGCCATTCTAGGAAAGATCGAGATGAATGAGACAGCCATCGAAGCCACGGCTAGAGCCACAACTGCACGACTGTCCTTCGCGGAAGCTGATCCGGTCTTCTCATCGGCCGTCGCTGGAGTTGCTGGAGATTTCCCTGCCGGTGCCCCGACCGTTGGTGAAGTGGCATTGCTTGTGAATACGGCTGCGTCTGGTGAGCTCGGCGATATCCCAAGAAGCTCTGTTCACATTTTAACGTAACGTCACTTACAAAAAAATGTATTTTATCAAAAAAAGAAGTCAATTTGTCAAAAAGATTATTTTATTACAAGAATTGTAAATACCTATTCCTTTTTTTGTTTATTAATTTCAACTAATTTTTACACTTTTTCCTTATATAACGCGGCATTATTATCGGTACTTTGTATGGTTTAAATATCCAACATGAATCAACTCAATGTGAAATATTTCAGAGCAGTGAAGAGAATAATTATTTTACGAGTAAATTCATAAGGGACCAACAGAAAATCAAATTTTTATAGCAGACTATAAAATAAGTATAAATTGATGTGTAAATAAAGTAGGTTATACTTATTTATAAATGAATAACGACTTAAATGCGCTTCTCTGTAAATATAGTTGCAACCCGATGCAATTGTCGCATTAAAGTATGGATAGCTAGTTGGTTGCTGGTTAGTTTCTGGTTCAATTAAAGCATATAAATTAATTTTCCTATATAGATCCGTTAGACGAAATTAAACTACTGATTAATAATTAATTAATTAAATTACAAAACTCATTAACTTGTCGCACATGTCGCATAAAAGTATATGTCTATTTATTTTATATAGCCATGTGACTTCATTATAAATATAGATAGAGAATTTCGGTAATATGCTTTTTAACTTTCCTCAACTGTGCTATGATAAGATATTGGTTCAATAACCGTAATTGTATTTGTACATTTTAATGTTGTAAAGTATAAATTGTGGATTGTCGGTTGCAAGTTTCGGAATGTGACTATTCTAAAGTTAAAGAATGAATTGAATATATTTGTTGTGTGATAAATTAACTTTTGTTATAATCAATAATAATAAGATGTTAATAAAAAGTTTTCAAAGATATTCATTAACTTTTTTTTTTGTTAAACAAGATTTTTATTATTTATTTAATGCATTACATATATAACATACAACTTAAATTCTTTAGTATTAAATAATTATATGCATATATAATACTCAAACATAGGTATATGACATATGAAATATAAAATATACATAGATTTCTACACTAAAAATCTTGTTGTGAAATCTTAGTTTATTTTGAGTCTTTCGACCAATAATGTTCGTTCTTCTTCCGTTTTTTTTTTTTTTTTTTTTTTTTTTGGTTTGTTTTGGAATGATTTTAATTTTTTTATGTCGGCATGATTGTTATAGCTAGGTAACCTCCCTCAATATCAGAATAATTTACATGTCCAATGCCCACAAAGATAGACACATGAAAGATATGAAAAAGCAGATCGATCAAGATAAGACAAACTCATGCACCTAAACCCCAAGAAAAGGCCATATGATATGAACAAAAAAAAAATGAAAAGAGTTAGATTCACGAGAACGTACTTGGACAATCGGAGATGCTAGCATTGTGGAGCTGACAAAAACTTGGAAGTTGAATGAGTTTAGCTTCTTGAACACCAAAATCCTTTAAGGCTTGTCCTCCTGTCTTTGCTTGTTGTATCACGTAACACAAACACTTTGGATCTCTCTCTCTTGTTTCTTGAATTGCGTCACAACACTGCTTAGACGGTTTCGGTGCCTTCCCGGTCGCGAAATCCAAACACAAAGTCACCTTTTGGAAATCTTTGCTGCATTCATCCGCTAAGGCTCCTCCACCCGCTGGAGCCGCCGGAGTAGCCGCGGAGATGGAAGCAACGACCATCATGGTGACTAGGAAGAGGGTGAGATGAAGATTCTTCATGATCAGTTTTCTTTCTTTCTTTTGATTTGGTTTTTCTTTGTTCTTTTGGAGATTTTGTTTTGTATTTAAAAGCAAAATGACTTTGAGGTGTGTGTTGTATTAAATGCCACAGTGGTGGTGTGTAGTTGGGAGCATAAGACACCTATACATATAACATTTAAGATTGTGATATAACTGTTGACTTATTGACCTGTCTTTTGTTTGCGTGTGATAAATTATGACGCTAGAGTGAAAATAACGCATAGTCTATTGTCAATGGGAAAGCTTTAAACAATAAACCTTTGAGAATTACTCGAGATAATGTCTGAAATAAATTTTCGCAAAACCAATTTATTTTCTACAGAAAAGAAGATTGGAAAAAACGGTATATTATTTTAAGAGAATGCGTAAATTTTAAAGTTTCGACAATTTATTTTCTGGTTGAGGACACATTGATAACAAAACTTCAATCTCTAACACTTGCCACCTAAAAATTCATTATGTTATCGTGGGTAGATATTCAATCAAGACCAGATGTGATGTGAGGTTAAAAGAAAATTCTATTTACTTAAATTTATAATTTTCTATATACAGTATGTTTTTTTTTTACGTTCACATGCTATTATCGTTGCTTAATAACTGTATAAAGTATGAATGTAATATATGGACAAAACTTCTTTGGAAATGCGCCAGAGTAAGTCATCAAAATATCCATGCTTTTCAGAAAACTCTTTCTTTATTATGCTTTCAAACTCAAAGAGAGAAGGGTATACGAATTATAACCTACACACACACATACATACTCACGCTAAATCAGATTCTTGACCCTTCATAAGAGATTATGCCTTAATTTCCTGATCTTTATTAACATTTTTGTTCAAGACAACTTTTTGACTCGTGTTCAAGACAACTTATTTTGATTGTGTCAATATCCGAAGAGTATCAACCCCAATTAGAAGCCATATTTATTTTCCAAAACTCACTGAATAATAAATAAGTTTTCAAACATTTTTTCGACCAAACCCATAATTCAACCATTACTTATCTTCTCATTAAGTTTGATTCTTTGTCCGTTTAGGTCTTCGTCTAGATGGCTTTGTATACAGTTAAGCGCTAGGTATTCATCTACTGTCTAATGAACGTCTAGAACATTATTCCGCATAAGTAATATGTATACACTCAATGGGTTAGCACTCCAAATCGATCTTTAATTGGAAGAATGTACATGTGTAATATAAAATTAAAAAAATTCATGTACGGGCCGAGTATAACCCAGAGTGATTAAAAGCGTCCACACGAGAGTAGTTGCTATAACGCGGTTAGAATTTACCGTTTACGTACGAATGATTGTTCAGTTTTTTGTCAACAAAACAGATTCAATTTATTTTCGTCGCTTTCATTTCATACAATTCAATGAGACAACCTGGATAGTTTCTTCATTTTTCCTGTTTTGCTTTTTGATTATACAAAAGTAGTTGTTGAGCTATAAAATTTTTTAGAACAATGCGCTTTGTTCGTTGTATCAAATAACTATGTCTATTTGCATGTGACTCTTTATGTTGGGTTTGGTCGGGTCCATTCTCAATCAACCTTTCGTATTGGGATGCTAAATCCGTAAATAATCAATATGAAAAGACTTACAAATAGTTATTCACAATTATTGCAATCCATTTCAACATTCAACAGCAACATTTATAAAATCTCCGGCTCTTCACAATATTAATCACAAATTATTAGGTTATTTTATATTAACGTTAATTTTTATTACAACGTCAAACACTCAAAGGCATGGATATATAACAAGCATAAAAGATCCGATCATAACATATGGATTCAGACACATTTGAGACCACACAAGGATGATAAGAATATACATGGATTCAGACTCAAGGGAAAACCACTCAAGAGGCTAGAAATTTGTAACAGTAACAAAGGACAAAGGCAAAAGCTTTGAACACCAAACACGCTGGTTTCTATTAAAAGATTGTGTCTGATACATAAGGAAAATGGGAGCTTATGCTACAACGTCTATAATAAAGGAACTTAATGCAAAAATAATTAAAATAAAATAAAATATGTGATTAGAAATAAAAAGAAAAGAATTTTCGGTGTGAACGCAATCCGTAAGAAAATTGTGTGATATCTTCAGCAGTCTGAGTGGAAGAGAGTCTTTTGAATTCTCTAATTCAGTTAGAGTCTTTGTTTTTCTTCCCTTCGTCATGACCTCAACGGAAAGAGTTTAATTACCAAAAGTTTCTTAATTTATTAATCGTAAAATGGCCATACACTTGTAGGAGCACTAGTTGTTGCTTCAACTTGATCTCTTGTTGTCTTAGTGTGTTGGCCTCTCTCGAGTTCATATGTGGCCTGTTCTTAAAATTCCAAAGCATAATTTTCTTTCAAATGCAATTTGGTAGCAATCTGCTTCTTACCAAACTCGATGAGGCTTTTTTGGTTCTCTTTGATTATGGGCCAGTCTTGAGTATTCTCCTCTTGAATGTACAGGGAATTTTTTAGTTGGACCACTTCAAGATAGATCGGGTTCCTTGATACTATTTATTTGCGGTCTTTTCCAAATGGTACTTACTTAAACCTAAAAAAATCAGGAACTCTAGCACAAAATATGAATAGAAATATAGTGCACAACACATAGCAGTTCCAATAAAAACACTCAGTCTTTATTGCTCTTCTCCGTATGGCACAATAGCTGCTTACACCAAGCAACTGCTGTAATAGGTAGATTACACAAACACTTCTATAGAATAGATTCTTAATCCAATTCTACCCAGAGTTATGCGATATCACACACACCGTGATTCGTTCCCGAACGTATTCCTAATCTACCCAAGAATGCAACGCAACAAAGTCACGAAGCCGTAGCACCTGCTGCCACAGATAGATTACAAGATACTTCTATAGAACAGATCATAAATCTTATTCTACCCAGAGTTACGTGACATCACACACACCGTGATTCGCTCCTGAACGTATCTCTAATCTACCCACCACTGCAACATAACTAACAGTCACGAAGCCTCTCATTTTCTCTCAACACAACAGATTCTTAGTCCTCTTCTGAGTATTTCAAAGAGTTATTTTTTGGGAGAGCCAATGGTATAAGATCAGCCTCCCTCTCCTTTTATATCTAGTGACTCCCCTTTAATCCCAAAGGGCAAGTCACTGTTCCACGTCTTCTGGTGGCAGACCAACTTGCACTGTTTCTCTGGCAATCAGTTCCATTAGCACTTGATAACCCCACTTGCTTTTTTGACTTTTGCAATGGGTCAGATATTCCTTATTTATTGAACCAAGCTTCCATTGTAAGCTTCCCACTTGCACGACTCTTGGCTCGAGGTGCCACCTAGCACGCCTAGTCATAACATGACTTTTTCTTCTCAACTTTTGACTTATCCTTTAGCTTCTGAATAACACATAAACACTTCACAACTCCTGTTTCTTCAGCAGCTTCTTCTGCACTTACATAACCGTGATAGACATCTTCTCTAATTCGGTATGGTTTTTTTGGTTATATTCATCATTTTGGCATGATTTTGATCCAATCTCCAGGGTCAATCTGGTGATGCACACACATTTGATGAGCGAATTCTTATCCTTGTATCCTTTTTAGGCAAATTAAGCACAAAGCGACTTAGTATCTCGTCTTCTTAGTTTCGTCATATTTCTATGTCCTCATTAACTTCTTTCTCCTTGAATGTGTTGAACTCAATAAGATGGTTTTCGTTATTTTTGTTCATCATGGGATCGTCCATCATGGTTGGGACATGGAGTACCTTCTCCACTCAATGGGTGGTTCCTGGATTGATGTCCTCATCACAATTATAAGATGGACTCTATAAATTATATTCCAAATGTAGGACCTATATTTCGTGACGAAGACATAATGATAAGATGAAATTTTTTGAAATAGTTATGGAACTAAAAAGCCAGCTAGACAAGGTCTAGATGAATGATCGCATGTATACTCTCGATGTCTCTGTGGCTTGGGAACAACTGTTTCTGTAACGCCCGTGAACCAAAAAGTGAATTTTTGGTGGGTGTCGATCGACACAGGGTGTGTGTGTCGATCGACATGTGAGTTTTGGGACTTGTGAGAAGTCGGGTTGGGCGTTGTGTCGATCGACACAGGGGTTGTGTGTCAATCGACACGAGTTAAAAATCAGACCGACGGTTTCGGTTTCTGATTGCCGGTTTGGTGGGCCAGTTTAGGGAAACCCTAGGGTTCAGATTAAAAGCGGAAACATGGGAGTTTGGCCGCATTACAGAGAAGAATCAGAGAGAGGAAGAGGGTTGAGAGAGAGAGGCTTTGTTCTTGAGAGGTTTGTGAGTGAGAACAGCTTCTGTTCGAAAGTTTGAGATGGCAAACGGCTGTGCTATTCGAGGCGGATTGGGGTGAAATTTGGTGGGTAAGTTCTCCAATCTCTTCTCTTGATATAGGCGAAAACGGTTTGTCTTTTCGTTGATTATTCATCGAGTTATGACTGTTTGAACTCGATGGGTCTGTGCAGATTAGTTGTCTGCGATCAGTCGGCCTTGGGGTTGATTTCCGATCGAACCAGAAGAATTCTGGAGGCGATCCGCATACTGACGCGTAGCTGTCTTTCTAGTTTCCATAACAGTCGTCTGTTTTGGTTTTGGACCAGTGGTTCGTCGTGTAGGAGTCTTTTTGTAACTGTTGGTCCCATTCTCATTTCGATTCTTCGAGGTGAGTGTGTGATCGTGGGTTGTGTGGGCATAGGAATTGATGGAATGCGGTTGTTTGTTGTTTCGTGTGTTTTGTGGTTGGAATTGTGCAGGTGACTCGACGAATCGCGACAGATTCGAGCCACGAGAGGATAGGCTCGTTTCTGGGTTGTTATGTCGATCGACACCATGGTGGTGTGTCGATCGACATAGGACGGAGTCATGTCGATCGACACCTAGTGGCTGTGTCGATCGACACAGAGTCCCTGTACTTGTTCGTGTTGGTTGTTCTTGTTGTTTGCTTGTGTACTCATCCTGGTATTTTTATTGATTGTTATGTCTATACTTAAATAACCCATAGACGGGATGACCGCGTCGCTGAGTATTTGTGATAATACTCACGGAACTCTTTTTACCATGTGTTGCAGGTAATGAGAAAATGTGATCGTGGAATCATGGGCAGGAAGGAGAGATGATCTAGGGTCTCGTATGGCCGTGTGCTGTTGTAGAATTGCTAGGTTGCTAGTGAATTCTGAGTTGTAGTTAATTGGTTTATTGGTTATTGGTTATTGATTATTATTTGGATTGTTGAATTGAACCGGCTAGATTTAATAAGTATGAGATTATTAAATTGATTGAATTGGTTTAATTTTTTTTATGTTTTCTGCATGCTGTATTGACCCAATTGAGGATTATTATCTGTGATGATAATAATTTGATGGAATTTTTTTTTAAAATTTTGGGTCGGGTTGTTTCAGTTTGGTATCAGATCCCTAACGGTTCTAGGGCGGCCCTTATGGTTCTAGGGCGGGTGATTGATTGACTGATTGTGTGAATAGTTGATTGAATGATGTGTGGGTTTGGGGACATAGATCATCTCTTCCGAGCATTCAATGAGATTCCACAGTAAGTGTTGTATGATTTCTGTTTTTGTTCTAGTACTTAGTAATCTGCTGTGAGTGCAGAGTTATGACTAGAGGTGCTAGAGGCAGAGGTCGTAGGGGCCGCGGTGGTTGTGGTGGACGTGGGCGAGGACTTTAGAGTGAGTCGGATGCCGTGAGTGTGGCCCAGGAGACCACGCAGGAGTAGGTGGCGGACTCGCATGCGTTTCAGGAGGGGTCTGTGGGTGTGACTGCTACGAGTGCCAATGTGAGGGCTGGTGGGGCCAGTGTGGGTGCCGAGGTAGCTGGTGGTGTGGGGGGCCCGGGTGGGGGTGCTCCCTTAGGTGTGGCCCAAGAACGAGATGATCGCCTGGGGGGTTTGCTACAGTTTATTCTGGAGCGGTTACCAAGTGGGGTACCGGCTCCGGGTCAGGCTCCGGGGGCTCAGCCAGGTGGGGCTAGTGTACGGCCAGGAGTGGCTGGTGTGCAGCCAGTGGTGGCTGGGGTTCAGCCGGTAGTGGCTCGTGTACAGCCGGGTGTGGCGGTTGCGGAGGAGTTTCCATCGTATCTGAGGATGATGGAGTAGATGCAGAGGATTGGCACCATGTTTTTCTCGGGCGGTGTCAAGCCTTAGGAGGCCGATGAGTGGCGGCAGAGATTGGAGCGTAATTTTCGCTTGATCAGGTGTCATGAGGGATACAGAGTGGATCTGGCGGTTCACTATCTAGATGGTGACGCGCATATCTGGTGGAGAGGCGTCGAGACCAGGAGGGTACAGGCCGAGATGGTCTGGGAGGATTCCTTGGCAGAGTTTAACGCCAAATATTTTCCGTAGGAGGCGGTGGATAGGATGGAGTCGAGGTTTCTGAACCTGACTCAGGGAGGTCGGACTGTGAGAGAGTTCGATTTGGAGTTCAGTCGGCTGTTGGTACATGCTGGAAGGGGCATGGAGGGCGAGCAGGCCCAGGTGAGGAGGTTCCTCGGGGGACTTCGGGCTGATCTGAGGACTCGCTGCAGGGCGAGTAAGTTCGCCACGAGGGCAGAGTTGGTAGAGACGGCTGCTGTGTTCGAGGAGGATATCAGGGAGCAGGCTGTGGTGGTTAGTCCACCGGTGCAGCAGCAGAGGAGGCAGCAGTCGGGTTCGAGCAGGGACGGCAAGCCTGCTCAGGGTCAGAAGAGGAAGTGGGAGAGCACTTCAGGGCCGAGCCAGGGAGGTTAGAGTGGTTCGGGATGCTTCGGGTGCGGTGGCATGGGCCACAAGGTGGCGTACTGTCCGAAGAGGAGAGAGGATCGGGGGGCTTTGGTGTGTTACCACTGCAGGGAGCCGGGGCATATCAATCACAGGTGTCCTAAGCTACAGCAGATGGCGGTGGCAGCAGTGCAGCCGTTGGCGGTTCAGCCATTGGCGTAGATCGCAGCGACGCCACGGGTCTTCACTTCGGCAGAGGCAGGCGGTTCTAGCGCCAGACCGATCACAGGTAAATTCTAGACTTGATTGCTTTTCATTTTTAAATCCTGGAGTTGTTTGAATTTAGTCGGTTTGGAAAATTGTGAGTCTGCGTTAGAGTGTCGGGTCTTAAAGCACATGGGATTGTGCAGGGACCTTAGTTGTGGGCGGATGTGAGTCTCACGTGTTATTCGATTCGGGAGCTACAAATAGCTTCATTACTCGGGAGTGTGCGGAGGGTAGCGGGATCCAAAATGATTCCGGGGAGCAGCCGGGAGTAGTCAAGAATGCTAGTGGTAGGACGTTGGCTACTTTCGGGCAGGCTCGTGGTGTGGATGTTCTGGTGGAGGGAGAGTCGATGCCAGCAGACCTGGTCATTTGTCCGGTGGAACTGTATGATGTTATCTTGGGTATGGATTGGTTGGATCGGTACAAAGTCCATCTGGACTGTTATCGAGGATGTGTTGTGTTCGAGCGGGAGACAGGAAGGTTGGTGTTTCAGGGTGTGAAACCAACTTCTGGGAGTCTCGTGATTTCAGCGATACAGGCCGAACAGTTGATTGAGAAGGGCTGTGAGGCGTATCTTGCGACTATAGTGATGTCGGAGACTGTTGGAGAGGTTGCAGTTGGGGATATTCGGGTTGTTCGGGATTTCCAGGACATATTTCAGTCGTTGTTGGGATTGCCACTGTCGCGGTCGGATCCGTTTACGATTGAGTTGGAACCCGAGATGACGCCTATATCCAAGGCGCCTTACCGTATGGCTCCAGCAGAGATGGCAGAGCTGAAGAAGCAGCTGGATGATCGTTGGGTAAGGGGTTTCATCCGGCCTAGTGTTTCACCGTGGGGAGCACCGGTGTTGTTTGTAAAGAAGAAGGATGGGAGTTTCTGGTTGTGCATCGATTACCAGGGGCTTAACCGGGTCACTGTGAAGAACAAGTACCCTTTGCCACACATTGATGAGTTGCTGGATCAGTTGCGAGGGGCTACTGATATATCATGGTTTTTACCCGTTTTCAACCATGATATAAGTCCTTTTTCATAGAGACTTTTTGGTATTTTTCTATTGTTTTAGAGTCTTTGTAGAGTGAATGATGATTTGAGCTTAATGGGAGCGATTGGAGCATTTTGGAGCATCGAGAATAGAAGAGCTAAAGTGATCAAGTCAAAATCGATTTTACATGTCTGTGTCGATCGACACGGGCTTTTGTGTCGATCGACATGATCGTGTCTGACGAGAAGATTGAAGAAATTCCTCTTAGGCCCAAAAAGTCTAGAAGTTTACACTAAGGCCCAATCCGATTTTTAGACAATATAAATAGTTTTTCCTTAGATTTTTAGGTTTTTATCTAGTTTTTAATTGAGACTGGAGAAAGGAGAGCTTCTGGGAGATTTCAGACTTCAGACTTTCAGATTTCGAACCCTTCTGTATCTCTAACTCTATCTTTTATGCAATTTTATTCATTCATAATGTTTACTGCATCTATGTCTGAGTAGTTTGCTTGTTAGGTTTAGGGGAATTCAAAGGTTTGATGAGAAATTGGTAGGATTGAAACCATGTTAGGATTTATCTTTATGTTCTTCATCTAGATTAATATAACTCTGATTTTAGGATTGATAAACTGAAATTGGATATCCTAGGTTGCTTTAATAGATGCGAAAGTATTATTAACAACCGGACATAATCTTAGATGAGCAAAATTATCTATTCGCAAAGAAATTTGGCTTAGTAATTTTGTGAACAATTGAACCTAAACTTCATGCTTGTCTTTATTCACTGAATTTGCAAAGAAATTTGGAATTTAGGGATTTAGTAATAGATAATCTCTGCAACGAAAGTTGATTGGTTTTATATTCGTGTTTGAGTTCTAGAACCGTTCTTAATAAAATCCTAACCGTTTCAATCTCTGTGTCGATCGACACATACCTTTGTGTCGATCGACACGACCGTATTTCAAGTTATTCCTGCGAATTACCCAATGCCTAACTCCTTGTCCAATTGATTTCAAGAACTTTATCATCATTCACTGTTTACTTTGCTGTCTATTTTACATTATTACATTGTTTCTTAGCCTAATTTGAATTCATAATCGATTGTGTGAATTGATTCCCTGTGGATTCGATCCCTAAGTACTACATCGATCTCTTAATTTGAGAGAGTAGCTCAGGGCAAATTTGAGCAAATCAAATTTTGGCGCCGTTGCCGGGGAATCAAAATCACCTTTCGATTTTTGATTTTAGAGTTTTGTCTAAGTTTTTATTTTATTTTATTTTATTATGTTTTGATACTTGTTATTTTTTCTTTGTCTTGTGTGTTTCAGGTTTATGCCTAATCGCATTACCAGGAGCAACCGGAACGAAGAGCTTGCTGATCTTAACCTTGAGATTGGAAAGTTGGAGCGAGCTAACCGAGCAGCAAGAAAGGCAGCCACAATGAATCCGTTGATTCTTATTAGAGGTGATGATGGGTTCTTTCAGGATTCTGAGGGTCGCAGACGCAATGCTCAGGGTCAGAGGATAAATGAGAACGGGGTTGTTGTTTTAGAGGAGCCAGCTGGGTGTAGGCGTACTCTGGGAGAGTACAACATGCCCGATGAGTTCTATGCCAACAGGGCAGCAATCCGACCTCCAGCCTTCCCGAGGAACAATTTCGAGCTGAAGCCAGCTTACTTCTCACTAGTGGCTCAGCACCCTTTCCATGGCCTTTCTTCTGAGCACCCCATGGATCACCTTGAGAGGTTTGAGGATTTGGCATCCAGCATCAAGGCCAACGGAGTCTCTAGCGACTACCTCTACTGCAAGGTTTTCCCCTACTCTCTTAGTGGAGAAGCTGCTTACTGGCTGAAGCAGGTTGAGCCAGGCTCGCTGACTACTTGGGAGGACACCAAGAATGCCTTCCTCAACAACTTCTTCGATGAGGCGAGATCAGAGGATCTAAGGACCAAAATCTATACTTTTAAGCAGGGACCGACTGAGGCATTTAAGACTTCCTGGGGAAGATTCAAGTCCTACCAGAGGGATTGTCCTCACCACGGGTTTACTGATGTCCAACTGTTGGGCATTTTCTTTAGAGGTATTGATTGGAGGTATCAGATGGCCCTAGACTCTGCTAGCAATGGGAACTTCAACACCAGATATCCGGAGGATGCTCTGATTCTAATTAACAACTTGGCTTCTAGCAATAGCACCAAGAATGCAGACTTTGAGAGGAAGAAGCTTGGTGGGAACATGGATGGAAGCCAAATCGCTGAGGTTAAGGCTAAGCTGGATTCGGTACACAACCTTCTGGTGGGGAAGAAGACAGTTCAATTTGCTCAGGAGGTGACCTTCATTCCAGACCCCGTGTCGATCGACACAGAAGGATTGTGTCGATCGACACAGGATGAACAGGATTGCAACTACGTTGGTGGAGCTGGTTTTCAGGGTCAGAGGTTTGGTACTCAACAAGGCTACCAGAAGAACAATTTTTAGAAGCTGTATCAGAGCAACTACACTAGGAACTACGGTTCTTCTTCTTATCAGACACCGCCTGCTCAGTCATCAGAGAACAGCGAGATGAAATCTATACTGGAGCAGCTCTTAAAAGGACAACAGAAGATGACAGTAAGCTTCAATGGGAAAATAGATGCCATGTACCAGGATCTAAAAGGGAAGTTTGAAGCTTTGAACGTCCATGTCAAGAAGCTGGATATCCAAGTTGCTCAAACCGCAGAGTCTATTAAGAGGCAAGAAGGTTTTCTTCCGAGTAAGACTGACACAAACCCGAGACTACACGTCAATGCCATCACCTTGGAGAGTGAAGAGGAGGTTGAAGACGAAGAGATTTTTGTTCCAGACCCCGTGTCGATCGACACGGAAGGCATGTGTCGATCGACACGGGTCGTAAATCTCAACTCTGGGCAAAACGCAATCGGTGATGAGGTCGACACATCCTCGATACAAGGATGTCGATCGACACAGACCCTTCGTGTCGATCGACACGGGTCCCAGACGAGTCCAAATCTTTCAAAACCTTCCGTCAAAGCAGAGGAAAGGGTCTACAAGCCCAAGATCCCATTTCCACGAGCTGTTAGCATCCAAACACCAGAGGAAAAAGGAGGACATGCTCAACCACAGCTGAGAAAGTTGCAGAAGATACCGAATCCAGGGATGTTCGTTGTTCCTTGTACGATCAAAGGTATGAAATTCAAGAACTCTCTTTGTGACACTGGAGCTAATGTGAATGTCATGTCTGAGTCTGTTGCAAGGAAGCTGGGGATTAATGATCTGCAACCTTCGAAGATGTCGATCGCGATGGCTGACTTTTCTTCAACATCTTCGAAAGGATTCATTCCTGACTTGATGCTTCAAGTAGGAGATTGTCTGGTTCCGGTGGATTTTCAGATTATGGAGACGAAGAATGACAGGGAGAGACCATTGATTTTTGGGTCATCATTCCTTGCCACTGTGGGTGCAATTGTGGATTTTCCCAATCAGAGAATCTCCTTCTCCAAGATCAACGAGAATGTCTTCTACCCCTCAGTTCGGTTTAAGGAGAACTCTTGTCTGACCGTTACAAATGGAGGAGAGCTGAGTTCAGACCTGGGCGATATGAAGAAAGTTCCATGTGCTCCACCTTTGACTCCACCCTCTTTGAACTCTAATGGAGACTTGATTGTCTGTAAGGGAAAGCGTAAAAAGACTTCCAAACCTTTCTCCAGGTTCATAATCGTCATACCCTTAGATTTAAAGGAGAAAGGAGAGGTCGTTATCCGAGAGATGGTGGGAAACACCATGAAGCTCTTTCCTGGAGTTGTTCTCTTCACCGATCCACCATAGTCCTGAGTTCTGACACAGTCAAGCTAATGACTGAAAACAAGCGCTTAGTGGGAGGCAACCCACTGGTAAGTCTACTTATTTTTTGTTTTATCTTCCCTTTGTTTACTAACTTTTAACTTTGGTTTTAATTGTTTCAGATTTAAAAAAAACAAAAAAAAGAGACGAGACGAGAAAACCAGTGTGTCGATCGACACACCTGCTTGTGTCGATCGACACGAGCTGCAACAGGGAAGTTCTCGTCCTTTTCAATTTAATTTAATTTTTTTTTATGTTCTTTCACCAACTCTAGGCTTGATAACACTGGGGACAGTGTTGTTTAAGTCTGGGGGAGGTAGTTAGTAACTTTGTGTTCGTTTTTTAGAGTCAGTCAAAAAGGTTTTATTGAGTCAAAATAGTCAATTGGAAACAATGACCCCTCTTTTGGTTTAAGTGGATCGTCTCTTTCAGTTGTGTGACCATTCTTCCAGGATCGATTTCAGAATCAGACTAATGGGAAACCCTAAGGCTGACCAGTTAACAGGAGACATTTGTTACTTCCAGCATAATCCGCCCCGGGTTCGAGCTAATTATGCGGTTTCCTCGGTGATTGGTGTTCGTAGAGCTTGACTCTTCATTCATACCTGACAAGTGCATTTTCTATTGAAAGTAATGGTACTCCTCTCTATTCATTCATAATGTTAAAAAAAAAATGATGATTTGGGGTGATGTGATAGTTCTTGAGTATAAGATGAGGAAATGAAATTCCAGTGAGTCAGTACTCAAGAGATGATCACCTGGAGCTCAAAAGCAGCAGTCTGAGTCCCTTAGAACGGATGTAGAGGACGAGCGATCTCACGACCTTGTCTCCTCACAAGCAACAATAGTAGTGAAAGCACTGTTTTTGAGTTTCTAAATCGAATAAGTCTGGGGGAGAGAAAGAGTACCAAAGGTTGTATGGTTCAATAGTCGTGGTATTGTATGGGAATGAGTCTAGAAGGTTCTTGGCATCGAGATCTGAGACGAGACCCAGCAATGAGGACTAGCGGGTTATGTTGAGAAGTCGTGGATAAATTTGGGAGGCTGCGAATGTCTATGGAGAAGTACATGGTAGTCTGGCTTTGAATTGGTTCTTCATTTTGTGGCTTACTAGTTGAAAGGGTTTGGTCCGGTACTCCAAGGGAAGGTAAGTTTCTGCGTTTTCAAATCTGTTTCACATTCTTAGTTTATATTTTGCTTGAGGGCAAGCAAATGCTAAGTCTGGGGGAGTTGATATATCATGGTTTTTACCCGTTTTCAACCATGATATAAGTCCTTTTTCATAGAGTCTTTTTGGTATTTTTCTATTGTTTTAGAGTCTTTGTAGGGTGAATGACGATTGGAGATTAATGGGAGCGATTGAAGCATTTTGGAGCATCGAGGAAAGAAGAGCTAAAGTGATCAAGTCAAAGTCGATTTTACATGTCTGTGTCGATCGACACGGGCTTGTGTGTCGATCGACATGATCGTGTCTGACGAGATGATTGCTATTGTAGAATTGCTAGGTTGCTAGTGAATTCTGAGTTGTAGTTAATTGGTTTATTGGTTATTGGTTATTGATTATTGTTTGGATTGTTGAATTGAACCGGCTAGATTTAATAAGTATGAGATTATTGAATTGATTGAATTGGTTTAATTGTTTTTATGTTTTCCGCATGCTGTATTGACCCAATTGAGGATTATTATCTGTGATGATAATAATCTGACGGAAATTTTTTTTAAAATTTTGGGTCGGGTTGTTTCAGTTTCCATCTATAACATATCATGAACTTTTCTTAGAAGAAAAAGTGTAGAACCTTAAGGCTCAAAGAATGAGATTGGAATACACAATTTATTAGTCTCCATTGTATGGTTTGGAGATGTAAATTTAATTTTTTAATCTTGATATTATTGTTATTTTGGGACAACAATCAGAGCCAATCTTTGGAAGGAATAAAGCTCTTCTCGATCAAATCAGGAAAAAATCAAAGTCAAAACCTTTCATAGTGACTCTGATACATAACTTTTGGTATCAGATTGTCGAAAATTCAATATGATTCCTGGAAGCATTGGTTTTATCATGCGACATGCAATTTCTAATGTATGCTAGCCACACATACATTTTCGATCAAAGGGAGATTGATTACGGAAAAAATAATTTAATTAATTGTTAACGAGTAAGACTTCATTTACAAAACATCATGTAGTTTCACTTCTTTTGTTATATCATGGCACATATTTTTGTTTGTGTAATAATTTGCATTCCAAAAATTTTGTATAATGACTTTAATATATGACGTTGTGAGTTGCTTCTTGCGAATTATAGCTACATGTAGATCTGACCACTCAATCCCCGATCTAAATCATCCATAGTAGTGTGGTCACACCACTCGAGATGAGAGACTCTAACAAGTGGCCTTAACCGTCAAAGATCTCTAGAACCAGCACAATATACCAACTGTACAAATGACGATAAGAGATTCGCCTAAAAGAAGTACACATGACGCAAAGAGATTTATCTAAGTCAAAAGAAAATTATTTTATCCTCAAAATGTAGCATGAATTACCATTTATTTATTTTGAGTTATAACTCATTCATAACTCAAAAAATATTACCAATCATCAATCAACCTAACATTTTAGAATTTAAGTTTGAATTGGAATGAGTTATTGTTGATTTATTATTTTATGTTATTATACGCTTTGTAAAACTGCTAATTCAAAAGTTAGTTAATCCAAATGGGATGAATTCGCATTTCCAAATACCAAGTTACAACATGTTTACGCTTTTTTTTTCTTTTGCTAATTCTATTTTGTTAACTATGGGGATGATTGATTGGGCTGTAAAAACTATTTACAGCTTTATTTTTTTCTTACAACTTTAGAAACCACCAATCAAGCTTTATACTAATTTTTAAAGCTATAACCCAAAAAAGAAAAATTGGCTGTAGAAGCCATATTTCCTACATCCTTACCTTTTAAGTTGTACAAAAAGATAAGGGCTGTAAGAATATTTTTCTTCTTTTCTTTCGTTTTTATTATAAAATACATATTTTCTTTTGTTAAAATTTTATATAGTACACACACATATATATATATATATATATATTAATTCTATGATATTTTATTATATATAATGCATATTAGGTTTTGTTAACGTTGAGTCACTTTACATATATATAATATTTTCTATAGTATATATAATGATGTACTACATAAATATATATTGATATTACATACGTACTACTATACATATAAAATAATATTGTATAATCGTATATATAGTTTTTATAATATGAAATATTTTTCATGTATATTATTGGGTTAATTAGGTGATTATTATGTTTTGGATATATAATTAGGTGAGTAACATCTGGTGATTGGGAATTAGCTGAGTAGCAAATTGTTGTTCATTCTTGACAAAAATACCTTTAATTAAGTTATAAGGGAAAGTGGTTAAAAAAAATATACTGTAAATCTAACTAAAATCCATTGTCAATCAATGTATTCTATTTTTGGAAAAATGCCTTTAAATCTTTGTCATCTCTGGAAAAAAAGAATTAAAAGTAATAATAATTGGGTTACAAGAACATGTAAGAGAAGAAGATGACAAAAAAATAAATATGTAGTAAAAATATAAAATTTAACAACATAGTTGACTATTTTCGAAATTACACATTCTATTGCTGTTGTAACTATCTAAAACATAAAACATAGTTAACTATTTTTCAGAAAATAGTTATCAATTCAAAAGTATAGTTAACTATTTTCAAAACATAGTTATCTACTATACCAATTTCATAAAATAATTGTCTATTTAATAACCTAATTAACTATTTTTGAAAGTACATATTTAATTGACCTCAAAACATACTTAACTATGTCACACTATTTTGTAACTATACAAAAGCCTAGTGAGCTGTTTTTTGGAAAATAGTTACCAATTTGAAAATATAGATAACTATTATAACATGATATAGTTGACTACATAGTTACCTATTATCAAAACCATGACTACATTTTATAATGGAAAACAAAACATACATAGTCAACTATTATCATAGCGGCGGCTCATTTTAAAATCTAGAAAGCTTTGATCTATGGGACAAAGTAATTGAGAGGAGAGAAGAGAAAAAGGGAAATCGCAACATTGATGCGGAGAAGAAGAAGAAGGATGTGGAAAAGGAGGAAGAGGAGAAGAAGAACGACAAGGATAAGGAGATGGATGAGAAGGAGGAGGAGAAGAATTCTTGTTGATCTTGTGTTGAAGGAGATTGAGAAGGAGAAAGCAGAAGGATGAGAAGTCGAAACTTTGAACCCATTTTTAGGTAATTTCCCAAATTGGAGAGAATTCTTTATGAAGAAAGAAGAAACTTGAAATTGAAGGGATGAAGAAGAAAGAAGAATGGCAGTGGTTAAAGTCTGAAGAGGAAGATGGCATAAAAAATTAGGATAAAAGGAGATCGACTCTTTATGTTTTTTTTAAAATATTTTGTTTTATGTAAAAGTAAAAATAGAAAAAACCAAAAATATGGGTAACAGAAAAAGACTAATTATGAAATTCTAGTATATTAATTGTTAGACACTTAATTATGTTTTAGCTTATGTTAAATAATAAATTATATGTGACAAACTTAATAATATACATACATATTTCTCTATATTATTCTATTAATATCATTAGTTTTATTTTGAAAAATATATATGATAAATAATTATTGTACATCATAATTATACTTTACCAATTGTATTTTAGTTTTAAAATAATTACCTACACCTATAGCAAAAACGTTTACAACCTAAATTCTACAATAATTAATCTATAACTACACCTAACCAATCACCCACTATTTCAATATTTCACACGGAATAATAGTTTTTTTAATTCTAACAAAATATTGTCTTAACTTGTAATTAGCAAGATTGTGCAATTGAGTCAGTCTATAGGCAGTGGTGAATCCGAATACCATAAGCTATTTGGATCCTTCCAAACAATTGAGAAAACTAGGCTTCTAATATTCATTACTCAAAGGAAAGAGGAAAGGAAACCTCTTAATTCTAATGGATTTTTTATTCTTCATGTTGAATTCGCATTTGTAGGCCTAGTTCATGCGCTTTTCCTAATGATTTTTCGGGTCAATTCAAGATCTGGATCGGGTCTTTTAGGTGGATGCTAAACTCGGCACCATCAAGCATATTAGATTTTGTCCGATCTTTCTTGTTGACTGTCAAGAATATCGAATACAAAGTGATGTGAATGCTAAGGGATACTACTTTCTCTCCTTCATATCCTCCCATATCATGCCCTTCATCTTGTCCTTCACCTGAGTTTTAACGGCCCCACTTGGAGCTCGAGCATTTTAAATTCCTATTTGATGCTCGGATTCCACTGAGTTGATGGGATCATTCAATTTTAAAAGGGTTTCGCCAGATGATCGACTGCAAGTTAATGAGCTCGGAGCTTGGGTTTCTCGGATTTCTCGATTGATAGTCCGACGGGCTTTTAACCTCAAGAATAACATGTTTTTTCTTGGACCGGGCTCGAATGCAAGAACCAAGGCCAACAATATATGAATTTACAACTGATTAAATAATGCAAATATATATATATATATTGTTGGGCCTGGACCTGCAGCCCAATCGATCTGGAAGCCCAGTAAGCTTCTGAAGCCCAACTCATGCCCTAATCATGGTGTGGTCAAACAAATGTCAGATTTGGAAACTATAGTTAGTGAAACCTAGGATATACCTTCAACTTTTTGCTATAAATAGGAGAACAAAGTGATGTGACAATTCATTCATTATTCCTTCGAAGAGAGTACAAGGGACCAGAAACATTCTTTCAGGACTCTGACTCTCTCAAAAGGACACTTTCGGAAGGCTACTGCTGACCGGGAAACACCCAGAAAAAATACTCTTCACAGAATCTCGCAATGATCTAGTAGCCCAGGATCTGTCCAGTTTACAACATTCCTTCTAGTTTGTAGCGATCTGATAGTCCGGGGTCTGTCCGGTCTATCAATTCTAAACTACTCTGTAACACTCACAACCCGCGAACTCATTTCTCAATATACGACATTTTCCGACCTCCCATCTACTATAAATTCATTGTTCTGCTTTCGGGCTAAATCAATTGGCGCGCCAGGTAGGGGGTTGGAGATTTTCTAACGCGAAGAATTATGAGTCCGAAAGTGTCGACTAGTCGGCAAGTCGACAACGTGACAACTCAAGAGACCGCTGAAATAATTCAAAAAATCTCTCCCGTAACAATGACAGAAGGCGCGGTCATCAACCAAACATCAGTTAACGAAGAAACTGCTCCCGCCGTGATCGAGCCCAGAAGAAACGAACCTGCAGCTGTCACGAACGAGCAGGTCAACTTCGCCACAATGTTGAACTCTCTCATGCGACGCTTCGATCAACAGTACGACCTGTTTAGATAAACAAATGTCCGCCTGGACGAACTATCAAATGCCCAGAACGTTTTTCAAGAACAGTTGGATTCTCCTCAACCAACGCAGCAAGTCCGAACGCACTCATATGCAGCAGAATGGCACAGACGACTTCTAACTCACCATCGGGTAATCAACCTAAATACTCCATCGTGAACTCCGGTCAGCGCTCACCTCAGTCGACCAGCTGCCCCACCCGACCACGATTCGTTCCAAGGATCCGAGATCGAAACTTTGAAAGCTAAACTTCGAGATATGAACTCCCAAGTCCACAGGGCTCTCAGCTTGGCCCCTGAGATCGATCGCGTGCTGGAGGAAACTCAGCGAACGCCTTTCACAGAGCGGATCACATCCACCCCACTCAGATATACGTCAAAGCTTCGCTTGCAGATCTACGCCGGTAACACCAACCCGAAGCACTTCATGACCACCTTTACCATCGCAATGGGGCGAGTTCAGCTATCGCTGGAAGAAATAGATGCGGCCTACTGTCAGTATTTTGTTGAACACCTAACGGGATCTACGCTCGACTGGTTCTCCCGGCTTGAACCATCCTCCATCAACAATTTCAACCAACTCTCTACGACTTTCTTTAAACACTACTCAATGTACATTCAAGACGGCCCGTCGGACGCCGACCTGTGGGCGTTAGCCCAAGGGCCTAAGGAGTCCCTTCGCGACTATATGGCTCGTTTCAAGGCGGTGTTGGCGGAGTTGGACGTCCATGAAACTTCTGCCATCAGTGCTCCACAAAACGGTATGTGGCACGAGTCACCCTTCCGAACCGACCTGGTCCTGAAAAAGCCCCTCACTCTCGAAGATGAGATGCACCGAGCAACGCGTTACATCGCATTAGAAGAAGATCGCGCTGCTAACTCGAAAAAGTATTCTCCCACTAAACCGCCAGCCCAAAAAGCCAAAGCAAAGGAGCCCGCGGAAGATGACTACGTTGAGCCTCGGCAACACCTCGACCAGGACTTTAAGGACACCAAAAAGAAGTTCACAAACAACCTAGTCGAGAACAAGCAAAGTCAGACGCCAAGCTCGACTAAGAACCAAAACAAGAGGTGGCCGTTCAAATTTATCCGCGGAGAAGAAAAAGAGGCGGACACCAGGTCATTCTGCGATTATCACCAAATTTATGGCCATTCGACCTACCAATGTCGGCAACTGAAGGATAAGCTGATGGCCAAGTTCAGCAACAGAGAGGTACAAGTTGATCTACCTCCAAATCAGTCCAATAAATGGCAAACAGAGGAGTACGATAGGCGGCACGAACAGAAGCCATATAACAACGTCGATCTCCCCCTCCCTTTGAAACGATCCGGCGACGACAAGGGCTCTGGCCAAAGTCAGCCCTCATCAAAGCGTAAAATTTACATGATAATGGGCGGGTTCCGAACTACTTCCAATTCAGTCTGTTCCCTCAAAAAGCACGAAAAGAAAGTATCCATGCAACAAGATTGCCGCCTGCAGACCGAGGTCGATATGCCGGTCATTTTTAGCGAGGCCGATACCAAGAGCGTATCAATGCCGCACAACAACCCACTGGTCATCGAGCTGAAAATCGAAGACTGCGACGTCACTCGGGTGTTGGTTGATACAGGAAGTTCGGTCGACCTCATTTTTTCTCGAGACACTACGAAAGATGGACATAAGCGATGAAAAAATAAAGCCTAGTGCAAAGCCCCTGACCGGTTTCGACGAAGTGACGAGAATGACGCTGGGCACTATCAAAATGGCGGTCTACGCAGGGGGCATCACTAAGATCGTCAAGTTCGTCGTGGTTGATAAACCAGCGGTGTATAACGTCATAATGGGAACACCCTGGCTTTTCTCTCTCCGAGCGGTGTCCTCTACCTACCACCAATGCGTCAAATTTCCGACCTCCACGGGAGTTTTCACAATCTTTGGAAGTTAAAAAGTCGCAAGATCTTATTTCATCACAGAGCAACAGATGCGTAGGGTCACCTGCAACATCAACAACCTAATGAACCGGCGAACCTCAGCCTGCAGCAGGAGGCTGTCATCCTAGTCAACATTGACGAGCGACACCCTGAGCGAAAGGTCGGGATTGGCGCCGAGCTCGAAGAACCACTGCGACAACAGTTGATCCAATTCCTAAGCACCAATGTTACAACCTTCGCGTGGTCAGTGCAAGACATGAAGGGAATCGACCTAGTCATAACGACGCATGAGCTGAACGTCGACCCAACGTATAGACCGATCAAACAGAAAAGGCGAAAACTCGGCCCGGAACAGGCCCAGGTCGTGAACGGGGAGGTCGCCAAACTACTCGAAGCAGGCTCAATCGCAGAAGTACACTACCCGGAGTGGCTTGCCAATCCTGTTGTTGTCAAGAAGAAGAATGGCAAGTGGTGAGTCTGCATCGACTTCACCGACCTAAACAAGGCGTGCCCTAAAGACAGCTTCCCTCTTCCTCGCATAGATCAGGTCGTCGAGGCAACGGCTGGCAACAAACTTCTCTCATTTATGGACGCCTTCTCGGGATATAACCAGATTATTATGCATCCCAACGACCATGAGAAAACAGCGTTCATCACAGGCCGTAGAACATACTAGAACCGAGTAATGCCTTTCGGCCTCAAGAATGCCAGAGCGACCTATCAACGATTGATAAACAGGATGTTCGCCAACTAGATTGGCGATATAATGGAGTTTACATCGACGACATGCTTGTCAAATCCCAGAAGGTTGACGAGCACGTCACCCACCTCCAAGACTGCTTTACGATCTTGAACGAATTCAGAATGAAACTCAACCCAACCAAGTGCACATTCAGGGTCACCTCGGGTGAATTTCTAGGCTACATCGTCACACAGCGCGGGATTGAGGCCAACCCGAAGCAGATCACCGCAATCATCAACCTGCCTGCGTTGAAAAATAAAAGAGAGGTCCAACGACTTACAGGCCGTATCGCTGCCCTGAACAGATTCATCTCTCAGTCCACAGACCGAAGCTTACCGTTCTATCAGTTGTTGCGAACTCCCAAAGAAAAGGGCTTCCTCTGGGGCGATCGATGTGAGCCGCGTTTGGGGAACTTAAGACCTACTTGTCTACACCACCGGTGTTGGCCAAGCTCGAACCATGCGAAACGCTGTATCTCTATGTTTCCGTAACCAACGCGGCGGTCAGTGGGGTATTAGTGCGCGAAGACCGAGGTGATCAGAAACCAGTCTTTTATGTCAGCAAGTCTTTAGACAGAGCAGAATCACGCTACCCTCTCCTCGAGAAACTCGCACAGGCAATCATCGTCGCAGCCCGTAAACTACGACCGTACTTCCAATCTTACTCGATCGTAGTAATGTCCACACACCCGTTGAGAACGATCCTCCACAGCCCGAGCATGTCCGGCAGGATGGCGAAGTGGGCGATAGAGCTTAGCGAGTACGATATCGAGTTTCGTAATCGTACCAGCGCCAAGTCCCAGGTCCTGGCCGATTTCCTAGTCGAACTACCACCGGTCTCCCCAGAGATCAGTCCAAACAATCATGAATGGACTCTTCATGTCAATGGATCTTCCTCGCGACACGGAGCGGGCATCAACATTCGTCTCGAATCTCCAACTAGGGAGATTTTGGAACAGTCATTCGGGTTAAAATTCAAGGCATCGAACAATGAAGCCGAGTATGAAGCTCTACTCGCCGGGCTACGACTGGCAAAAGAGGTCGGCGCTTTGCAAATCCATGTGTATTGCGACTTCCAGCTCGTAGCTAACCAATTCAACGGAGAATACGACACCAAGGATGAAAGGATGGAGGCGTACCTAAAGCTTGCCTGCGAGTTGACCAAAGCCTTCAAAGCTTTCAAAGTCATAAAGATTTTACAGGCAGAAAACACTCAAGCTGATGCACTCACCTCCTTAGGTTCCAGCTCAGATTCTGATCTACGCCGAGTCATTCCGATCGAGTCAATTACCGAACCAAGCATTACTTTGCCTAAAGGCATCTGCAGCATAAACACCGTACTTGACGATCTACCTAACACCACGGAAACACCTCCACAACAGACCGTCCGCACCTCGACGACGGATTAGCGACATGAGATCATCGCATACATCGTATCTGACGAACTCCCGAAGGACAAGTGGGCATCGCAAAGGCTGAATACCTGCAGTGCGCACTACATCATCATTAAAGACGAGCTCTACAAATGGAACACCGCTGACATATTACTCCAATGCTTGGCTAGCGACAAGACATATCGGGTCATGGTCGAAATGCACGACGGGGCTGCTGGCAACCACTCTAGGGGTCGGGCCTTAGTGATCAAAATTAAGCGTCTCGGTTTCTTTTGGTCAACAATGCTAAAAAACTGTGTCGAACACGCCCGTTGCTGCGAACAGTGCCAATGCCACAGATCAATGATCAACTCCCCGACCGAATCACTCTCTACATCAACCGCGCCCTACCCCTTCATGCGTTGAGCAATGGACATTATGGGTCCCTTCCCCAAGTCAAGGCAGAAGCGGTATATCATTGTGGTCACGGACTACTTCACGAAGTGGGTTGAGGCCAAAGCTTACGCGATGATACGAGCTACTGACGTGCAGAATTTCATTTGGAAATTTGTCATATGTCGTCACGGGCTCCCTTATGAGATTGTCATGGATAACGGCTCTCAATTCATCTCGGCGACCTTCAAAGACTTCTGTGCGAAGTGGAAGATACGATTAAGCAAATCAACACCAAGGTATCCCCAAGGCAATAGGCAGGCGGAGGCATCGAACAAGATAATCGTCGACGGTCTACGAAAGCGACTTGAGTACAAGAAGGGTCTCTAGGCAGACGAACTCGACGGCGTACTCTGGTCATTCTGAACTACTTCCCGTCAGTCGACCAACCGTACACCGTTCTCCCTTGCCTACGGTCTGGAAGCAATGACACCCGCAAAGTAAACGTCAATAGCTTACGCCGCGTAATGATGACTGAGAACCCCGCCTTCAATGACGATATGCTTGTTGACAACCTCGACCACATCAAAGAGGAGCGAGGGGCAGCTCTAGCTCGGATAGAAAACTATCAGCAGCTCGCAATGCGATATTACAACAAACGGGTCCGTAACCGGAGTTTCAATGTTGGCGACCTCGTCCTTCGAAAGGTTTATGAAAACACGGCAGAATACAAGGCTGGGAAACTTGGAGCTAACTGGGAAGAACCTTACCAAGTCACCAAAATCATCCGACTTGGAGCTAATTGGGAAGAACCCTACCAAGTCCATGAGCCTTAAAATGTACTACTACGACACCAAGCTCCTCAATACGAACAAACCCTGAAGATCAATCGAGCCCGCCGCTACAGACCGCGGCCAACCTGTCACATATCCCACCTCTAACACCAAAACAAAACAAAAAAGAACGCTCTACGAGCTCACTTTGTCACTTTTGTAAATGAACTACGATTGGCTTGATCCCTATCACAATGGGTACGTAGGCAACCCGTAAAAAGGCACAACTATTAATAAAATATATATATATATATATATATTCAGTTCGTCAACTCTTCGTCTATTTACTTATGCCCTCGATTAATCATCGAACTTATTTCGCACGCTGGCACTCCGAGTCCAGAAAGCTCTGAGCTTATTTCGAGTCAATGCTTCGGCCAAGCATTCGACCAAAATTTTGTTCCACATGATCAAAAGTGGTTTGATCAACCACGTCGCTAGGACTGAAGCTTAAGAACTTCTCCTAGCGACCTGTAAGCCGGGGCCAGACCCGCAACCTGTCCCGTAACGTCTAAGTACCCTAAGCCGAGTCCTCCTCGCATACTTAGTCACGTAACGGATATTGTCACAAGCCGACCTCAGAGTCGTAGGCAAAACGGGCACACTTAGAAAATCCTAAGAACCCTAAGTACGACCTAGATATACCTAAGTATGTAAGCCGGCCAGACCCCGCAAGCTTAGCCGAACGACGGTCTACGAACTCACAAAATTCCCAAAAGTTGAATGCGTTAAAACGGCAAAAGGTAAATCTCATTTAAAGCCCACTCGGGCAGAAAAAAAAGAGAGAGATTTATATTCTTACAAACCAAAAATACTAAGACCACAAGCAGCTTGGAAGCAAAAAATAAAATAAAAAAGTCTAGACCGCCGAAGTCAGCATCATCGAGCTAAGTGTAGACAGCCAGAGTAACCGGAACCCCATCAAGAGGAGCGAGAACTTCACCCGTAGCTGAGTCTCTAGGAGTTGCATCAGGACCTTCGCGGTTTGGTTCGATATCCTTCCTATCCTCGGCAGTCAGTTGAGTTCTGTATTCATCAAAAAGAACCTCAACATCAGCTCGAGGAGGGATCGCGAGCATAAAACAGGGAGGAGATATCACGAAGTCCGCCTCAGTGACCTCCTCTATGTCCAACGCCTCGAACTAAGCCTCAAACTTTCCAAAATTCTCCTCGAGACCTTTCGGCTTGTCGTCAGGAATGGCGATTCCTTCTTCCGTCAAAACGGCCAGGTAGTCCTTAATCGCCATCGTTTGATTTATCAAGGCCGAAAGTCGATTTACTTCCTTGCAGTCCGAGATTGACTTCTTGAACCTACCCAACTTCTCGTTGCACTTCGCAACGATCTGGTTGACCTCGTACTCCCGAGAAGCTCGCAAGCGAGTCTTCTCATTGTCATGGAAGGTCTTAAGGGACTCCTTCTCCGCCTTCGCTTTCTCAAGCTACTCCTCAACGAACCTCGCCCTATGCCTTGCTTCCTCGGCTTTCGCAGAAAGATCGTTCATCGCCAGATTTTGCTTAGCGATCTGCCCTTTTAGACTGGCTACCTTGTCGGCCTCCGCCTTTATCTCAGAAAAACCCTTGAGCTTGTCAGCGAGTCTCCGCATGCGACGTTCATACCTTAGGATAAGTAGGTTCGCGTGGGTAATCATCTGTCAAAACAAAACGACAAGAAGCTCGGTAAGCAAAGTCAGTATGAAAGGAGTAAAAGGTTACAAGGTAAGAAGCGAAAGCGAGCTCACCTCCATCAGACATTCTTCTCCACCAAAGCGTACGGGTCGGAGAACTCATATTTCGTATGGCAAAGGATCCTGGAAAGCAGATCGGCGAATACTCGTAAATTTTTGCTATGTGCTCCTGCCCGCTGTGGTTGAAGGTCAAATCATAGGCCTCCGTGTCTTCTGTGGTAGGATCGGCCTCGACCTCCGCTTCTTGCGCCTCCTCAACACGAGCTCTTCTTCTGCTCGCTGGGAGTCCCCTCAGATCTCCTCTTCTTCCTCTCCTTCTTCCTCTCCAGGACCTCCTTCGCGGTCTCCTCAGAAGTCACCGCAATTTTCTTACCAACTATCTTCTCGACAAGAAAGGCCCCGACCTCTTTTGTAGCAAGGTTCCCGGCCTACTCGCTAGATAGAAGATCGGCTTCTTTGGTCACAGCAACGACCTCCTTCGAGCCCGCTGTCCTTCCGGAACCAAACGCCCTGACCTCTTCAGTATAGTTCATCCTTTTAAACGTGGCTTTCTTCTTAATCATCTTCGCCTCTTTATTTTGACGAACTTTCTTGGGTTTGATTGGAGGAAAAGTGTAAGGATGCAGCGGAGCGAGCTCCAAGTCAAAATAGTCTTCAGGGAGCAAGAGAGTTTATTTCAATAAATAGCTCGGTCAAAATCGGAACGCAGCAAGGAAGTAAAGCACCAACCTGTAAGGATCCGACCTATGCACCTCTGAATCCGCTGTTCAAGAAATTCTGGCCAAAGCTGAGGCGTCACGCTTCTCAGAACGTCAGTCAGCAAATCTTCTCCGGGCTTCGGCGGGAGAAGAATTCTAGGAACAACAGAATCTGCAAGCAAAGAAAAAGATTAGATGTCAGCCCGGACAAGAAAAGTAAAAACACATCGGAGATTAAACATACTGTATCTAATATTCCAGCCAGCCCGAATGGGCCATCTAGGATTATGATATAATGTGTTTTTGGCGCATTCTAACCTTTGTTTTGTAGGTTTTTATCGAGTCTATCAATCTCTTTTGTGTCATTTTAGGTTAAAAAGTGGCTGGAATAGAAGAATGAAACATGCAAATGGTCTTGGCGAAAAACGAGGAAATATGGATCTTTTTGAAGATTCTGCCCAGAAGGAGCACCTGTCGCGTGTGGTGCTCCTGCTCCCAGAAGATCCACTTATGGGAATATTCACTAAACCTAATTTCGGGCCCTAATCTTTTTTAGCCGCCGTAGGCCTTTAAAGATAGAGATTTTCGATCCTTTGGGGTATCACGCAACAACGCAGACACAGAAAGAGAGAGAGAGAACAAATCGCAAGTGAGAGAGAGAGATTTGACACTTGTTTTGAGAGTTGTAAGCTTGCGGATTGTATTCCACGTTTCCTTGTTGAAGTTTTCTTAAACCCTTATCTCTTTACTTTGATTCAATGAAGTTTTTATTCTCAATTGCTGCTGTTGTTTGTTTAATCATGAGTGAGTAATCCCCTTTGTTAGGTTGAGGGTTCGATGGGGTTAGAGAATCATAACTAAGCATAGATAGGTTTTGAAACATCACTCGGTCTCTCCGTCTATAGTCGATCGTATTGCCTAGACTAATTTGATCACCTAGTCTCTGATTTTAGGTTGAATTCACTCAGCAAAAGTGTTGTGAATTGCTGGAATTGACTTAGATGGACGAGTTGTCTTTAGCCAACGACAGTTGAAGTTAAAGCAACTCGTGAACAAATTGATCCTACACGTTTAATGCACATAATTCCTTGTAACCTCAAATGACAGTTTAGGGTGTTAGATTGATTGTTGAAGTAGTTGATGCCACGACAGTGGGTCCTCTTGAATCTATGGTTGAGTTCTAGATTGGTTCATAACTTGATAACCTAAATAATTGCTTGGTTTTGATCGTATCCGTTGACCTAACGTATTTCCACTTATTGTTTACACCGGATTTTACTTTTGCTTGCTTTGATAAATTGTGGCACTTAAACCACATTTAATCGCTTAGAGTGTATTAGAGTGTATTGCTGGTCCCTTAACGAACCTATACTATTTCTACACCGAATATTGATTCTAGGTTTTACATCTTTGAACACTTTCATCAAATTGGCGCCGTTGCGATGGGGACCAACTCGATACCTCTAATTTTCGTTTACGATTTGAGACTAAGCACTAAACTCGTTCTTATTTTTTCTTGCGTGTATTTCAGGTGTATGAACTCAAGGACAACAAGGAGAAATCTTCAAACTCCCCTCGTCACTTTAAGTAATCCTGAACTTGCGAGACTAGAACGAGAAAACAGACGACAAAGGCCTAATCCCGCTGATATGGGCGAACAAGGCGACAACAACATGGCCGCTGAGCTGCAAAGGCTGCAAGAGCAGATGGCTCAGATGCAACAGCAGCACGCGCGCGAACTGCAGCGATAACACACGCGTGAACAGCAGCGTGCAATAGGGGATATGGACAATCCCCACGCTTTCTATCGGAATCGAGCTGCTATAGTTCCCCTACTGTTGAGAGGCATGATTATGAAATCAAACCGCAGATGATCTCGCTGGTCAAGCAGCATTTGTTCCATGGATTGCCTGCGGAAATTCCGATGGACCATATAGAAAACTTCGAGGAGATCTGCTCCACGACGAGTTCTAATGGGATGAACCCGGATTTCCTAAAATGCAAGCTATTCCCCTTCTCGCTCACAGATAAGGCTTCACGTTGGCTTAAGTCTCTACCTGCTGGATCTATTACAACTTGGGCGCAATGTAGAGCTGCGTTTTTGGACAATTTCTACACAAAGTCTAAAACCGCAAGCCTTCGGAACAAAATCTCCTCTTTCAACCAGCATTCAGGAGAGTCTTTTTGTGAGGCATGGGAAAGGTTCAAGGAGTATAAAAGGGAATGCCCACACCATGGTTTCACTGATGAGAATTTGCTTAGTATCTTCTACGATGGTGTCGACTTGGACTATAGTAATGCACTGAATGCTGCTAGCGATGGCGATTTTATGACCAGGACTAGAGAGGGTGCACATAAGCTGATTGAGAACTTGGCTGTAAGTTCAAGCAACAAGTCCCAGGAGTATGACAGGACTATGAAATCCAATGGAACGGATTCCACCAAGATCGATGACCTTACGGCTAAGATCAACTTGTTGCTCAAAGCAAACCAAAGGATGGTTAACTTTGCAGATGAGAATGGTGAAACACTCGCTGAGGAGATGGTTGAGGAAGGAGACAATGATCAGCAGGAGGTTATCTATGTGAATGGTCAAGAGTTTGTGCGAAATCGCGGGTTCAACCAAAATTGCAGGAGTCACCCAAATTTCTCCTATCGAAGTACGAATGTTGAGAACCCACAGGATCAAGTTTACCCACAACAAACCGGCCCCCAGAACCAAAAGCCTCAGGATCAGACTTTCCAAAAAACCTACCCTCAGAATTTCCAAGGAAAAATGTTCCTTCTTTTTCAAGGTCAGAAAACGCAATTCTCTAACTTTCAAGCTCCTGCGAGCTCCGGGAGTAATTCTCAGGATGAGTTGAAGGGTATGATGCAGCAGCTGATGGCTAATCAACAAAAGTGTGCTACTGAGATCAACACTAAGGTTGATGCTATGTATTCGGACCTTAATGATTGGCTTGAGGCGGTTTGCAACCATGTGAAGAAGCTCGACACTCAGGTTGCTCAGACGGTCGATGCAATCAAAAAGTTACAAGGAGTGCTGCCTGGTAAGCTGGATACAAACCCCAGAGAGTTTGTAAATGCTATTGAACTGAGAAGTGGAAGAGTTTTACCAGCAGTCGTAAGGACAGAAACTGCAAACTGCCCAGAAGGAGCACGTGCTCCAGCAGACGGAGCACCAGGTCCAACAGAGGGAGCACCTGCTTCGGAAACAGAAGAGGATGAAGACATTGCTGGATTAACTTCTAAGGTATTAAGGCCAAATGATATTATTGATAACGTTCGTTCTCGTGTCTACAGACCCCCTATCCCTTACCCAGTACCTCCAAGGAAGTCGCAAAAGGATTTGGAGGAGGCGAAGTGTAAGAAAATGCTACAAGATTTGACGGTTAAGCTAACATTGGCAGATGCAATTCAGATGATGCTGTCCATGAAGAAGTATGTTAAGGGCTTGGTTACTGGACGGATTCTTTCAGAGTAAAGCGCCATGATTGTAAGTAAGAATTGTAGCACTGTGCTACAAAACAAGGCCATTAAAAAGCAAGAAGACCCAGGTAAGTTCGTGCTTTCTGTTGATATTGGTCATGTGCGATTTGCTTGTTCTTTGTGTGATTTAGGCTCCAGCGTGAACCTCATGCCCTATTCGGTTGCGAGAAAGCTTGGGTACACAAAATTTAAACCAACATGGATTTCATTGGTGTTTGCTGACAGATCTATTAAGTTGCCTGTAGGAATTTTGGAAGATTTGCAGGTCAGGATTGGGAACACCTTCATTCCAGCGGATTTTGTGGTGTGGGAATTGGATGATGAACCGAAGGATCCCTTGATTTTGGGACGTCCTTTCTTGCGCACAGCTGGTGCGATCATTGATGTGAAGAACGGAACCATTGGTCTCCACCTGAGAGACATTATTATGGAGTTCGAGATGGATCGGATGTTGAAGAAACCGACCATTGATGGGCAGACCTTTGCCATTGAGGATAATCTCGAAATCTCAGAGAGAAAGATTGAAGAGATTCTTGCTGATGATCCCTTGGATGTTGCGTTGCAAAAGCTGAAAGCGAACATAGGTATTTGAGTGAAGACACTATTGAGTTCGCAAGGATGTTGGATTCTGGGCAGATGGAAAGATCGATAGACTTTTTGAGACTTGAAACGGAGCACCTGCTTCTCCTCCTGGGAACTCTCGCTCCAAAACTTGAGCTCAAAACCTTGCCAGCTGAGCTAAGGTACGCGTTTCTCTGTCCCAACTCTACATATCCTGTTATTATTAATGCTGATCTGAATAATGTGGAATCTGCATTACTTTTATGCGAGCTTAGGAAGTATAGGAAGGCTTTAGGTTATTCGCTAGATGACATCACTGGAATTTCACCTGATTTATGCATGCATAGGATACATTTAGAGGATGAATCTAGAACTTCTGTAGAGCACCAAAGGAGGCTGAACCCGAATTTGAAAGATGTTGTTAAGAAAGAGATCATGAAATTACTAGAATCTGGAGTTATTTATGCAATATTTGATAGTAATTGGTTAAGTATTGTGCATGTAGTGCCTAAGAAAGGCGGAATCACTGTGATCGCCAATGATAAGAACGAATTGATACCCACTAGGACTGTCATAGGACATATGATGTGCATTGATTATAGGAAGTTAAATGCAGCAACTAGGAAGGATCATTTTTCCTTACCATTTATTGATCAAATGCTCAAAAGGCTAGCTAACCGCCCTTACTACTGCTTTTTAAACGGTTATTCAGGTTTTTTTCAAATTCTCATTCACCCGGATGATCAGGAGAAGACAACCTTCACATGTCCCTATGGCACCTTTGCGTACCGCAAGATGCCATTCGGACTATGCAACGCCCCTGCTACTTTTCAAAGGTGCATGATGTCTATCTTTACTGATTTGATTGAAGATATTATGGAAGTTTTCATGGATGACTTCTCCGTCTATGGGAGCTCTTTTTCTGTGTGTCTGTCTAATCTATGCAGGGTGTTACAACGCTGTGAGGACAAGCATCTTGTATTAAACTGGAGAAGTGTCATTTCATGGTTAGGGATGGAATAGTTCTGGGTCATCGAATTTCAGAAAAGGGTATTGAGGTTGACCGAGCAAAAGTTGAGGTGATGATGAGTTTGCAACCGCCGGATTCAGTCAGAGGGATACGAAGTTTCCTTGGTCATGCGGGTTTCTACAGATGTTTCATCAAGGACTTTTCGAAGATTGCGAGACCACTCACTCAACTCTTATGTAAGAAAACCAAGTTTCATTTTGATGGAGCCTGCTTTGAGGCATTTCACACGATAAAGAGAGCATTGGTAAGTGCACCCGTTGTTCAACCGCCAGATTGGGATCTACCATTTAAGGTTATGACGGATGCTAGTGATTACGCTGTGGGAGAAGTTTTAGGGCAAAGGAAGGATAAAAAGCTCCATGTGATCTACTATGCTAGCCGAACTTTGGATGAGACTCAATGTAAGTATGCTACGACTGAGAAGAAAATCCTAGCTGTTTTCTTTGCTTTTGAGAAATTCAGGTCGTACCTTGTCGGTTCAAAGGTCATTGTTCATACCGACCATGCAGCTTTGAAGTATTTGCTCACCAAGAAAGATGCGAAACCGAGGCTTTTGAGATGGATTTTGTTACTCCAAGAGTTTGATCTATAAATCGTTGATAAGAAAGGTACTGAGAACGGGGTCGCTGATCACTTATCTCGCTTGAAAGTCGATGAAACAGTTCCGCTGAACATGTGTATGCTATTGGAATCTGTGTTCTGGATCACCCAGTTCAAGACGGAGCACCTGCCCCAGAAGTATTTTTTCCTGCTGTTTCTAAGTCAGTTGCCCCAAGTTTTCCATGCTTTGGAGAGATAGCGAACTACCTTGGTGCTGATCGTGAACCAGCTGATTTTGTGGGAGACAGAAAGAGGAAATTTTTGCGAGACATTATGAGATACTTTTGGGATGAGCCATACCTTTACAAGCAATGCTCGGATGGCCTTTTTAGGAGATGTGTTCCTGATGAGAAGATTCCAGGAATCCTATTTCACTGCCATAGTTCGAGTTATGCTGGTCACTTCGCGACCTTTAAGACAGTATCCAAGGCACTACAAGCTGGGTATTGGTGGCCAACAATGTTCCGGGACGCACACGCTTTTATCTCAAGGTGCGACAAATGTCAAAGGCAAGGAAATATCTCGAGACGGAACGAGATGCCTCAACACTTCATCTTGGAAATTGAAGTGTTTGACGTATGGGGAATAGATTTTATGGGACCGTTTCCATCTTCCTATGGAAACAAGTACATCTTAGTGGCTGTTGATTATGTGTCCAAATGGGTTGAGGCCATTGCTTCCCCAACTAATGATGCCGCTGTGGTTTTAAAGATATTCAAAACCATAATATTCCCTAGGTTTGGAGTACCACAAGAGGTCATCAGCGATGGAGGGACCCATTTCATCAATAAGGTTTTTGAGAACCTTTTAAGGAAGAATGGTGTAAAGTATAAGGTTGCGACAGCATATCACCCGCAGACTAGTGGCCAAGTTGAGGTTATCAACATGCAAATCAAGGACATCCTACAAAAGACCGTAAGCACCACCAGGAAAGACTGGGCCGCTAAGTTGGACGATGCGGTGTGGGCGTACCGAACCGTTTACAAGACACCATTGGGGACAATGCCCTTTCATTTGGTATATGGGAAGTCCTGCCATCTTCCTGTAGAACTTGAGTACAAAGCCGCCTGGACTGTTAAGCTGATGAACTACGACATCAAACCCGCCTTGGAAAGAAGATCAATGCAGCTTAATGAATTGGAGGAAATTAGGCACCTGGCCTATGAGAGTTCGAAGATATACAAAGAGAGAACCAAAATGTATCACGACAGGAGAATTCTCACCCGAGACTTCAAACCAAACGACCTGGTACTTCTCTTTCACTCTCGACTTAAACTTTTTCCTGGAAAGTTTCGATCTAGGTGGTCCGGCCCCTTTCTCATAAAGGAGGTTCGACCCTATGGAGCCGTGGTGTTGCTGGATGCCAAGGGCAAAGAGATCGTGGTCAACGGTCAGAGGCTTAAGTTGTACCTTGCTGATACAAACAAAGCCGAAGGAGGATTCATCTCCTTAGGCGATGCACCAAAAGCCTAAATGGCTAATCGAGTCAAGCTAATGACTTTAACCAAGCGCTTGGTGGGATTCAACCCACCGGTATGTTTTCTAACTTTTTCAATTTGATTTCTTTTATTACTAACTTTGAATTTATGTTTGAGTTTTAAGGTTTTTCCAAAAAAAAAAAAAAAGTTTGTGGAATATACAAGGCAGATCGATTGATCCTTTCAGCTAGATTGATCGATCCATGATGATGAGATCAGACGCCATTCCAGCGGTCAACCTCAGGATCGATCTGCACATCAATCCAATTCCCAGAAGGAGCACCTGCTCCCCAACACAGTGCACCTACTCTCCGATACAAAGCACCTGCTCTCTAGGGTAAAAATTTGAAATTCGGATTTAGGCCCACCAAGAGGTAAGTATTCTATGAACACTTTATTTTCTGCTCTTTCCTTATGATTTTTCTTTCTTTTCACTCTCTTTTTTCTTATTCTCACACCGAGACGGTGTGAAGTAAGTCTGGGGGGAGTAGCTACTAATGATGTTTATTTTGGTTGTTTTCTATTTTCTTATGTCTTATTGAGTCTAGTCTTCTCGTTTTTATTAAGTCAAAACTTTGTAGGGAATTAGGACCTTATCTTATGATGATGTTTGAACTATTTGTGTTTAACTTTCTCTCTAGTGACCATTTCTACAGCGCATGGGTACAAAGAATAGCTGGAACACTTCGATACACTATCTTCCAGGTTTCATATTGACCGAAAAATTCCTCTCGCTATTGGCAATAGATTAGGGAAACGAATCATATTCATGACTCCTTATTCTTTCTATCACTCTTGTTGTTCCTGAATAGCTAGCTCACTTGTAGTTAGTACCCTCCTTAACCACTAACTTCTTTTCAAGCCTTTTGCATTCTTGTTACTTCATTGTCATATGTGCAGCATATGCGCAAAAGGGCCAGAGATAATTGGGTCAACACTGCCTTTAAATCACTCTTTCTAAAGAACAAGAGCACCTGCTCCCGCAATAGAGCACCTGCTCCTATTCCTAGAAGATGGTTTTACAACGAGGTAGAACAAAAATCCACAAAGGAGGAACGATATTGATGAGCTCCACTTGGGTATGTACAACAACCCTGATATTTTCGTGTTTGAGAGACATATACTTGTAATCAAAACCCTCTTCATCATCATCTTAATCAATCAAAAAAAAAAAAAAAAAACAGATGATGAAAAGTGGTAAATCTGTAAAATATGAAGTGTCTCTCTGCACAGCGAGTATACCCAAGGTGGATGATGGTTAGATAAGGCGTTTGAGAGGTTGGAAGAAAGAAAGAGCGGTTTAGAGAATGTGGAATATCAACGGACCTATTCTCTCTTGCAATTTTGTGCGATATCTTGCATCCTCTACGAAACATCGGGTAACCATTAAACACTTTAAACACTTTGAACTTCACCTCTAAATGGCCTTAACCCTTTAGTGTCGTCTACCCTAAATGGTGCCTTTAGCGAGACCCTCACGCAACTTTGAATGCGTTGAGTTTGTGTTTGGGAAATGGAACTTGGTTGAGAAATGTGTTGAGGAGTTTTGGTAAAGCTTTGTTATTCGTCATCTGGATTATGTGGTCTGCAGATTGAATGTTATTAACCTAGTTCACTGAGGATGAAAGAGTTTCCGCATTTTCAAACCTTTCTCCTTCACTTGATCTTGAATTTGTTTGAGGACAAACAAAGATCTAAGTCTGGGGGAATTGATATAATGCATTTTGGTGCATTCTAACCTTTGTTTTGTAGGTTTTTATCGAGTCTATCAATCTCTTTTGTGTCATTTTAGGTTAAAAAGTGGCTGAAATAGAAGAATGAAACATGCAAATGGACTTGGCGAAAAACGAGGAAATATGGATTTTTTTGAAGATTCTGCCCAGAAGGAGCACCTGTCGTGTGTGGTGCTCCTGCTCCCTAGAAGATCCACTTATGGGAATATTCACTAAACCTAATTTCGGGCCCTAATCTTTTCCAGCCGCCGTGGGCCTTTAAAGACAGAGATTTTCGATCCTTTGGGGTATCACGCAACAGCGCAGACACACAGAGAGAGAGAGAGAGAACGAAATCGCAAGTGAGAGAGAGAGATTTGACACTTGTTTTGAGAGTTGTAAGCTTGAGGATTGGCTTCCACGTTTCCTTGTTGAAGTTTTCTTAAACTCTTATCTCTTTACTTTGATTCAATGAAGTTTTTATTCTCAATTGCTGCTATTGTTTGTTTAATCATGAGCGAGTAATCCCCTTTGTTAGGTTGAGGGTTCGATGGGGTTAGAGAATCATAACTAAGCATAGATAGGTTTAAAACATCACTCGATATCTCCGTCTATAGTCGATCGTATTGCCTAGACTAATTTGATCACCTAGTCTTTGATTTTAAGTTGAATTCACTCATCAAAAGTGTTGTGAATTGCTGGAATTGACTTAGATGGGCGAGTTGTCTTTAGCCAACGACAGTTGAAGTTAAAGCAACTCGTGAACAAATTGATCCTACACGTTTAATGCTCATCATTCCTTGTAACCTCAAACGACAGTTTAGGGTGTTAGATTGATTGTTGAAGTAGTTGATTCCACGACAGTGGGTCTTCTTGAATCTATGGTTGAGTTCTAGATTGGTTCAACCTGAATAATTGCTTGGTTTTGATGTCCTAATCCCTGAGACATATCCCTTGACCTAACGCCTTTCCACTTATTGTTTACACCGGATTTTACTTTTGCTTGCTTTGATAAATTGTGACACTTAAACCACATTTAATCGCTTAGCTGAACTTGTAGTCCATAGGATTAGAGTGTATTGCTGGTCCCTTAACGAACCTGAACTATTCTACATCGGATTAGTGAATCTTAGGTTTTATATCTTTGAAACCGGTAAAAACCCTTTCATCATACTCGTAACCGACGCTGTATTTATCTTCACAAAGAAGTAGTATCGCTCCCAATCCTCGGACTTGTCACTATGGGAATCCGGGTCTACCAATTTGAATTTCGGACGAGCTGATACGTAAAAACAACCTGTAGGCCTCCTCCATATAAAGTAGGTCATCGCCTCAAAAGAATCGCAATCACATCCCATCCCGTGCTCGGCGGCCAGCGTCATACATACCATGAAGTTAAGAATTGACGTGTGGGTGAGCTGAGACATAGCTATGCCGTGTCGGGCGCAGTACTCGATCAGCAGTCGCGGTGATGGGAACCACAGGCCGCTGTCTATAAAAAAAGATTCGTATAGACACATGAATCCTTCCGGAGGCGACCAGGGACGGTCACGATCACCCGGGACTAGGAACTCCACGCTGTCTGGCAAATTGTCAGCGATGTCTCATCGGATAACGTCTCCCAATCGTCACAACGCTTCAGCACGATATCGCGACCTAGACCTGGCCCCAGAGAATCCATTCCTTCCTGAGGGAAATCTGACAGATCAAAGGAGTCGGGATTCTTTGCGCCTTAGGTCCGACTTAGCTAGATCGCGAGCAGGATGTCGACGCCCCGCCTTGCGAAGCTTGGGGGTAGCGGGCTTGAAGGTCCCGGCCTTCTCGTGATCCAGCCACCTCTGAGGGATTTTAACGGGCTCAGACACAGCCTCCTGCCCCGCTGCAGTATGATTGGTCGAGGTGGATACTGAAGATGAACTAGCAAAAGCTTGGGCGGAGCAGAAGTCATTCCGGGAATCGGTCTGGGCTGGCAAAGCCATGGATCAGATAAACACGGCAGATTCTTTGGAGATGGATCAGAAAACTTAAGGACCAGATGATGGGACAGGAACAAAATCAATCAAAAGCAAGAACCAGAGAGGTAGAGAGAGAAATGAGGAGAAAGTACCTTAGAGAGAGAAGCAAACAGAATGAAATGTGAGAAAGAAGAGCGGAGATCCCATTTTATAGATCCAGAGCGGAAATCGAGATCTCGCACCTCAAAAACTCCGAACACCGCGTGACAGACCAGTCAAACATCGACACATGGCAAGATCAATTAACCTAGGATCCAGATCGCGAACCCATTGACAACGAAGCTCGGCCTATCTCGTTTTGTTGACCGTGGGGGCTACTGTTGGGCTTGGACCTGCGGCCCAATCGATCTGGAAGCCCAGTAAGCTTCTGAAGCCCAACTCATGCCCTAATCATGGTGTGGTCAAACAAATGTCAGATTTGGAAACTATATTTAGTGAAACCTAGGATGTACCTTCAACTTTTTGCTATAAATAGGAGAACAAAGTGATGTGACAATTCATTCATTATTCCTTCGAATAGAGTACAAGGGATCAGAAACATTCTTTCACGACTCTGACTCTCTCAAAATGACACTTTCGGAAAGCTACCGCTGACCGAAAAACACCCAGAAAATATACTATTCACAGAAGCTCGCAACGATCTAGTAGCCCGGGATCTGTCCGGTCTACAACATTTCTTCTAGTTTGTAGCGATCTAGTAGTCCGGGGTCTGTCCGGTCTATCAATTCCGAACTACTCTGTAACACTCACAACCCGCGAACTCATTTCTCAATATACGACATTCGCCGACCTACTATCTAATATAAATTCATTGTTCCGCTTTCGGGCTAAAATATATATATATATATATATATATATATATTAATTAGTCTTTATCTATTCTCTTTGAAAAAAAATATATATATATTCATGGATCAGAAAGGGCCGCGTATTGTTCATGGGCAAGCATTTGTTTCAAACCTACCATTTGTAGCATCACGTAGTGGACAACCATTCTTTATATCATTCACCATTGGTTTTGACATATGTCAACTATGTGTTACTATATCATAAACCAAACATATCCTTTCACTTCACACTAAAGACTAGATGAAAACGACTTATTAAACAAGCTACAGAGTGAGCAGCTCCACATTGATTATGTAATAACAGATATTAGTGTGGTACCCATGATTATGTGCTTGCCCATGCATATGATTCTATGAAAGCTTTAACTACGAGTTGTCAAAAACAGTTAGAGATATCTCTTTTAGGTGAGATTAGAGTTCCCTATTAAAACTTTTAGTACTTCACATTCAATTAAGCGATGTGGATGGCTTTTTTATACTTCCCATTTTGCCCTTCACTTTAGCTTTCCCCACAAGAAACCCAACACCCTAAATGCCTCTCTGCTCATCTACGCTCTATACTCCATAGTACTTGTTTGTCTTTTCTCTCTGTGTGTGAGTGACAATGGATAACATAGAACCATCATCTAATGGAAACATCCAGACCGAGATGGAAGCAAACAAGGAGGAGAATAAAAATATGAAGAGGGAATCAGTGTCATTGATGGGTTTGTTTAGCGCAGCAAATAGATTTGATTACTTTTTGATGTTCCTAGGCGGTTTAGGCGCGTGTATTCATGGCGCTACGCTTCCTCTCTTCTTCGTGTTCTTCGGGAAAATGCTAGATTCTCTTGGGAATCTTTCTACAGATCCTAAAGCCATATCTTCCCGCGTTTCACAGGTTTCGCGGAAACATCTATTGTCTCTCTCATTTCTCTCTTGATTTTTATGCATAGGTTCATAACAAACTGGTGATTTGTCTTTTCCAGAATGCTCTGTACTTGATCTACTTAGGCTTGGTCAATTTGGTATCAGCTTGGATCGGTACTAGCTACATTGATCTGTTTCTATAATGTTAATATGTTTTAGCTCTCTTTTTCATGTTTTTGTTTGGAATGGTTTATTGGCAGGAGTTGCTTGTTGGATGCAAACAGGGGAAAGACAAACAGCGCAATTGCGTATAAATTATCTTAAATCGATCTTAGCAAAAGACATTACTTTCTTCGATACAGAAGCTAGAGATTCAAACCTTATTTTCCACATATCAAGCGACGCGATCTTGGTTCAAGATGCAATAGGCGATAAGGTACCCTTTTATTGATATATGAATTCATTCCAAGGACGAAACAAAAAGGAAAGGAATGTAACTTGATGAGATGTTTTGTTTTTGTTTCAGACAGACCATGTTTTGCGGTACCTATCTCAGTTCATTGCCGGATTTGTCATCGGTTTTTTGTCGGTATGGCAACTTACGCTGCTCACGTTAGCAGTGGTTCCATTGATAGCGATTGCAGGAGGAGGGTATGCTATAATCATGTCCACAATCTCAGAAAAGAGTGAAGCTGCTTATGCTGATGCAGGAAAAGTCGCAGAAGAGGTTTGTTTCAAAACGCTAATTTCAGTGTTTGCGTTTACGTATGAAAGAAGTTTTCACATTTCAAGAAAAATAAAATATTTTTCATTTTTCCATAACATGCTATTACAAAATATTCTATAGATCTTCTTTTTTTTTTAACACTTGGATTGATACTAATTTTCTATGGATATTCAGGTTATGTCACAGGTGAGAACAGTGTATGCATTTGTAGGAGAAGAGAAAGCTGTAAAATCTTACTCAAATTCTCTCAAGAAAGCTCTGAAACTCGGTAAAAGGAGCGGTCTTGCTAAAGGCTTAGGAGTAGGATTAACATATAGCCTCCTTTTCTGTGCTTGGGCTTTGCTTCTGTGGTACGCAAGTCTTCTTGTACGCCACGGCAAAACAAATGGTGCAAAAGCCTTCACAACGATCCTCAACGTCATTTTTAGTGGATTGTAAGTCCGAAAAATCCGAGACCTTTTGATTGAATAATATCATTGATTGCACAATACAAATCATTTTCTTGCATTTTCGCAGCGCCTTAGGTCAAGCCGCACCTAGCTTATCGGCGATTACCAAAGGCCGAGTTGCTGCTGCAAATATTATGAGAATGATAGGGAACAATAATCTTGAAAGTTCCGAAAGATTAGACAACGGAACAACATTGCGAAACGTAGCTGGGAGGATTGAGTTTCATCGAGTGTCTTTCGAATATCCTTCAAGGCCAAACATGGTTTTTGAGAATCTTAGTTTCACAATACGTTCAAGGAAGACTTATGCATTTGTCGGTCCAAGTGGTTCAGGGAAAAGCACAATCATAGCAATGGTTCAACGTTTCTATGAACCAAACTCAGGGGAGATTTTCTTGGATGGGTTTGACCTCAAGAGGCTCAAGCTAAAATGGTTGAGAGAGCAGATGGGATTAGTAAGTCAAGAACCGGCATTATTCGCCACGACCATAGCTTCCAATATTCTTCTCGGTAAAGAGAATGCGAATATGGATCAGATAATCGAAGCTGCTAAAGCAGCCAACGCAGATTCTTTCATCAAATCATTACCCAATGGTTACAATACTCAGGTATATAAATTACTAGAATTTGAATAATCATCTTCTCATATTTCCACTTCCTTATTAATTAAACCATTCAAATAGGTTGGAGAAGGAGGAACTCAGCTCTCTGGAGGACAAAAACAGAGGATTGCAATTGCTCGAGCGGTTCTAAGAAATCCAAAGATTCTACTCTTAGATGAAGCAACGAGTGCGCTTGATGCCGAATCAGAGAAGATTGTTCAGGAAGCACTTGACAATATCATGGGGAAAAGAACAACTATCGTCATTGCACACAGATTATCCACCATTCGAAATGTTGACAAGATTATCGTATTGAGAAATGGTCAGGTTATGGAGACCGGTAGCCACTCAGAACTAATATCAAGAGGAGGAGATTACGCGAGTCTTGTGAATTGCCAAGAGATAGAGCCTCAAGAAAATCCGAGATCAATTATGTTAGAACCTAGTAACTCACAAGCTGGATCTTCTAGTTCAAGAAGAGTTTCCAGCTCAAGGAGGACTTCAAGCTTCAGGGAAGACCAAGAGAAGACTGAAAAAGATTCAAATAGCGAAGATTTAAGCTCGTCTTCAATGATATTGGAGCTGATAAAGATGAATGCTCCAGAATGGCCTTACGCATTACTTGGCTCAATTGGTGCAGTTCTTGCTGGAGCACAAACTCCAATGTTCTCTATGGGGATTGCTTATGTGTTAACGGCGTTTTATTCGCCTTCTCCTAGTATGATCAAGCGCGATGTCGAAAAGGTAGCTATTGTATTCGTTGGAGCTGGAGTTTTAACAGCTCCTATATATCTCCTCCAACATTACTTCTATACACTTATGGGAGAGCGTCTAACTTCTCGTGTGCGCTTATCTTTATTCTCAGGTAAACACAAACAATTTAAACATCCTTGTTTTGGGATCAATTCGATTATTGAATGTGTGTATAAATATTTCTTTTGAAACATTTTCAGCGATTCTTTCAAATGAGATTGGGTGGTTTGATTTAGATGAGAACAATACTGGCTCACTCACTTCAATCTTGGCTGCTGATGCAACATTGGTGAGAAGTGCTCTCGCGGATCGCCTCTCGACAATAGTACAAAACCTGTCTCTTACAGTCACAGCATTAGTACTTGCCTTTTTCTATAGTTGGCGTGTTGCAGCTGTCGTAACGGCTTGTTTCCCTCTTCTCATTGCCGCTTCACTTACCGAGGTAACTCAAAATCAAAGCTCCCATCAACAAAACTATTCTTTAAAAACTGAGAAATCTTTAAATGTTATATGTACAGCAACTGTTTCTAAAAGGCTTTGGAGGGGACTACACAAAAGCTTATTCTAAAGCAACTTCAGTGGCCCGTGAAGCGATTGCGAATATAAGAACTGTCGCTGCATTTGGTGCGGAAAAGCAAATCACGGAACAGTTTACTCGAGAGCTAAGCAAACCCACCAAGAATGCCTTTCTTAGAGGCCATATCTCTGGATTTGGATACGGTTTGTCTCAGTTTCTCGCTTTCTGTTCTTACGCTCTTGGTCTCTGGTACGTCTCTGTTTTGATTAAGCAAAGGGAGACGAATTTCGCGAATAGTATCAAATCTTTCATGGTATTGATCGTCACGGCTTTCTCAGTATCGGAAACGCTTGCTTTGACACCAGATATCGTGAAGGGCACGCAAGCACTCGGGTCGGTTTTTAGGGTTTTACATAGAGAGACTGAGATACCTCCAGACCAACCAAATTCTAGATTGGTCACTCATATCGAAGGAGATATAGAGTTTAGAAACGTGAGCTTTACGTATCCCGCGAGACCCGATATTGCCATTTTCCAAAACCTAAATCTCCGAGTTTCACCCGGGAAAAGTCTTGCAGTCGTAGGACCTAGTGGTTCGGGAAAGAGCACGGTGATCGGACTGATTATGAGATTCTACGATCCGGACAGCGGAAAACTCTGCATCGATGGGCAAGACATAAAAACCCTAAACCTACGTAGCTTGCGCAAGAAGCTAGCATTAGTCCAGCAAGAACCAGCTCTGTTTTCAACCACCATACACGAGAATATCAAGTACGGGAACGAAAACGCATCGGAGGCAGAGATCATCGAAGCCGCGAAAGCCGCAAACGCACACGATTTCATAAGTAGGATGGAAGAAGGGTACAAGACACACGTGGGTGACAAGGGAGTGCAGTTATCAGGTGGTCAGAAACAGAGAGTGGCTATCGCGAGAGCGGTTCTTAAGGATCCTTCAGTGCTTCTCCTTGATGAGGCAACAAGTGCTTTGGACACGACTTCAGAGAAACTGGTCCAAGAGGCGCTAGACAAGCTGATGAAGGGACGGACCACAGTGTTGGTGGCTCATAGGCTCTCGACCATAAGAAAAGCAGACACTATCGCTGTGTTACGCAAAGGACGAGTTGTTGAAAAGGGAAGTCATAAAGAGCTGGTTTCTAAACCTGATGGGTTTTATAAGCAATTGACAAGTCTTCAAGAAGAGGTGTGACTGAAGATCACTGAGGTTTTTTTTTTTTTTTTTTTTTTTAACTTTACTAAAAGGATATCCCGGCTACGTTACGTTCGGGTTTGTTGATTCCAGATTTGTTTCTTATTAATCTCATAAAGATAGTATTGTAGTAATTTTGTGATTTTATGTATTTAAAAATAATTATATTTTGAATATAAAGATATATAACTAATCATAAGTTGATATTTAATTTTAAAATTTGACTTGTTTAAAATTTTGAAATATTTACTTTTTGGTGAGTTATAGTTATGTTATTCTTTAGCTAAATTATCACCAATTATTTTAAAATAATTTTCATATACTTTTTGTATATGTTTATGTATTTTTTTTTTTGTAGAAAAATCTTTACTTTATTAATATTTTAGAAAACCCAATAATTGTAATTGTTAATTGATAAATGGGAACGAAAAATTTGTAAATGTTGAAAGCCAAAAAATCTCCAAATTATCGGTGAACCACTCAAAATATATATGAAGTTTTTGTGTCATTTGTTGCATTACCACAACTTTTATCTTATTTATGCTATACTTCTGAATTATACTCATCTAAAATATAAGATAATATATAATTAATGAAATTAAATATAAGGGAGCTTGTAGTTAACGATGTAATAAAATGTCATTTTAAATTTTAGGTTTGGTTAGGAATTATAAATTACTTTTGATTGAGATTTTTTGGTGTAATTTGTTTTACGCTTTGTTCATTTATTAATTTGTGTTATATAATTTTTTTTAATTGGAATTTTACTTTTCTAATATCTTTAGTAACTAAAAAAAATGGATGATATATTATATTTGACATCCAAACTCATATGAATTACCTTCTTACAAACAACAACTCGTAGTTTCATACTGCTAATGCTACTATAAACACATGTCAATATTATTCTCATAAATATTAGTATCCTTCAGTTTTGGAACTTTCAAATCCAATATGATTAAATAACCTTTTATAGGTTAAATATCATTCTAGTATTAATCCACTCCATTAAATAGATTGCTATTAAATATCATTCTAATATTATTGCTGCGTTCAACAAATTGCCAGCTTCTATTGATTCGCTACAATTGTTTAGGTCTGAGTGACTTTTAAATCATGCCACAATGTGGCCTATCTGATTTTAAACAAAAACAATAACACTTATAGAGCATCACTATAATCGTATTGAAAAATGAAATAAAAATATTATCAGAGATCATCGAGACGTTTTATTGTTTACACTATGGAAAAGTTTGATTTTTATAGTTAACCTCATACGTTTTATTCTTTTTGTTTAGCCTCATATGATGAGTTTTTCCGACACTCCCTCAATCGGAAGTATGTAACAACTGCTCAATCTCGTCATCTCATTTATTTCTCATTCCCTAAATTATCACTTAAATTTTTTCAAACTAGTCATATGTAAAAAATGAACTCTGTTATTAGAAGATTTGTGCTCCTGTGGTCAGAAGAAGGTGTGGAGGGTGAAACCACCACAATTGAATTTGTTAGGGTTTTTAGAGAAACGCTGAGATCTCTGAGGTAGAACAAAGACCAAGATGTGAATTCGCTGTTATGAAAGCTTTATTAATTTTTGCAGAGTGTTTTTGCGTAAAGTTGCGGATCCCTTTTACAAAGGAGTTACAAGAATATATATTTACAAGTCTAAGTTGGCTAGGGTTTCCATTAAGTCGATAAAGAAGATTTCTTTATTTCTCGGGATTTCCTTTTATGGAAGTCGGCACTCGTCATAGGTTTCATCGTCTTGGGCTTGGCCTCGCCATCTCACCGTTTTAGACTTTTGGTCCTCAGCCCATTGTCGCGTAACATATCAAATGGGCTAAACAAAACCATACTCGGCCCATTGCCTAGCTCTTATGATGACGACGTCGGCTAGCTACCATGCACTCCTGGTGGTGGTGTCGATGAGCTGTCGAGCACTTCTGGCGGCCGACGTCGGTCGTCTAGTAGTCGGCAAAGCAGTGGTCGGCGGAGATAGTGGTTGGTGAACTGCCGAGCTCTCAAGGCGGTGACGTCGACCGTTTTTGTCCAGAAGTTGGCAGGCTTAGTGGTCTGCAGAATGCAGCAGTAGTCGGCAGAAATGGTTCAGTCCGGCTAGTTTTCTAGGTCCCTAGAGTGAGTTCGGCACAGCCTCATTTATGCCAATTTTCATAGTTAGTCATTTTGCCTAAAATAACTATCGGAGGGAGTTTTGACCCCAACATTTAGCCCCCCAGCTCGGCATTATCAGTTATGATAGTGTCGAGGTAAAAGATTGTTGAGGATCATATTGGGGACCACGACTCCTTCTTGTAGTAATGTCAAGCTGGAATTTGTAGTAATTCATACACGCTGCCGAGCTCTCTTTCTGAAGATTACTTTGATAATGGTGAGCTGAAGAAAATGTTCGGCGAGTTCAAACTTTTCTGTTAAAATTTGGCGAGCTCAACTTGTTTCGTCAAAGTTGGTGAGCTCAACTCGTTTTGTCTAAAGTTGGGTGAGCTTAACTTGTCTTGTTGAAGTTTTGGCTCGTCCTTGTTTTAGCAAGCGTTTCTGTTTAGCTCATCTTAATATCTCACCTCAGCCATTCTTTACACTTAGTAAATATTTCAATTGTTTTCAGAAAAATTTGTTTGTCGCTGGTTCCCGATTGCCATGACATCAATTATTGCTCTAGGTGTCATTTATACTTACTCCTCTCCTCGTTCTCCTCATAACTTCATTTCCTCCAAAACTAAAGAAGGTATATAGAACCCTTTTCTCTCTCTTCTCTCTCTCTTTTTTTTTTTTAAAGTTTTAGGGTTTTCATACTCTTTTTCGTCGCGCCGTCGCCCCCTTTGAGTTTTCTGACGAACTGTATTGAAGGTCGAGATCCGTTTGTCGGATTCGTTCGTTGATGCCAACCTTGAGATGTTGCCGATTTGGTCTTGAGAAGTCGTCTTGATCAGCCTTTTGCTGATTTGATCGAATCGACTAACACGCCGAGGTTAGGCCAATTTGAAGCTATCCCGAACCGATCAGTCACCATGAGCCAGTTCCAGAAACCTCAGCTCTAACCGATCTACCGCTTCCTGCGGGAAGAACTTGGCATTAAACTCAGCCAAAAAGTCCTCCCAGACCATCTCTACCTGCACCCTCTTGGCCACCACACCTCTCCACCAGAGATACGCATCACCATCTAGATAATGCACTGCCAGGTCCATTCGGTATCCCTCTGGACACCTGATAGAGAAAAAATTATGCTCCAGTCTAGCCCGCCACTCATCGGACTCCTCAGACTTGTCACCTCCTGAAAAAAATCCCGTGCCAATCCTCTGCATCTTCTCCATCATCCTAAGATAAGATGGAAGCTCCTCTGCAACTGCAACCCTCGGTTGCACCTCTGCCACTGGTGGCACTACCGGAGCCTGAACCTGAGTCGGCACCTCTCCCGGTAATTGCTCCAAAATCAGCTGTATTAGATCCGCCAGACGATCATCTCGATCCTGGGCTACACCTGCGGCACCGCCGACCACACTGGGACCCACACTAGTCCCACCATTCCTCACACTAGTACTCGCAGTGGCCACACCCACAAACCCCTTCTGAAACATCTGCGAATATGCCACTTGCTCCTGCGCGGAACTCTGGGCCACACTTACGGCGGCGGACTCACTCTCAAGTCCCCGACCGTGCCCACATCCTCCATGACCACCACGGCCTCCACGACCACCACGACCTCTACCTCTATCTCTCTTGCACTACCATAGCAGAACTCTAATCATACTAGAAAGCCAGAAAATATCAAACAAACACATACCATGGAATCTCATTGAATGCTCGAAGAAAATGATTTAGGACTCCAAACTCACACACAACAATTGACTAAATCCTCATAATCAATCAACTACACCCGCCCTAAAACTGTAAGGACTCTGATACCAAACTGAAACAACCCGACCCGATTTTTTTTTATCGAATTAGTATTTCCATAAATACTAACTCCCAACACTTACCCGTCCTACCCTAACCCTTATCCATGTCCCGTCCAAGTCCTTACTCGTCATGTCCCAACTCGTACATGTAACATTCCATGAAATATAGTTGAACAATTGAACATAATATTATTTATAAAATCAATAGTAGATATTAGAAATGAAACATAAATTATCGAGATGATCATAGACGCATAATTATATCATCTATGATAACGCTTTTTCATCGTTATCATCACTACCAAAAACAATTCGGATAACATCTAGAATAGAGGCTATTGTATCGAATCCAAGTCTCTACTATTTCCAAGGATGTGCCACGAGACGTTTAAGTTTCATCTAAATCATTTACTGCGTCATCTCAAACTTAGCTTTTTTCTTCAAAATCTTATTATGAGCGTCGATTATCCGTCAATACTTGTCGGTAAGTTTTATACAAGACTTATAATCACATAAGGAATAGCAAGATTAAAAAATATAAAAATGAAAACCTAATTAAAGTATAGACATTAGTAAAATTCTACCGAGTGGCTAGAATTCTTTAGCGTAACATACTCAAACAAAACTTTAGTTTCGAGATTCCTTGGTATCATCATTATGCATCTCATTCGAAAATATTGACATAATCTCGAAATTTTGTATTACTTTCAGTGTTCATTGTTGGGTTTGTTCCTAGTGGAGTGTGATATTGAAAAGACTTTAAAAATCATTTCATTTAGTTATATTGTCTTAATTATGGTTGGTTTTATTCGGTTGTCGGTTCTTTATTTTTTTGGTTTGGAAAATTCTACTAAAACTAACCGAATCAAACTAAAGTTCGGTTCGGTTTGGTTATGGAAAATTTTGGTTCGCATGTAATGTTGCCAAATAAAACTGAAACGTTAATTTTGATTTGGTTTTTAGTAAAAATTTTGGTTAATTTTGAGTAGTTTGATTAATTTTGATTAGTCTGATTAATTTTAATTAGTTCAGATCAGTTAACCATTGAAAATAAGATGCATATTTTTCAGATCTATTCTCAATGATAAAACGAAATCATTTCTACCATCAAGTTCTTTTTCCGGAACTCTCACTAATAAAACCAAATCATTTTTTACCATCAAATTATTCCTCCGGAATACTCAATAATCTCTTTCTCTTCTCTCTAGAACTATGAAACTCAGCTTTTCTCTACCAAAAACGCGACTGAAAATACGGTCCTATGACTTATATAGGCGAACCCTAGGCTTCTCTTAAACTAGACCGCAAACCGACGCTCAAAAACTGAACCAACCGGTTCAATTCGTAACCTGTGCCGATCGACGCACACACCTTGCGTCGATCGACGCACTACCCAAAAATCTCAATTTTTGGTTCGCGGACGTTACAATATTGCTATTGAACTCAGCTCTCAGTGATTAGCCTTCGGGGAGGATCTTAAGCCCCTCTTTGTATAGCTCATAAGCACCCATGAAATCCATTTTTGCGAACTTGGCCTTTGCTTTTTCCTTGAGAGTGCGAACATGAGTTACTGCAAAATCATTATCACCACCACCATCGCTAGTGCCGTATCGAATTTTCGGAAAAATGAATAAAAAACAACGAAAGAATGGTGAGAAATGGAAGAATTGGCCCTTCAAACAAACAATCTTTAAGGGAAAATTTGCTTATATACCCTACATTTTATTGAAAATTTGAAATCGATATCGAATTTGTTAAACATTGAAAAATACATTTTTCTTTTATTGAAATGATATTTTTATCTTTAGTTAATCACTAAAATTCACAAACATTTTTTAAAATGATTTTATTTTAAAATTTATTAATAAAACATTATTATAATCCTTAAATATAATATATAATTCAATAATTTTAAAATTAAAAATCTAATAATATTTTCTTCTAAATCCATCGATTTTCTCTTATTGTCTTTCATGAAAAGATTCTAGACTTGTTTTCTAAAGTACAATATATTAAATAAAATTATGAACTGATATTTTTTTATAAAATAAATCACAAATTGATTTTGATTTTAACTAATTTTCCATTTTATAATTTAGATAATAATATCTCAAGTCGATGAAAATTTCAAAAATATCATTTTTGGTGTGTTAATTTCTAAAAATGCATGCCACTATGGCTTGTTAATTTTTAAAAATACCATTAATTAAAGATTATTAAACCCTAAATCTAAAAATTTTAAACCTTAAAAAAAGTTTAAACCTATAATAAACTCTAAATCCTCAAAACTAAAGCCTAATACGATATGGTTAACACAAACATAAATAATATATTGAGTAAAATGATTTTGAAAAAGTGGCATTTTTCAAAAAATTTCATGGTGTAAACAAGTCGACAAAGTAATAAGTCAACTAACCAAAATATAAATCGATAGTTTAAAATAAGTCGATGAACAAAAAAAAACTATGTCGACAAACTAGAAAAATTAACTTAATAGTTTAAATAAGTCGACAACTTCAACTAAACAACATATAAGTCAACAAAGGCAACGAAACTGAAAATTAAATCAAGAAAGATAGAAAAATAAGTCAATAGTTAAATAAGTCGACAAACTTAAAATCAAGTAAACGAAATATAAGTCAACAATTTAAATAAGTCGACGAAACTGAATATTAATTCGACGAAGATAAAAAATAAGTAAATGGTTAAATAAGTCGATAAGGTAAAAAAATCAAGTCAACAAAATATAATTAAGTTAACAATTTAAAATAAGTCAAAGAATATAAAATAATAAATCAATGGTTTAAATAAATCAACAAAGTAAGTCAACCAAAACAATATAAATCGACTGTATATAATAATTCAACCTTTTCTTTTAGTTTAATAAAAATTGTAGGTTTTATATAATGATTAATTAACAAAGTATCTTTAAAAATAAAAAAAAGTAAATACGATGTTAGATTTCAAATTTATGTTTATTAATTTTTTATTTTAAATTTATATAATAAGTTAAATATTTATACGGATATTTACATATTTTTTTATAAGATTAAGTGTAGTTTTCAAATTTTCAAAGTATTTTTCAAAATTTTTTTTTTTTTTTGGTCACAGAAGTCTCCCTAATCTTAAATACCCTATTTCTAATGAATCAGAAAAAAAAAAATACTTAAAAAAGAAAAGATCAAATACCTGTATTCATATTGAATCTCATTATCTACCAACCCAACACTAAGATTTATCGCCCTCCCACTCAAATCATAATATGAAAATCCTCAAAAAAAATTGAGTAACATGTAGAACAAATCTTTTCATGGGAAAAAGATCGATTTTTTCATCTTAATCAAAAAATGGAGAAAGCGATCGAGAGCAATTGTTTTTTTTTTTTATAAATCTCCGACGACGTTCGTGTTCTTCCTCTCACAATTTGAAGACTTCTCTTTCTCTCTCGATGATTCGATTTATCTCCATCGAAGCTCTGTCACCATTTTGGTCTCAGACACAGACCCGCCTGACAATATCAGTTCTCGGACGAATCTTCGCTTGTTCAAACTCAAATCAGACAAGGATTTGCTTTTTGACTATGTAATTTTTATTTCGTTTGCATCTTGAGATTCTTGAGAAATCATACTTCTTGTTGGTTGTAAATATAAATAAGAGATTAGATACAGTTTATTCATAGACTCTAAGCTCGCTTCTACCTCGACCAATCGTTAAGTCTTTTTTAGCAATTTCAGTTATTTATGTTTATCCAACAACTTGTTTAGAATCATATGAAGCTTAATTTTACTGGTTATTGCTACTAAAACATATGTCTAACACAATTGCAATTTCATAATTTGTATTTTGGTTCTTCACTCTTTTCAAGAAAATAGAAAGTATAAAGTCAGAATCTTTGTTTAGAAAAGGTTTAACATTTAACCTCAAGAATGCCTTTCTTAGAGGCCATATCTCTGGATTTGGATACGGTTTGTCTCAGTTTCCCGATTTATGTTCCTACGCTCTTGGTCTCTGTTTGCGGATAGTATCATATCTTTCATGGTATTGATCGTCACGGCTTTCTCAGTATCGGAAACGCTTGCTTTGACACCAGATATCGTGAAGGGCACGCAAGCTCTCGGGTCGGTTTTTAGGGTTTTACATAGAGAGTCTGAGATACCTCCAGACCAACCAAACTCCAGATTGGTCACTCATATCGAAGGAGATATAGAGTTTAGAAACGTGAGCTTTACGTACCCCGCCATTTTCCAGAACCTAAATCTCCGAGTTTCGGCCAGGGATAGTCTTGGGACCTAGTGGTTAGGGAAAGAGCACGGTGATGAGATTCTACGATCCGAACAGCGGAAAACTCTGCATCGATGGGCAAGACATAAAGACCCTAAACCTAAGTGGCTTGCGCAAGAAGCTAGCATTGTTAGGTAATTCGATTAGAAATAGGAATTATAGTTTAAGAGTTCTAACAGAAATAGGAGTTGACTATTTCAGATAGGAATAGGAGATGTCTATGCCTATAAATAAGAAGCTATGTTGAGAGGTGTTCAACAAGCTAAGATACAAGGTTTTAGTTTTGAGAAGTTTCTAAAATCAATAAAAGATAATACGTTCTTTTACATAGTTCGTTTCGGTGTTACGGATCGAGACCTTACGATCACATTTGGTATCAGAGCCCTGCGTTTAAACCATCGACTTTGAAAATAACTGGAGACCGAAGACATGGAGAGTGCCATCGTCGCAGCACCACAGGAGAAGGAACCCAAGATCACGTCAGTTCAATGTCCAATGCTCACCGCCATTAATTACACCGTGTGGGCGATGAGAATGAAGGTGACATTAAAAGTTCATGAAGTTTGGGAGGCGGTAGAACCAGGCGCAACGGATGCAAAGAAGAATGTCATTGCAATGGCCTTACTCTTCCAATCCATCCCGGAAAACTTGATCTTACAAATTGGTGAGTTAGAGGAGGTTCAAGCTATGTGGGAAGCAATAAAATCTCGGTACTTGGGAGCAGACCGAGTACGAGAAGCAAGACTTCAAACTCTTGCCTCAGAATTCGATCGTTTGACCATGAATGAAACCGAGAAAATTGATGATTTTGCAGGGAGGATCTCGAGTTTAGCCTCCAGATCAGCAGCTCTAGGACAAAACATCGAAGAACATAAGCTTGTGAAGAAATTCTTGAGTAGTTTACCAAGAGACAAGTTTATTCACATTGTTGCTTCATTAGAGCAAGTTTTAGATCTCAAGACAATTGGTTTTGAAGACATAATTGGTAGGTTAAAAGCTTACGAAGAAAGGATAGGAGAACAGAATCAAAGAGTTGATCAGAACAAACTCTTATTCAATGCTTCCTACGAGCAAGCTTCAAGAGGTGGTCTTAATGGCCGAGGAAACCGTGGAAGGGGCCGTGGAAGAGGACGTTTTAACACACAACAAAGAGACAACAATGATCAGAACCAAAACAAAGAAAAACAAAAGAAGGATCGATCATATGTTACTTGTTGGCGTTGCGACAAAAAGGGGCACTTCGCTAACATGTGTCCAGAAAAGGGTAGAAATCACCAAGAAACGAACCTAGCAGAAACAGAGGAGGCTGATGCAGCTCTTTACATGCACGAGATGATATTTTTGAATGAGCAAAAAATATTTCCAAGCAAATACGAAGAGGAAGAAGCAAGTAAACTAAGTACTTGGTACTTGGATAATGGTGCGAGTAACCACCTGAGGGGAAAGAGATCCTATTTTTCAGAGCTAAATGAAAATATAAGAGGCAAAGTCAAGTTTGGAGATGAGTCATGAGTAGATATCAAAGGAAAATGATCGATAATAGTTCAAGCCAAAACCGGAGAACAAACAATAATCAATGATATCTATTGGATTCCGGACCTTAAAAGCAATATCATTAGTCTAGGACAAGCTACGGAAACGGGTTGCGATGTAAGATTGAAAGAAAACTATCTTACCATGCATGATTCCGATGGAAGGCTGCTCATGAGGGTATTTCGTATTAAGGAGATCATCATATCATTGATGATCTCATCATATCTCTAATTCTCTCAATCATAGTTCTTTTATGTAAAGTCAATATACTGTCATTAAGGTCTTAAACCTAGCTATCTCTCTGTATATATTATTGACCATCGTGTAATGTTATGATTATCTTCTGCAATATACTTTACATGGTATCAAGAGCAAACCGATCTTACAAATAAAATCATCTTCTTTTTTTTTTTTTCCTTTCTTCTTTTCCAACAAAATTTTCATACACATCATGTCTTCCTCTGAAAATACTTCTTCTCCCACTGTCACAGAAACGATTCAAGCCAACAATCAAACTCTTCTTGTGATCAACATGACAAACGTCTCGAAACTCACGGCTACCAACTACCTTATGTGGAGCCTCCAAATCCATGCCCTACTCGATGGCTATGCTCTTGCAGGTCATCTAGATGGATCTCTTGTCCTTTCGCCTGCCACAATCACCAATGGTGATCAGATCTCTGTCAATCCGGCGTTTACCACATGGAAACGCCAAGATAAACTCATATATAGTGCTCTCATTGGAGCCATCTCTGCGTCCTTGCAACCGCTTATCTCCCGTGCCAAGACTTCCCAAGAGGCTTGGAATACACTTGCCTCTACATATGCCAAGCCAAGCCGTGGACATATCAGCCAACTCAAGACTCAATTGAAACATTGGAAGAAGGAAAACAAGACTATTGATGTCTACCTTCAAGGTATCATTACTCGGCTTGACCAACTTGCTATCCTTGGTAAACCAGTTGATCATGAAGATCAGATTGAAATCATTCTTCAAGGTCTTCCAGAAGAATACAAATCCCTAGTCGAGCAAGTTGAAGGCAGAGACGTACCGCCTTCCATCACTGAGCTTCATGAGCGTTTGTTGAACTATGAATCTAAACTCCTCTCGGCTCGTGAGGTTGGGTTTTCGCATGCTCCTGTCACTGCTAATGCTGTCCAGCACCACAACAACAACAACACCTACCGAAACCGAAATCAGCATAAGACCAACTACAACAACAACAACCAGTGGTCGTCCTCATCGCCACAACACCAAAACTGGCAGTCAACACAACCTCAACAAAATTTTAATACAAAGGCCTCGAGACCATACTTTGGACGTTGTCAAATCTGTGGTGTACAAGGCCACAGTGCTAAACGTTGTTCCCAACTCCAGATGTTTCAAGCTACACAAAACCAGCAACTGCCAAATCCATTCACGTCATGGAATCCGAGAGCAAACATGGCTGTCGGTTCTCAATGTCCTGCAAACAGTTGGTTATTAGACAGTGGAGCCACTCACCACATCACTTCTGACCTTAACAACCTTGCCATTCACCAACCATACTCCGGAGGAGATGATGTTACAATTGCAGATGGTTCTACTATCCCGATAACACGCACTGGTTTTACATCTCTTCCCACTACTACACGTGATTTAGACTTGCACAGAATTCTATATGCTCCTAACATACACAAAAATCTTATATCAGTGTATCGTCTCTGTAACTCTAATCGTGTTTCTGTGGAATTTTTCCCCGCCTCATTTCAGGTGAAGGATCTGAACTCGGGGGTCCCGTTGCTTTCCGGCAAAACTAGGAATGAGTTGTATGAGTGGCCAATGACAACGCCTTCAGTACAAGCCATGTTTTCATCACCATCGTCAAAGGCAACTATTTCATCATGGCACTCTCGTCTTGGACATCTTGCTCCTCCCATCTTAAACACTATTATTTCTGGTTTTTCGCTGCCTGTTTTAACTTCCTCTCAAAAACTCTTCTCTTGCACCGATTGCTTAGTCAATAAAAGCCATAAGCTTCCTTTTTCACAATCCACTATCGTCTCTACAAAACCTCTTCAATATCTCTATTATGATGTTTGGAGTTCTCTAATTACCTCTTCAGATAACTACAAATACTATCTCGTCATCATTGATCATTTTACTCGCTATACATGGCTATATCCTCTTAAGCAAAAATCCCAAGTCAAAGAGACATTCATCGCTTACAAAAACATTGTTGAGAACCATTTCGGAACCAGAATTGGTACCTTCTATTCGGACAATGGTGGTGAATTCGTGGCCTTGAGAAGTTACTTTGCGTCAATGGGTATATCGCATCTCACGTCTCCCCCGCATACACCAGAACACAATGGGCTATCAGAAAGAAAACATCGTCATATAGTTGAAACTGGACTTACCCTACTCTCAAAAGGGTCAGTTCCAAAGATGTACTGGCCATTTGCCTTTGCCGTTGCGGTTTACCTTATCAACCGTCTTCCAACACCAGTCTTATCGATGCAGTCGCCCTACCAGAAGCTGTTTCAGAAGTTACCAACCTATGATAAGCTGCGTGTGTTTGGATGTGCGTGTTACCCTTGGCTTCTCCCGTACAACCGTAATAAGTTAGAAGATAAATCTGCTCAATGTGTCTTTCTTGGGTATTCGACAACACAAAGTGCGTATCTCTGCTTTCACATACCAACCGGTCGGATGTACATCTCTAGACATGTACAATTTGATGAATTGGTGTTTCCCTTCTCGCAACTACATCTTCAAGATTCACGTGTTGACTTTCCGGAATCACAAGGCAATGTGTCTTGGCCCACTCATTCATCTTTACCTCTCAGTATGCCGTCGCAAAATCCGAGATCAGATCCTCACCCAGTTGCTCCACCGTCTCCTCCTCCGATCAATACAACGCCACCGGCTTCTCCAACACAGGTATCGTCTTCTTCCTCTCTCGCTCATTCTGTTTCTCCCTCCTCTGAGCCCACTGCTCCAAATCAAAATAGGCCACAACCCATGGACCAGAATTCACCCATCTCTAATCTCACCTTCTCAGCCCAAAGCCCACAAAATATTCACTCATCACCACATCAATTGGCCTAAACAAATTCACATCAAGCCCACTCTAACACCACTACAACGCCAACGACTCCATCCTCTTCATCTCCATCCCTGTCCACTTCACCAACCCCATCTCCCTCTCCATCTCCTTCACCAGAACCACAAAATATACCTGATAATAACCACACCGTGAATACCCGAGCAAAATCCGGCATCAGAAAACCCAATAAGAAATATCTCCTATCAATTTCTTTGGCAACAAATTTTGAACCACGGACCGCTCATCAAGCTCTTCAAGATGAGCGATGGAGAAAAGCTTGTATTGATGAAATCAATGCTCAGATTGGGAATCACAGTTGGGATCTCGTTCCACTGCCAAAACACAATGTTACCATTGTTGGTTGTCGATGGATTTTCACAACCAAGGAGCTCCCCGATGGATCGATTGATCGATATAAGGCTCGTCTTGTCGCCAAGGGATACAATCAAAAACCAGGTCTCGACTACGCAGAAACGTTCAGTCCGGTAATTAAATCAACAACAATTCGAATTGTTCTGGGGGTTGCGGTTGACTTTGATTGGCCGGTTCGACAATTAGATGTCAACAATGCTTTTCTTCAAGGCACCTTAATGGATGAGGTATATATGGAACAACCACCAGGCTTTATTGATGCTGACAGACCACAACATGTTTGTCGATTACGAAAGGCTATCTACGGATTGAAACAAGCACCTCGAGCATGGTACATGGAATTACGAAATTTTCTACTCTCTATTGGATTTCACAATTCTGTTTCGGATACATCCTTGTTCATTCTGAAGAACGAAAAATCTCTTGTCTATCTGCTTGTGTATGTTGATGATATTTTAGTCACTGGAAATGATTCAGCTCTCGTACAACAAACACTGGATGCAATTGGAACAAGATTTTCGGTTAAAGATCATGAGGAGCTACATTATTTTCTGGGTATAGAAGCAAAACGTGGATCATCAGGCTTACACTTAAGCCAGCGGAAATACATTGTTGACCTCCTCGAACGGACAAATATGCTTGGTGCGAAACCTGTCACTACTCCCATGGCCACATCACCGAAGCTATCTCTTCATTCGGGGACTCGTCTTTCAGATCCAACAGAGTACCGAATGATGGTTGGAAGCTTACAATATCTGGCATTTACTCGACCCGATGTCTCCTATGTGGTAAATCGTCTCTCTCAGTTCATGCATGCACCCACGATAGATCACTGGAATGCAGTCAAGCGTGTCCTTCGCTATTTAGCCGGAACAATGGATTATGGCATCCTGCTTCGTCGTGGACAGAATTTATCTTTACATGCCTATTCAGATGCGGATTGGGCAGGAGACTCTGATAATTTTGTTTCTACCAATGGATATTTGGTTTATCTTGGTCAACATCCGGTGTCTTGGTCATCAAAGAAACAAAAGACAGTTGCCCGGTCTTCAACCGAGGCAGAGTATCGGTCATTCGCAAACACATCATCGGAACTAACGTGGATTTGCTCACTCCTTACAGAACTTGGCATCAAACTTCTAGCAGTTCCGGTTATCTATTGTGACAATGTCGGAGCCACGTACTTGTGTGCCAATCCGGTTTTTCACTCACGAATGAAACACGTGGCTTTAGATTACCATTTCATTCGACATCAGGTTCAATCAGGTGCATTACGGGTCGTTCATGTCTCCACCAAAGATCAGTTGGCGGATGTCCTCACCAAACCTCTTTGCCGTGCGACATTCATCAATTTCACAAGCAAGATTAGAGTGTCAAGACCTCCTCCATCTTGAGGGGGCATATTAAGGAGATCATCATATCATTGATGATCTCATCATATCTCTAATTCTCTCAATCATAGTTCTTTTATGTAAAGTCAATATACTGTCATTAAGGTCTTAAACCTAGCTATCTCTCTGTATATATTATTGACCATCGTGTAATGTTATGATTATCTTCTGCAATATACTTTACATTTCGATCCTCTAACCGTATGTACAAAATACAACTCACAATAGGAGTTCCAGAGAATTTACTCACCAAACTTGATGACGAAACTTGGAGATGGCATGCAAGACTAGGACATGTTAATTTTAAAACAATGTCAATAATGTCCAAGAAGAAGCTAGCTCATGGGTTACCCGACTTCGAAGACAAGAAAAGAATATGCGAGTGCTGCCTTGTAGGAAAACAAACTCGACAACCATTCCCACAAGCAACAAAATTCAGAACGAAACACAAGTTAGAATTAATCTATGGAGACTTGTGTGGCCCCATCACACCATCAACCACAGCAAGAAATCGATACATATTTGTATTGATCGATGACTTTTCAAGATACATGTGGACTATCTTGTTAAAGGAGAAGAGTGAAGCTTTCGAAAAATTCAAGAAATTCAAAAGCTTGGTGGAAAGTGAAACGGGGAAAAAGATCAAAATGTTTCGAACCGATAGGGGGGGAGAGTTTACCTCTATCGTTTTTCAAACATTTTGTGAAGATAATGGCATCTTAAGACAACTCACAGCCCCTTATACACCTCAACAAAACGGTGTGGTTGAACGGCGCAATCGCACTTTACTTGAGATGACAAGGAGCATGTTGAAAACAATGGGAATGCCAAATTACCTATGGGGAGAAGCAGTAAGACACGCCACTTATTTGATCAATAGAGTGACTACCAAAGCATTGAATGATCAAACGCCATACGAGTCATTCAAAGGAAACAAGCCGAACTTGGATCACCTTAGAATTTTCGGTTGCAAGGCGTATGCAAGAGTAGAAGCGATCAACTTAAAGAAGTTGGATGATCGATCTAGATCTCTTGTATACCTCGGAACAGAACCAAGGACTAAGGCGTATCGACTTTACAATCCTTCCACCAATAAAATTTATGTAAGTCGAGATGTAGTCTTTAATGAATCAAGTAGCTGGGAATGGAGTAAGTCACATGATGATGATCAAAGTGTACAGCCTGGTATGTTCACAATGGTTTGGAGAGAAACCATAGATGATGGAACAAATTTACGTCCAATCAATGAAGAAGGAACCAGCTCTGTTTCAAACAAAGGAGGTGACTCTGTTTCGGCCGAAAGAAGGAGAAGTACGGATACTGAATCTTCACCGAATAATGTCTCATCTCAGGATTCACAAAGAAGTATTAAAGGGCCAGAAGAAGTTTCACAAGACTTTGATCATGAAAACAATCCGGTTTTAAGAAGATCAATTCGTGAAACAAGCAGACCCAAATACCTTGAGGATTACGTGGTTCTAGCAGATATACTTGGCGAAAAATTGTTGCTTAGTATTGAAGGAGAACCAAGCACGTATCAAGAAGCTGAAGGTTCGAAAGAATGGATGGATGCAGCACAATCTGAGATGGAATCAATTAATAAAACCAAGACATGGGAGCTAGTTGACAAACCACCCGACGTGAAGCCCATAGGACTAAAATGGATCTTCACTATCAAGAAAAATTCAGATGGAAGCATCAACAAGTATAAAGCTCGCCTTGTAGCAAAAGAATATGTTCAAAAACATGGAATTGATTACGATGAGGTGTTTGCGCCTGTAGCCCGATTAGAAACCATTCAATTTCTCTCATCTCTAGCCGCAACAGGAGGCTGGGAGATACATCACCTTGATGTCAAGACTGCGTTCCTACATGGCGAATTAAAAGAAACAGTTTATGTACATCAACCAGATGGTTTCGTGAAAGAAGGAGAAGAAAGCAAAGTTTACAAACTTTACAAGGCACTATACGGGCTGAAACAAGCTCCGAGAGCTTGGAACACAAAGTTAGATCAGATTCTGCGGGGAATGAATTTCGAAAAATGCTCTAAGGAACAAGCAGTGTACCGAAAAACAGAGCATGATCAAGACTTAACAGTAGCTGACGATTTATTCATCACGGGAACAACGTTGAAAGTCATACTAGATTTCAAGAGAGGAATGGCTAGCAAATTTGACATGACAGACCTTGGAAGGCTTACGTATTATCTTGGAATCGAGTTTTTCCAAAGTTCCAGTGGAATTACGTTGAAACAAGAAGCTTATGCGAAGAAGATAATAAAAGAAGCTTCAATGGAGTCATGTAATCGAGTGCATGTACCTATGGAATCAAGTTTAAAGCTACATAAAGCTGAGAATGAAGAAGAAATAGACGCCACAAATTATCGAAAAATCATCGGGTGTCTAAGGTATTTGTTACACACACGACCGGACCTGTCTTATTCAGTTGGCGTGTTGAGCAGGTACATGCAGAGCCCTCGGACTTCACATGGAGCAGCCATGAAACATGTGTTAAGATATTTACAAGGAACTAAGAGCTATGGTCTTAATTTCAAAAGAAAAGGTGACAAGAAGCTGATAGGTTTCAGTGACAGCAGCCACGAAATAAATCTGGACGACGGAAAAAGCACGGCTGGTCACGTTTTTTACTTTGGGACATCACCAGTCTCATGGTGCTCTCATAAACTTCCCACGGTTGCGTTATCTTCTTGCGAAGCTGAGTTCATGGCAGCAACGGAAGCGGCAAAGCAAGCAATATGGCTTCAAGATCTTCTATTTGAGGTGACGGGTTGGCAGCATGAGAGTGTAAAATTGTTAATCGATAACAAATCCGCAATAGCCTTAACCAAGAACCCTGTTTTTCACGGCCGGAGCAAACATATCCACAAGAAATATCACTTTATTCGAGAGTGTATCGAAAATGGACAAATTAATGTGGAGTATGTTTCCGGAGAACAGCAACGGGCGGACATTCTCACAAAACCTCTAGCTCGAGTCAAGTTTGCGGAAATGAGAAGCTTGATAGGAGTTGAAGACCTTCAAAATTTGAGTGTTCGAATTACGGGGAAGAATGTTAGGTAATTCGATTAGAAATAGGAATTATAGTTTAAGAGTTCTAACAGAAATAGGAGTTGACTATTTCAGATAGGAATAGGAGATGTCTATGCCTATAAATAAGAAGCTATGTTGAGAGGTGTTCAACAAGCTAAGATACAAGGTTTTAGTTTTGAGAAGTTTCTAAAATCAATAAAAGATAATACGTTCTTTTACATAGTTCGTTTCGGTGTTACGGATCGAGACCTTACGATCACAAGCATTAGTCAACCAGCTCTGTTTTCAACCACCATACACGAGAACATCAAGTACGGGAACGAGAACGCGTCAGAAGCAGAGATTATCGAAGCTGCGAAAGCCTCCAATGCGCATGAGTTTATAAGCAGGATGGAAGATGGGTACAAGACGCATGTGGGTGATAAGGGAGTGTAGTTATCAGGTGGTCAGAAACAGAGAGTGGGTATCGCGAGGGCGGTTCTCAAGGACCCTTCAGTACTTCTCCTTGATGAAGCCACAAGTGCTTTGGACACGAGCTCGGAGAAACTGGTCCAGGAGGCACTAGACAAGCTAATGAAGGGACGAACCACTGTCTTGGTGGCTCATAGGCTCATGACCATAAGAAAAGCAGAACGATCGCTGTGTTACACAAAGGAAGAGTTGTGGAGTCATAGAGAGCTTCTTTCTATATCTAATGGGTTTTATAAGCAATTGACGAGTCTTCAAGAAGGGGTGTGACTGACGATCATAGAGGTTTCCTTTTGTGTTGTTGTTTTTTTTTTTTTTTAACTTTATATGATGTGTTATACTTATACGATTGTGTCAGGAATATCTGTACCCTAAAAAGCTTTTGTAAACTTTTGAGCAAAAAACTTAAAATATTAAAGAAGGTATCTTATTGGCTCTTTAAAATCTAGCCTCAAAAAGAGAACTATATATCTCATCACACAACTTGAAAACATATGTTTGTCGTTTTCTTTCATTTTCTGATTTCATCAAATATATATGTGGCCCTTTTCCTTTTTGCGCGGACGGTTAATGAAAGCAAATGCACTAGATGATGTTTGTTTGGTCACCCTAAAACTTATGTTTGAAAATGCAAAACTAATTGTTCATGAAATTTGAGATGCAAAAACAAAATGTGAGTTTGATACAAAAGTTGCATCCAAAAAACAAAAAAGACTAATAAAATAAAATAAAATAAAAGGTAATGCTTCAATTGCTTGGTAGGGCATGTTGGCTTGCCATAAATAGAGGCAAGTGCTCCAGGCATCAAGGGAAGTGGATGCGCTTACGATAATTTCTGTCATGTGATGAACCGTTGATTATATTGTTTTGAGTAAACGAAGGAAATTGTTGTTGGAAGTGATAACGATCGATCAATAAAGTTGACAAGATCTTAACCACAAAGCATTATCCGAGTACTTGAAGCCAAGTAGTTCATTAAGGATAGTTTGTGACATTAAACATGTCCACGGTGATTAGAGAGATTTGTGAATCTTTGTATGTTTATGAGAGTTATATTATATTATCCGTCAACGGAGCTGCGAAAGCCATTAGAGAATGAAAAAAAAAGGATTCTATACAAACAAAAAAATTAAAATTTTATTGAATTTTCAGTATAATGACAATACGTCAAATACCATATAGACAATGTGGTTGAATATGTTCTCTTTTATTAAAAAAAAAATTGTACATAATTTTATATAGATACATATGAAAATCAAGGAAAAATCGTCTAAATATGCAAATATAGAAATATCAACAATAAGTGATTATATCTTCTACATTGACAAACGAACAACAAAAATAGATAACAGAAGGTTGTCTAGGAGCTTTTGGTAGGGTTCCAAAAGCTATTGAAGGTGTTGACTTCACTTGTTGGGTTAAACTTGATTCATAGATTTCGGACGATAAAGATTTTGTTGACATTGTATATGTTAGAGAAGTTAGTAATCCACAAGACATTACTAACTATAATGTCTCTATAGTTGCAAACATCTCGGTCTTTTTCATCATCTTCTTTTTCTTTTTTAGATGAGAATATAATGAAAGAGGAGATAATTCCCTCAATATATAATACAAAGTGTACAACTCAATCACACGAAATTAAGGATACAATATATACATAAAAGGAAACTAAATATGTGACAGATGATTTCGTATATATAAAGCAAATGTTACGTCGAATGTGAACATTTTATGGTCTAATTATAACCATACACCTGAACCGTGGAACTGCATGCCTCATACTCATAAGTCATAATGTTAAGAATTGGCAGATAAAGACATGAAACTAACTTTGTAATGAACATAAAACGTTTAAAACAAACAAACAAAAATCCGCCCAAACAGCCTCAAAACTATAGGAATTGACATTAAAAACAAAATCATCTATATTATTCAATTCTAAAATGCTATTACGAAATATAAGGATGTATGATACTAAAATATGACAGATAGTACATTAGGTGTATGAAACGATGCTGATGGGACAAGCTTGTTGGGTTCACAAAAATGGAGCTGAAGATTGCGATGAGGTCTTTCATAAGGTTCCAAAATCTATTGGATGATGACCGCCCTTCGATGGACCAGAAGGTTAACTTGGAGCCTTTGGTAAGGTTCCAAAATATGTTGAAGGAGCTAGTGGAGATGTTCGGCAATGACCGCCCTTCGATGGACCAGAAGGTTGAGATGGTGTCTTTGTTAAGATTCTGAAATGTACTAGAGGAGAAGATTATCTTTGCTTTGTTGATTTCATGTTTTGTGCTAAGCTCAATTCATGAAACTTAAAAGACAAAGATTTGGTTGGCATTGCAGATATTAGAGAAGTTAATAGTCCACAAGACATTAGTAACCACAATGTTCCTATGGTTCCCAACATCTCTATTTTGTTCATTTTCTTTTTTTTTTCTTTCAAGATGAGAAAATAAGTAAAGACAATGGTTTCAATGGAATACTCGTTCTATATATATTATTGTAAATGTTACATAATATAATTATCTATATATTTTCTTAATCCCATGGATTTTCTTATTATATTCTTAGAAAAAATCAGTCAAGACTTAATAAATGAAATAGACATTTTTGTGTGAACAATCATGAACTTGATAATTTCTAAGTTTATTGAATTACAAAAGGAAACTGTGGATATTTTGGAGAAGTTGTCCTAAAAAATTTAGAATTCTTTCAATAAATTTTAATATCTCATGATATTCTGTCTTTTTCTTTTTAAACAATCATATCTGAAAATTCTCAAAATTTATGTATATTATCCAATACAATTTTAGTAGCAAAATATTTGATGTAAAGTTAAAATTCATCAATTAGATAATATAATCAGATTTTATTACTTCAATAGTTCAATAGAATCTTATTGTGTGTGTGTCAATGAACGAATTTTTTTTTATATATTTGAGCAGGACAAATAATTTCCTATTATTTTTTTTTTGTTTAAAATACGTTATATTTAATAACTTGAAATATTGGTTACATATAAATAAGTTATCGTATTCTAGAAAACTTAGGGATTTTTTATTTGTTCATATGATAACTTATTTATTTTAATGGTATATCAAAATATTATATATAGGTGAAATATTACTTATTTATTAGTTCATTGACAATGTTGGGACAAGCTTATTGGATCCACAACATTCGAATAGAAGATTGAGCCGAGGTCTTTTATAAGGTTTCAAAATCTATTGGAGAACCTAATGGAGAAGCTGTTGGAGATGATGAGCGATGACTCCCATTCGATGGACCAGAAGGATGACCCGGACCCTTTGGTAAGGTTCCAAAATCTATTGAAGGTGGATCTCTTTGCGGTGTTGACTTCACTTGTTTGGTTAAGCTTGATTCATAGATTTTGGAAAACACAGATTGAAGAATACCAGAGGAAGAAGATTGTATTGAATCACTTTTCTGATGATCGTCTACTAATGGCTGTTACAAGATTATATACACAGTTATTCGTATCTAGTTTCCTAAAGAGATGACAATCACAATTAATATACATTGAGAGTACAAGGAAATAATATAAATTAATTTTGTGATTGGCAAGTCATAGAGGATACGATATGATCGTATCCTAATACCCCCTTTCAAGCTGGAGCATGGAGGTCAAGAATGCTCAGCTTGGTATGGAAATCTTCAAACGACTGACGTCCGAGCGGTTTAGTAAAGATGTGGGCCAGTTGTTGAGAAGTGGAAACATGATGAGGAATAATCGTGCCATTTTGTATATGCTCACAAACCGAGTGACAATCAAGTTCCGCATGCTTGATCTATTAATGAAAAATAGGGTTGGTGCTAATATAGATCGCAGGTTTGTTGACACAATACATGCCCATAGCAAGAGATCAGAGCACATTCTTGATCGAGACAAGTTCATCTTAAGCTTAGCCATAGCTCTATATTCAGGTTTAGTAGAGGACATACTAACTGTTTTTTGTTTCTTGGTTTTTCATGAAACTGAAGAGTGTCCAAGTTGGACGAAATACCCAGTTACGGATCGACGAGTTAGTGGGCAGCATGTCGAGTCCGCATCACACCATACCGAGACTTGAAATGTATTATCTGCATCCAAAAGTATTCCTTGACCGAGTGAACCTTTTAGATACCGTACAACACGCAGCGCAGCCTGCCAATGATCCTCACACAGTTTCTGCATAAATTGCGCTAAAATATGAACTGAGAAAGCCAAATGTGGTCGGGTAGAACCCAAGTAGATTAATCTACCAATTAAGCGACGATACGGTGTTGGATTTACAAAATATTCTGATGTAGATAAAGCGAGTTGATGGTGTTGTTCTAGAGAGAACGAGGATGTTTTAGCTCCCAACATTCCTGTCTCGGAGAGAATATCTACAGAATATTTGCGCTAACTCAGATAAAAACCAGTCTTATTTTGTGATACTTCAATCTCCAAATAATATTTCAAAGCTCCTAAATCTTTCATTTTGAAGTAAAAGAAAATATATTTTTTAAATACCTTTAAGGCTGCCTCATAATTTCCAGTGAGAATCATATCGTTGACGCAACTCAGAAGATTCATCCAAAATCCATTCTTGTCTAAGGTGAACAATGAGTAATATGACCACGATCGTTGAAACCCATATGCCCGGAGAGCCTTAGTGAGTTTCTCGAACCAACAACGAGGTGCTTGCTTTAAACCTTAAATTGATTTCTTCAATTTGCATACTTTCTTTTCATCCTTAGCATAAAAACCACGTGGAGGTTTCATGTAAACCTCTTCCTCTAAATCAACATGTAAAATGACGTTGTGAACGGTTTCATGTAAACCTCGTCCTCTAAATCAACATGTAAAAAGACTTTGATACACAGGCCAATCATAACCAACAACAATTTTGAGAAACAATCGGACTGTACCCATCCGTGCAACAGGTCAAAATTATCGCCATAGTCATCTCCTTCAATTTGCCTATTACCAAGCGCAACGAGTCTCGCTTTATAACGCTCTATCGTGCCATCAGAGATATACTTGATTTTATAGACCCACTTACTTCCTATCGCCTATTTTCCTAGTGGTAAATCTACCAACTTCCAAGCGTCGTTTTTTCAAGAGCTTCAACTTCATTACCCATTGCTTTTTTCCAATATTTTTTTAGTTGAATCGCTGTTTTGAAGCTTTTGGGTTCAATATTCTCAGTGATAGCGACCACATAAGCTTGATGAGTCTCGGAGAATCAATTGCAACTCACATAGTTGGTAATTGGATATATTGATTTTCTTCCAGAAGATGTGAGAAGCTTACTCTGAGCGCTATTTCCGGCGTAGGTGTCGTGGAGGCAGATTCGTATTCCGCCGGCGATGGTGATGCTAGTTAGAAAATTTTAGGAGTCGACGTCGAGAGAGAGCTATCGGATGATGTTGGTTCTGGTTCGATGAAAATAGTTATATTAATCGTGGGATTTATTGGGCTTAAAGTATGAGAGTTTGTTAACGGCCCATTAGACACAATAGATGGAGAGTTAAAGTATGAGAGTTTGTTAACGGTCTGCGTTTTTGGGCAGAAAACACTCAGAAATCAGAGTGGAAAGAGAGAATTTTTGTTGGTTGTGAGAGAGAAGAAGAGATTGTCGTTTTGGAGACATTTCTGACCGTTCCAAGAGTAGTAGAGGAACTAACAGTCTAATCAGATCTGATTGAGTGGAACTTCTAGGGTAAGTTCTACACTCTCGTATCTAGCTTTGGGCGAAATCGGTTTGTCTTTTGGATTAGTATTCCGAGAGTTATCGTCGTTTTACTAAGAGATGTTTATGCAGTTTTGGGTCTGCGATCAGTCCACTTCGAGGGAGGGCTCCCGTCGAACCAGAAGGACTTAGGTGACGATCAGCCTATCTGTGGAAAGCTCTCTCTATCTAGTTTCTAAATTAGGTTTCCGATCCTGATTCTGAGGTAATTTCTGTTCTACGTGTGCTTTCAAAATCAGCGTATCGTTCCTGTTTTCTGAAATCCTATTTCGGTTTAGTTGATTTTTGGAAGAAATATCGTACATTGGTTAATATCGGGTTAGAAAAGTGAAATCAGAGGCTGGGCGATTTAGGGTTGTGTGTTCTTCGTGTTCATCCTCATTTTCAATCCGGAATCGAGGTGAGTGCATGACCATGACTTATCTGGGAAAAGGAAATGTTAGAATGCATTTGATGGATGTTTGGATTGATGTGTGATTCTCGTGTGGATTATTGTATTATGCAATATTGTTTGATCGCCTGGTATTGTGATATTTTCTTATGCATGTGTGTATAGCCAAGTAGATGGAATGACCGTCTCGCTGAGTATTTATGATAATACTCACGCAACTTTTTTTGCCATGTGTTGCAGGTAAAGAGAAAATGTGATCGTGGAATCATGGCCGGGAAAAAGAGATGATTTAGGGACTCGTTTGTGTGTTATTGTTTTATGGAATTGCTAGGTTGTTAGTAATTCTGGAACTTGTTAGGGTGTTGACTTTGTTATGGTTGAACTGGATTAGTAATTTAATAAAGTATGAGATTTATTGAATTGGAATTTGTTGTTGATTGTTATTGTTTTCCGCGTTACTTGTCTTATTGACCCATTGAGGATTATTATCTGTGATGATAATAATCTGAAGGGAAATTTTTTTAAAATTCTGGGTTGGGTTGTTTCAACAAGAACACAAACATTCTTAACAGAACCAATTACTTTAGCAGAAGGATGACCCATCTTACGATGCCACAATTCATAAGATTTATTGTTCGAGTTGTAACAGCAACTACCGACTCTCTTCTGTGAAAACAAAAGGTTCTGGAGTCTCGTTTACCCGCTCCAATCACCATCCTTGAAACGCGGTCTTGAACCACAAGAAACTGATCAACTAATTGTACCACACAATTATTCTCATCCATCAATTGTCCGACAACGATCAAATCTGATTGTAGCTCTTCGACGTAAAAACATATTTCAAAATCTGATTAGACCCCAATACAATCGTTTCTTCTGTTACCGAGATTCCTTCTCTACCATCAGGCATAATTACCAAAATCGGATCCATCTCTCGAACATCAGTCAAGAGATCATAAGTTCCTGTCAAATGATGCGAAGCACCCGTATCCGTTATCCAAGAAGGAGTAAAAGACATACCCGACAATTTTTTATGAATGTTGTTGTTGCGCGCATTCAACAAATTCACCAATGTGCGCCATTGATTATCACTAAGACCGCTACCTCCATCACGGTCTTTATCAGTCACATAATTTGTGTGTTCATGAGGTGGTATATGTGGAACATAAACAACATTGGTGTAATTCACACCTCGTCCTTGGCCATCGAAAAATCCATACTTCTTTCGAGATAAGATGTCTCATCATAGTCTGAACCTTTGAGCAGTGAATGTGAGAGCACAGTTCTAGGATTGTCAACGTCGGTTAATTCATATGGAGATATACTTCTCCTCGCTTCCATCGTCATTAAGTCATGTCAGTGTCGTCAATCGGGGTTGGGGTTCGGTTTGAGTTAAACATTGTTCGGTGATTTCAGAGAGAGAAAGAGATTTATCATGAAAATAAAAGAAAATAACTTTGCTCTTATACCATGAAGAATAACAGAGGAAGAAGTACTGAATCACTTTTATGATGATCGTCTACTAATAGCTATTACAAGATTATATACACAGTTATTCGAATCTAGTTTCCTAAGGAGATAACAATCAAAATTACTATACATTGAGAGTACAAGGAAATAATATAAATCAATGTTGTGATTGGCAATTTATAGAGGATACAATCACATCGTATCCTAATACAAATTTTGTTGGCATTGCGGATGTTGTAGAAGTTAGTAATCCACAAGACATTAGTAACCACAATGTTCCTATGGTTGTAAACATCTCTGCCTTGTTCATCTTCTTTTTTTTCTTTAGATGAGAATACAATTATGAGTTAACTAAATGATTTCAATCGTATTATATATAGGCAAATGTTACAGAAAAATGGACATTTGATGGTCTAACCATGCATTCCTCTATATTGGAAATGAAACAATGGGTTATTTTATGGTCTAAGCATGCATCCTTCCAAATGGAAAATGAATTAATGTTTGTAAATTTAAGGATGGAAAATGTATTAATGGAAAATTGATTATTATATGTTTTGACTCTGCAGTTAACTATGGATAGGTATAAGACGGTTTCAACATTTGATGGATACCTTTCTTGGCCTTTTGGCTAAGATCAAGTATATTATATGTTCTTATCAGTTTAATATCTGATATATGGGTCATCGATCCACACAATAAAAATAAAAAAAATTATAAAAAAGACCATTTGATGAATACCACTTGCATATATCACATCATCAATTGAAATGCAGTCCAACTAGAACTGCCTTATAATGATAAGAATTACCAATCAAATATATGAAACAAACTTTGATCATCTGTTTTATTCAACTATAGAATGTTACGTCAACCATTTCATTTCCTTGAGTTTGTAATCATGAACATAAAACATATTAAAAAAAACCCGCCCAAACTACCTCAGAATTATAGGAATTGACATTAAAAAATCATATATTTTATTCAACTGTAAAATTTTATTACAAAATATGATGGATCATAGTTGATTAGGTCTATGAAACGGTGCTGTTGGGACAAGCTTATTGGGTTCACAACATTGGAACAGATTAAGCCTTTGGTAAGGTATGACTGCCCCTCGATGGACTAGAAGGCTGAGCCGGAGCCTTTGGTAAGGTTCCAAAACCATTTGGAGGTTGCCTTCCACTCGGTTCCGAGTGCACTTGTTGGGTTAAGCTTGATTCATAGATTTCGGAAAACAAAGATTTTGTTGGCAATGCAGATGTTAGAGAAGTTAGTAACCCACAAGTCATTAGAAACCACAATGTCCATATGGTTGCAACATCTCTGCCTTGTTCATCTTCTTTTTTAGATGAGAATATACTTTATGGTCTTACTAAATGGTTTTCAATCGTAGCATATATAGGCAAATGTTGCATCAAATATGAATATTTCATGGTCTAACCATGCATCCCTCTATTTTGGAAATGAAATAATGTTTATTGTTTGTGGTCTAGGCAGAGTCCCTCCTAAATAGAAAATGAGATAATATATTACTCATGGTCTAATTATGCATCCCTCCAAACGAGAAATGAATTAATGTTTGTAGATTTAAGGACTAGTAATTTTAGAGGGATTAAATTAAATGCAATTACAAAGAAATGAATATTGAAAACTGGAATTGTGAGAAACTAATTAATATAATACAGAGGAGATGTTAAATTAATTTGAAGGTTGACTCGGAGTCTCGGACTCCAAAGACAAAGAAGGAAGGATGAAATCTATACCATAAAAGTTGAGTGTCTCTCACAATGAATTGACACCTAAGCTTCTCTTATTTTGACACATCATCAACAACAACAAAAAAAAATCTCATTAACTAAGGTCTTCGTTCTTTGGGCTTCTTTCAATCATCAAATTCCTAGAAACATAATTACTCATCCGAGTACCAAAGCAACATCAAAACTGTACGAACAAAACTTCCATCGATCCTTCTTCTTCATAGTTGCATAACTAAATTTTGTAAATATCCATCTTTTATTACTCATTTAGAATAATCTCAGAAATCCAAAAAAAACCTCAAACATAGTTCATACCCAAAGATTCAAAGAGAAATAAAAAAAATTTGGGTATTCGGTCTTTGTCGGGTGTAAAACCATCTATAATTAAAAAAACATTTATATTCCTTTCTCTACTTTATCTTTGTGTTCATATATTTTTTTATATATATAAAATATCTTTGTGTTCATATTATGATTTGAGTTTAATCTATACGCAGAGCCATGGATTTAGGCGAAAGAAAATAGAGAAAGAGTGAACAAAAAGATTGACCAAAGGAATTCTAATGTTCTTAGTCAGATCAGGTAGATCACACCAAAAGACACATAACACAAGCTACCATGATGACTAACATGAGTTGAATAACGGACAGACATCAAAGATTTCAAGCATGCGAAGGGTTATAACAAAAAAAAGTGGAAAAATCTATAGCATTTCAAAGTCATCTATAATTTTGTTCTTACACATTTGTTAAAGTTTTCCGGGGAAGTAAAGAGATGTGACTGAATTTTTCAATTGGTATGTGTAATTGTTTTGTGAAATTTCTTTTAGAGATCTTTTATGAGCCATGTAGATTTAAGATTTGGGTCTATATTCTTTGACCAATCGACAAAATTGATTAAGATTAAGTTCGAGGCTGCTCGAATAGGCAAGAAAGAAATTAAGTTTCAGAAAAAAAGTGATTATACATAGGTGCACTAGCTACTAACTTCGTAATTGGTGAGACCTGCATGTCCACTAGTTCATGGGAAAATGACCAATTAATTCCTCAAGTATTTAAAATTGACAGTTTTATTCCCCAACTATCGGGTACGCAAAATAATTCCTCAAGTATTAATTGACTTAACAAATTAAACCCATAATTAGTCCACGTTTAATAGTTAACAGAAAACGTTAACCTAATTCTTTTGCCCTCTTTTAAGTCATCTTCTTCCCCAAAATCGAACATGAACCCTAAATTTATTTAGAAAACAATTAGAGAGAGATATCTTGTGAATCTTGATGAAGCGACAAAAAATTTCATTCCGAAAGCCTCAGAAGGATCAAGCAACCATCGAAGAACCTGCAAACGATGTTGCACCTGCAACAATCTCTGTCCCAGAACCCGTATCAGAACCCATCTCAGAACCAGTAACAGAGGCCGAAAGGTATTTCATTTTGTGTGTGTGTAAAGCTTGCTTTATTGTTTCTTCTTGTGATTTTTATTTCGATTATGTTCTTTGCAGAGTAATTAATACAGAAGCTGGTGAGAGTGAAGGAGAGTATGAAGGTGGGATTATGGAATCAGATGGTAGTGAAAGTGTCGAGGGAGATGATTGTGAAGTTGTTGTCGAAGATACAACAGGATACAAAGAGACAGTGGATATGGCTGATGTAGAAGAAGAGAATGAGTCGGAACTGGTCGAAGTGAGAGTATGCGAAAACTTAGAAGAACACTTTGGAGATATTGCTAGGGAAGATGATAATGAGAACTTGGATGAAGATGGTGGATTTGATATTTGGGACGACGATGCTATTCCAGACCCGTTATCGGATTCAGATGCAGAAGAAGCAGAGGGTGTGGCATTTAATCATGGAGAAACAGTTGATGATCTCTTAGCATTAGGGAAGACATTCAACAATGCCGATGAATTCAAGTACGCACTCCTCAGGTATTCTCTGAAGACACAATATGATATCACAATGTACAAATCATCATCCGACAGGCTTGGTGCAAGGTGTACTCAATACACGGGAGAAAAGTGTCCATGGAGAGTTTACTGCTCATTTGAGAAAGGAAGAAACAAGCTGATGGTGAAGGTGTTTATCAATGAGCATATTTGTGTAAGGTCAGGTTACACTATGCTATTGAAGAGTGGTACTATTGGTCAGTTGTATGAAGAACGACTTAGAGTTAATCCCAAAATTAAACCAAAAGAGATGGAAGCTGAAATTAAGAGGGAATACAACATGATTGTTAGTGTTCATCAGTGTAGAAGAGCAAAGAATAATCTTGCAAATAAGAGGAAGGCGAGTCATGAGGCTCAATTTGCTAGATTATGGGATTATCAAGGAGAGATACTCAAGTCTAATAGAGGATCTACTATGGAGATTGAGACAATCCCTGGGCCAGTACGTGGTAGCTTGCAAAGATTCAGTCGGTTGTATGTGTGTTTTGCTGCATTAAAAGAAGCTTGGAAGCTATCATGTAGACCAATAATAGGATTAGATGCTGCCTTCATGAAATGGGATATCAAAGGTCAAATGTTAGCTGTAGTGGGTAGAGATGGCGATAACCGAATTTTCCCCATTGCGTGGGCAGTGGTTGAGGTGGAAGATGGACCAAATTGGTCATGGTTTGTTCAGCTTCTGAAAAAAGACATTGGACTTGAAGATGGAACAAACATAACAATCATCTCAGATAAGCAAAAGGTAAATGTTTCTTGAGTTCTTGTTTTAATAATCAATATGTAATTTCATGAGTGCTTGTTGTGTTTGTTACAGGGTCTTATGAATGCGGTTCATGATGAGCTTCCAAAAGCTGAGCATAGAATGTGTGCTAGACACATTCTCGAGAACTGGAAGAAGAGTAACAAAGATATACAGCTTGAGCGTATGTTCTGGAAGATAGCTCGTAGCTATACCGAGGAGGTTTTTGAAGATAACTTAGAAGCTATGAAGAAATACAATCAAGGTGCGTATGATTCACTGTTAGCTACTGAACCAAAAGCATGGTCTCGAGCTTTCTTTAAACTGGGTTCTTGCTGCAACGACAACCTAAACAACTTGTCTGAGTCTTTTAATAGAAATGTTAGAGAGCCTAGAAGGAAACCAATGATAGATTTCTTAACCGATGTGAGGAGAAAATGCATGGAGAGAAATGCTAGTAGAAATATCTTAACTAACAGGTGGAAGAAGAGGTACACACCAAAAGCAGATTTAGAGATTGAAAAAAATAGGCAAAAGGCAAAGGACTGCATAAGATACAGGACTGTTGGAGATGTGCATGAGATTGAGTATCAAGGTGATGCTCATCGTGTTGATATGAGGTCGAAGACTTGTGGATGTGGATACTGGCAGTTGAATGGCATCCCTTGCATGCATGCTATGTGTGTGATTACAGCAACAAAATTAAATCTCGATGCTTATGTCTCTGAGTACTACTTGACATCCAAGTGGAGACAGCTGTATGCGAAGGGAATGGAACCAGTCCAAGGCATGAAGCTTTGGAAAAGGTTGGATCGGTTACCTATTTTACCGCCACCATCTCGAGGAAACAAAGGGCGACCTAATAACTATGCAAGGAAGAAAGGTCCTCATGAGTCTACAACTAACAAGAACAAATTAACTCGTCATAATCGTGTTGGAACATGTTCCAGATGCAAAAAAGAAGGACATAACAAGACAAGATGTCCTAATAAAAGTGCACCACCTCCTGCAAAACGTCCAAGAGGCCGACCAAGAAAGTATCAGGTTTGTTAGCTTGCTTTTATAGTTGTTTTGATTGTTTTTTTATTGTTCTTGTGGTTGATTTACTTTGTCTCTTTCTAGGGAGAATCATTAGAGGCTGGTTCCTCATAAGCTGGATCTAGTCAAGCTTCTCAACCAAGATCTTCTCAAGGCAGATTTGGTTTCTCTACCTAAATTTCAAGATGGCTCAACACAAGCTCTCTTTCAATTCAGCGTTATGCTTTTTTTTTTATCTTAGTTGCTTTCTTATTTTCTGCTTGTATTACAACTGTCTGACCTTATATCATGCAACTTTCACTTTTCTGTTTTGTGATGCACTTATTTCATCTATCTTTCGTCTATTATAGCCTATAAAGATCTAACATTCATCTTAAGTAATCTGAAAAGGTCTTACATTCATAAATAAACTAAAAGGTCTTACATTCATAAAACATACAACAAGCATAACTCAAAGATCTTATTTGTTCCTTGTTCTTCATGGGATTCTTCATACTGAGATAGAGAAGAGATTGCTGTTTAGTAGAAAGATTCGCCGCAATGAGCTCTCTAATCGTTGTCATAATCGATTTAGGGTCAATTGTTTTCGATTTGGAAAAGAGTTGAGGAAGAAGATGACTTAAAAGAGGGCAAAAGAATTAGGTTAACGTTCTCTGTTAACTATTAAACGTGGACTAATTATGGGTTTAATTTGTTAAGTCAATTAATATTTGAGGAATTATTTTGCGTACCCGATAGTTGGAGAATAAAACTGTCAATTTCAAATACTTGGAGAATTAATTGGTCATTTTCCCACTAGTTCATAGGCTATTTTTTCTTTTCAAAGGAAAAGTTCACTAAAAATAATGAAACATATGTTTACTATGAGATTTTAAAAATTAGAAAGAAACATAAATCTACTTGGAATAAAAATTCATAAACCAATATCAATAGAAAATATATTTTTAGAACTTTTAATTTTAATAAAATACATCAATAACTCTTCCTAAAAATTATGTTTGTAAATAGAACAATCCGTGCGTGCATATGCACAAAAATTCATCTAGTTAATATATAATATAATAATAAAATAAGGTCTTCTTTTTATCTTTTTTTTTTAGCTAAACTAAACTCAAATAACTATCGGACTGTTCACTTAAAGATCTGACCGTTGTGGGGTCACCGGATAAACCTCCGTTAATGACTAAAGAAACAGATTCAAGTATCACAAATCCATTCGTTCCGACTCCACACTCAAACACACCAATACGGACAATATATTCTTTCTAAAAACTCCCTCACTTTGAGATGATCCAGTTTCACTATCTCACACTTTAGTAGAAAACTATCTCTCGTAAACGGTATGGACTATGAAGAATCTTGTTTTTATTGTTAAATATTCTCGTAAGCGAAAACGGGCACGAAACGCTATACCCCAATTAAAAATCCACCGATAATCATTTTTTCAAAATTCGAATAAACTACAATTACGTGTCTTGTTCATACCATTCACTTTACCCAAGGCTACTTCAATGGTCGGATATGGACACGTGTTACTAAATCAGACAATCTCCGAGAAAAAATATCACAAATCTGTTTTTTTATTCATTTCCGTCTCCCCAATCAACTATCCTCTTCACATTTCTATCTTTCTCAATCCGACCAAACAAAACAAGACTCAGTCAGATCTGAGATCAAGAAAACAAATATGTCCAACTTAATCCCATCGGAGAAACGATGGATCATCACCGCCGTTTTACTCTCTGGTCTAGTCGGTGGCGCTTTACTCTTCACAAGCTTCATACGAGCCGCCGATGATGCTTTCTTCCTCTGTTCCACCGCGAGTGCCAAGAGCCGAGCCGTAGCCGCGGCCGCTGATTATTCAGCAACTCCGATCCAGCTTCAAGCCATCGTTCATTACGCGACCTCTAACGTTGTCCCACAACAGAATCTTGCTGAGATCTCGATCTCTTTCGCTGTCTTGAAAGAGCTAGCTCCGGCTAACTTTCTTGTGTTCGGTCTTGGTCGTGATTCACTCATGTGGGCTTCTCTTAATCCACGTGGTAAAACTATGTTTCTTGAAGAAGATCTTGAATGGTTTCAGAAAGTAACAAAAGATTCTCCACTTCTTCGTGCCCATCACGTTCGTTACAGGACTCAGCTCAAAGAAGCTGATACGCTTCTTCGAGCGTATAAATCTGAACCGAATTGTTTCCCCGGAAAATCATATCTCCGGGGAAATGATCGGTGTAAGCTTGCTCTCACGGGACTACCGAGTGAGTTTTACGATACTGAATGGGATTTGATTATGCTTGATGCTCCTAAAGGTTACTTCCCGGAAGCTCCGGGAAGGATGGCTGCGATTTTCTCGGCGGCGGTTATGGCTAGGAACCGGAAGAAACCAGGAGTTACTCACGTGTTCTTGCACGATGTTAACCGGAGAGTGGAGAAGACTTATGCAGAGGAGTTTTTATGCCGGAAGTATCGAGTTCATGCCGCCGGGAGGTTATGGCATTTCGCTATTCCTCCGGTAGCTGCGAACGCCACCGTTGACGGTGGTGATTATAGGTTTTGCTAAGATTGTGATACGTTTTTTATTTTTCCACTTTTGCCCTTTTTATTTTCTTTTTATTTTTATTTGAGGGATCTTATTCTTATATAGGGTTCACTTATTATCTGATCTAGTGCCGACAGTTTTGGATCTGCATCTCGTTTTTTGGCCTAACTCTTGTTATTGTGAGTTACGTGGATTTCCTTTACGTATCATATTTTTATCAAGTATGATGATAGTTAGATGCAGAGGAAGTGAAATTAAATCATTTGTATGCAGAGAAAATTGAGATTATAATAGGGAATTAAAAACTTTATTAATAAGACTTTTATCAGCGACTCTATGGAATAGCCGTGTAAGGTACGCTGTGTTATTTTTTATGCAATTTAATTTTCAACTTGCCGAGACTTTTCTTTCTGACGAAAGGTGGGTATTTGTTTATTAAATATTTCCAACGAGTGTGTTTTGTAAATTTACATTTTAAAAAATAACGAAAAGGGTAATGGATATGATGACGACGACAAGAATCTCTCCATAAACTTGTGTTTTGAATTTCAGTAAAACCCAAAAAGAAAAAAGAAAAGAATGTGCAAGTTGCATTGTGAATATCAATTTAATAAGGGAAACGAAAACCAACAAGAGTTGTCGCCTAAAATCAACTTAAAAGTTAAAATATTGCATAATTTCAACTTTTATGTTAAACACAAATCGTCACCATCCGACGGGGTTTTTCGAGAAATTACGTGATATAGAACAACCATCCATTTAATATAGTCAGAAGAATTACTTTTTGGTGAGCAGTTTATGCATGGTACATCTGTTTATATCACAACTTGTGATCAAATTCCAAAAAAGGAATATGGATTTACACACTAAGGATGCATGGCTGTATATAATTTAAAGTGATAAGTGAAAGAGAGTTTCTCTATAAAAAAAAAAAACTAACGATCGTTTAACCATAAAGACAATGCAATTCTGCACACAATAAAAAAGCAAATAGAAAAATAAGCAAAGATTAAGAATTTAACAAGATAAACACATAATAGGGCATTAGATCAAGAAGGTTCAACATAGAAAAACAATTAACAGAATCAAATAGAGCATTAGATCAAGAAGGTTCAATAAATTTTTTAACAGACTTTCCAATAATATGATCATACCCCAAATTTTCAATGAAGAGTCTGTCAAATTTTCTTTAAGTAATTCAAGTATATTCACAATCATGAAACTCAACAAATATTCCGCACAAATACCACCAAGTCTAGGTTTCACAAGTCATTTTTCAAAGAAACATATGTCAAAAACACCCAAAGTTGAAGAGTTATTCAACATGTGAAAATCTCCTCACCGAAACTACTTGCACTAAAACTCATTTCCGTGCTAAAATCTCCTCAACATGTAGACAAGTCACCAAAAACGTTCGATCGACCGACTAAACCAAACTAAAACTCATTTCCGTGCTAAAATCATCAACGTGATTCATGAGAAGATTAGTTTGATTCTCCTTTATATTTTTTCTCGTTTAAGTTTTCATTTCTTTTTTCGGAATTCACATGTACTTTGTATAATTTTGCTTAATGCAATATCTTATCTTCCTGATGTAAATTATAGCTTGTGTAATAAATTTTAAGCCTTTTCATATATGTTTATTAGATATTTCCCCGAGCGCACTTTGTTATTCGGTATAGAATATTTCATTTTTCTGTAAACATAATTTATGTGTTTTACTTTTTCTATCATTTTGTTGAGGTTTCAAAATGAAGCAGTAGTTTCGATCTTCAATTTCTCTCTTGTGAGGAGGTGGCCAATCCTTAGTTTGTATATGTATTTGGTTGGTTTGCGAATGTCCGCATGTTAAAATTATTAGTCTTGTTTGGCGTTTTTCCAGTTAGAGGTCAAAGAATTTTCCTTTGGACCTACTTCGTCTCAAAGGAAAGTTATTTGGAGAGTTTGTGTGGTGTAGTAATTTGGTCTATTCCATTGCAGTTTTGTGTGCCTTTCTACCGGTGTTATTACTGGGTGAGCTTATCTTGGATCCTTCGTAATAACTTATGATATTCAGGAGTTCTTTTGCATCTTTGGTCTGGTTCGAAGCTTATGTTTGCGGGTACAACTACTACGTCTTCATGTGCTTGAGAAAGTTGCAAAAGTTTTATGGTTCAGTGTTGAGTAAAAGTGTCAAGGGTTCATTTTTCTTATTCGTCGATAATTTTCCTCATTGTTTTTTAGTTTATTTTCTATGTTGTAATGTGTTTGTTCCTTTTACTTATGCTTTCGGAGATTAGTCCGTCGACTTGTGGTTTTTCATTGGCTCTTTTTTTTATAGGATTTTGGCTTTCTTGTTTGGGTTTTTCACTCTGGGGGGATTTTTTTTTGCTGGCTTATGTGTACTTTCAAATTTTAAATTATCAATATGATCAATCGAGATGATAAAAAGGTTATTTTAAATATTTCAAATTTATAATGTACATTTGAGTAGTTGTCTCTCAAATTTGCTTAGTTCGACCATATATTTTTTATATTGTCCAGTTAGTATCTTTGCATATAGATCAATTATTTATAATATACAATGCATCAATTATTTGTACATTGAGGGTTCTCTTGAACCCTCTTCTATAGTTAAAAAAAGTTGGTAAACATTGGGCAAAGACTGTCTAATACAAATGATGTTTTCCAAAACACGCAATTCACCTTTTGAGTTTTGCATCTAGATCGCTTTCTAGTCAAACTTTGGTTATTTTTGGGAATGAACACACCAACATCGTACTCTACCTGGAACAGAGTGGTTGGAACCAGGGATCACTTGCTCTTCCATTGTGAGTTTAGCTCCCAACTCAGAATTGAATCAATGTACTTTCTCGGGTTAGACTATCTCACCTATTATTGATGTTTGATTTGATCTTTTTACTAAAATTAAAAATAATTATGTAAAAATATTTCAAATGAGAATGATATGTAAACCCTTAATTAAATTATCTTAGTGTGTAGTAATAGTTTTCTTAGAGGTATTAATCTTTTGATTTGAAAATCTAACATATTAATAAAAAAAAATCCAGAAATTCTTTCAAGAAATAGAATATGAAATTTTCTTAATTATATATATTATTGAACATCATCTATATTTCTCATATAATCACTCTTTTGAAAGAGAATAATTTTTCAACTGAAGTAACTTTTTGGCCATACCAATTATCGCAAGAAATATAAACGGCTGTGTTTGAAAATATTATAATTGATACCTTCTTTATGGACCGAAAATTGATGTCATCTTGCTCTATAAATAGATTTAATAATTGTCCCAATAATATACAAACAAAAACTTCAGAGAAAATACAAGTTTAGAAAAAACCTAGAAAACGTGAAAATATGGAGAGGATAACTTCACTTGTATATCTTGCTAGCTTACTTATCATGTTCGCCTCAGGTATTATTATATCTTCGACATAGTAGTGTGATATTTTATTTTATAATGATTAATGTTTTTACAACTAGACTATTTTTTAAATGTTCAGTTTAATGATGTATATACAACGTTGCAGTTATGAATCAGACTAGAGCAGACATATGTCCCATCAGAATAGGCCCTTGCGACAACTGTGACCGGGATTGCAAGGCCAGATACGGGCCATTTTGCAAAAGCAAATGTGATAGTATTGTTGGGACTTTGTTGTGCACTTGCTACTACAATTGTGGACCACCTATACCGCCCAAGATTTGCGAAGGTGGGGCTGGTATGTGTAGTGAAGTATGTCCTGATAACTGTTGTAATGGGCTGTGTGCAAAAAAGTATAGTGGTGGAAGTGGATCTTGTAACTCCCTTGGTAATTATCGTTTCTGCCAATGCGAGTACCTTTGCGAGTGACAAAATTGTAAACCAACCAGTTGGATTTTTATTTTTATTTTATTTTAACGATAATAATGCAATGATAGAATTATTATTATTATTATTATTATTATATTTTTATTTTTATTTTATTTTAACGATAATAATGCAATGATAGAATAATAATGCAATGATAGAATTATTATTATTATTATTATTATTATTATTATTATTATTATTATTATTATTATTATTATTATTATTATTATTATTATTATTATTATTATTATTATTATTATTATTATTATTATTATTATTATTATTATTATTATTATTATTATTATTATTATTATTATTATTATTATTATTATTATTATTATTATTATTATTATTATTATCATCATCATCATTATCATCTTTGGTTTTGTGAATGACGTTGTTTCTATGAATTTATTTTTAATAAATTATGGTGAAATATGATTTAGATTTTATTACAACAAAAATTGTAAACTCCAGAAACTCTTTCTTTAATCATCTGGATTTGTTATTGTTTTATTATAAATTATGAAAACTGTTACATCGACGATTCTATAATGGACAAATCTTCTGCTTTGACCCACGTCAAACGATTATATATTGTCCCACGCTGAAGATCTCATATAATATTGTTTCTATTAATCTGTGCATCAATATTAATAAATCGCATCTTCTGGGATTCGAACCCTAGATCTCCGGGTGTAGAAATATTAATAAACATTTAACCAAACTATTGGGTCAAGGGGCTTCCACAAACTCCGGAAACTCTAAGATATGTTTCTGAGATATTACTAAGTAAAATCAGTAAAAGTATAATTTTTTAAAACACAACAAACAAGTATCGAGTCATAACTTTGTACGTACTTATTTGTAATTGATATCTCAACATGATGATGAAAATATTATTACATGATCGAAGGAAGGAAGAAAAGAGTTCTTCGTTTGGTGTAAACCAATTCATGTTCTTAGTGCAGTCCTTAGAGTTTTGAAAGCCGGAGACACATGCATGGAAGTGCTCTTTCTTTTTTTTCTTTTCTTTTTTGATAAAGAAGAGGTTTTCATATTTCAAAGACCAAATGTTTCCTTACGTTTTTTATTATCCGATCCCACTCATATATAGATTCATGGTCAATCTCGATCATGGATCAAAACTTGCCTTATTTGGTACCGTTTACCGTACGTTCAAAAATCAAGCCCAATCATTAGTGATCGAGTCAAGACTCAATCAAGACTTACACCATTTGTTGCCTTATTTAGCCTATTTGACATTTAAATACGTAAAATTATATCATTAGTGACCGAGTCAAGACTCAATCCACACATATACCATCTTGTTGCCTTATTAGCTTATTTAACATTTATAAACGTAAAATTATATCATTAGTGATCAAATCAAGACTTGGTACAATGGTACGTACGTAAAATTATAAATAATCTAATTAACATTCGATTTCTAGAAAATCAAAAAAAAAAAAAGAAGAATTTGAAGATGTTCAACACTGTACTTTTTAATTTCATATGTGTGTACACAAAGTTTTAAATTGAATTTAGTTATCTTCATGCAATTAACTTTAATTAGTTTTATTCATGTGCATTTTTAAACAGAAGAGAAATATTAATTATTTTGATATTTAAGAACGTGATAATTTGTTCTCGTAATATATTTTTGTGATTTCTTTTAGACAACATATTACCGCTTGTTTAATATGAAGTTGGAAGATGTGTTTGCACTTATCCTTGTCCGACTAATAATACTTATAAGCCATTTCTATAGTACTTTGAAATCTCAAATGTATACACATAAATAATAATGCGAATTTGAACTATAAGCCTTCAAATTCGCAAAGAGTTTATGTTAAGAAGGACATTAATGTTAAAGACACTGAATCTGGAGAATATGAAGAACAAATAGTTGATTTTTTTTTTCTTTTTGTAACACTACAAATAGTTGATTCATATTGATAGTCTTGTTGTGGCTTTGTAAGGGTTTTTATGGAAGGCATATTGTTTGTCAAACTTTTAGACCATCCACATAGCATAAAAGATGAGGGTGTCTTAAAATATTAAATTAATAAAAAGAAAAAAAATTAATCAAAACTTGATTTAATCAGAAGATCGGTGCTCTGCAGAGACACGGAAGACCCCCACATGACACCCACGTGTCTGCATGTTATTGGATGTTTTTTTTATTATGTGTCGATGATATCAAAGAAAAATCGATTCCTCTCCTCCTCACCAGTCCGCCTCAAATCCGTATTACACCGATTTGATCTTGTCGAAATCGATCCTCTCCTCCTCCTCCAGCCCGCCTGAAGCTTTGTCTCTCTCCCTCTCTCTGATCAATCTCGATTTGTTCCGATTTGTCGGAATCGATTCCTCTCCTCCTCCTCCAACCCGCCTCAAGTTTCGTCTCTCTCCCTCTCTCTACAATCTCTCTCTCTCTCTCTCTCTTCTATGCAGGACCGCCATGGGTGAAGAAGAAGTATTTGAAGATACAAATTCAACTTTAATTTCTCTAAAATTTTAAGGTTTTTTTTGGAACGGAATCCTCATTATGATGATCTGTACAAGGTTGGGACTGGTGGCTCGAAGATGCATACTTGGTTCATTCACCTGATGAGTCTGAGCTCTAGTTCAAACAAAAGTATCTCAAACAAAAAGAAGAAGACGATAGCATAGCAAGAAATTTGTATTAAATTAATTTAGATTAAATTAATATTAAATTATGTTTAAGACCCTCTTACAAAGATGACTAATGTGGATGCTCTTAGCCCCAATATTGCTCATTAACTCCATTTTATTTGTCATCATAACATAGCCCACTAAGGCCCATATTCTATTTGCAAAAATTGTTCCAATACACTCCGGCCAGATCTCAAGGTATCTGTTCATCTCTCTCTACCTCAAGCTTTGACCTTGGCTCAGTACACTAAACCAATTTTTCTCTCCTTCATTTGCTTTTAGAATAGAGTCCAAATAAATTGTTTTATATCCAAAAAAGTCAATTAATTTGCAATCAGAGGAAACTCTAAGCCTTTAAGATGGGTTTCCATAATGAAACACAAAAATTATGCTTTGCTTTAGAAAGTGATTAACTCAAAGTCTTTTGTTACAGGATCATATAAACTTTATTTGTTGAGTGAAAAAACAACATAGATAGTGAAGTTTAAGGAGACAATGGACTTGAAAACAATGATACAACAGAGGTTCTTGTTTCATCACGAAGATGTGAATCAAGACTGAGCCTAACTAGAGGTGTTTTTCGTTGGAAGAGAATAAAAAAATAAAATAAAATTGGGAAAACTCTTCTTTATTCTCAACAAGTTTACATCAAAACATGGTACACACTTATATACAAAACCAAGAGACACAAGTGAAGAGTTGTGTCTCTTTCTCCTTGTAACTTATAAACTAAATAACTACCTTAATCTAAAAGTCACCATTCTTAATTGAGTTTCGGTTTCACTCCAAACTTCTTCCTTAGTTCTTCAATCTTTGTCGTGCTAACACCAAATCTGTCAACACCATATTCTTGAGAGAATCCTTCGAGACCAATCTCACTACTTTGTTGGATTTCCATTCGCATATGTCTTGATGTGAATTAATCTCTCCTTCTTCTTCTTCTTCAAATGTCATGTCTCTTGACATCTCATGCGTGAATTTTCTCCCTGTCTTCTTCGGTTATCTCATTAACGCTCCGCGAGCTTTCTCCATGTCTCCTTGAAGTCTCTCGTGAGCTTTCCTCACGACTCCTTGAAGTCTCATACGTGAATCTTCTCCACGTCTTCTTCGGTTATTTTGTAACCGGTTCCCGTCTCTTGCGTGAATCTTCTCCACGTCTTCTTCGGTTATCTGTGTAACCGGCTCCGTTTTTGTGCGTAAATCTTTTCCACGTCTTCTTTGGTTATATGTACAACCAGTTCGCATCTTGTGCGTGAATCTTCTCTTGCACTAAACAACATGTGTTCTTCGAAGTCTTCTTCTTCAAGACTCATATGTGCCCGTTCATGCTTCTTTGAACCACACTCTTTTGCAAAATGCCCAATCTTGCCACATTTGTAACATTCCATCTTCATCTTCTTCAGCTTCTTCCAACAATTAGGTTCTGTGTGATTCTCTTCTTACGAAATCCACACCTTAGTTTGCCTCCACTTACATACCCAACACCTTTGCCATTCTCAGCCATGAAACGAGACTTTCCTCCTCGTGAACTAACATGAAACGCCCCTTCTGCCATGCTTTCATCACCTCGAGAAGCCACACGTTTCTCATGTGCTTTCAGGGTCCTTATAAACTCAGTCACCGCCAATGATGTCAAATCTCTAGTTTGCTCCATCACACTCAGAATGCTGTCGAATCTTGCAGGTAGAGAGATGAGAATTTTCTGAAATTTGATTATCCGTCTTCCCCACCATAACCTCTAAATTGATTTCCAAATCAATTAACTTGTTTGCGGAGATCTTTGAAATTCTGACTCCAATACATCCCAAACATCTTTCGATGTGATTGATGATGTTATACGAGGACATATATGATCCATGACGGTCGTTTGCAAACGTTGCATCGCCATTAAGTCATAAATCACCAAACGTTGGATCGGAACACCGTTTTCCACCATCGCCCACAATTCTCTTATCTTTAAGATGGTCTTCATCTTAATACACCAGAATTCTCTCCATCGAACATGAGAATCACTTGTTGCAACCTTGTTGTCGTGATCTCTGTTTTTACTTGTGCTTGATTTTGCTTTGATACCATGTTGGAAAAGAATAAAAGAATAAAATAAAATTGGGAAAACTTTTCTTTATTCTCGACAAGTTTACATCAAAACATGGTAAACACTTATATACAAAACCAAGAGACACAAGTGAAGAGTTGTGTCTCTTTCTCCTTGTAATTTATAAACTAAATAACTACCTTAATCTAAAAGTCACCATTCTTAACAAACACCTTTTGATATAACATACTAACTTAATTAATTAGTATACAACCAAACTCAATTATAAACTAACATTTTTTATGCCTGACTCTTTCTGTTTTCCATTCTTATAGATGTGCCAAGTGCTGTGTTATTACTAGTATTGTTGAACCCTCGTGAAATCTTTCTGTTTATAGGACTTGCACTGCCGAATCCTCCACCATTGATGCTTCGATTTGAGATACGGCGGTTGCTGCTTGTTGGTCTCGCCACATAAAAGGTATCTGGCTCAGCAACTGGCTGTGGAAGAATCTTCTTCATTTCCTGCATAGTTAAAGAAGAGGTTTGACTTTTCACAGTTTGGTTATTCATTAAATTTGTTTATTTATGAGAGACTAACTCGGAGTCTTTGCTTCTCCATCTCCTTTTCATGCCTCAGCTTGTTGTACTCTTGTAACATTGCAACCAGAGGTACCTGAAGAAACCACAGGTATGTAATTCTATCTATTTCAGAATTGACAAAGGAGTAAACTTGTATTACCTCATCGTACAAGAAGATTTTCTGTCTTTCTGCTTCCCAGCTCTTAGTCTTTACCAATATAGATTCCACTAATCCTTGTGTGAACATCATTGTAGAGTCAATATGTAGGTTGCTTTATAACTTAAGAAGATTCATGTTGATGTCAAAAATGTCATTATTTGTTGGTATCTGCCAGTTGGACTCCAAGGAATTGCTTATATTACCTGTGATTTTGCTGACTGTTATTCGTGCCCGTTCTGCTCGCCTTAGGTTTCGATGAGCATTTCTACTTACTGAGTATCGATTCTCGTCCTGTGACAACATAAGGGATTGTTGGATGAGTTAGACTATAGAGATACAATGCAGCCAATTTAGTAGTAGGAGCGGTAGAGAAAGCAAAACCTGGTCATAATCTTCTAGCCAACGCTCTTCATCACGTGCTAACATCCACCTATCCACTTTTTCAATTATTACTTTTCTACTTGCTGCTTCTTCCTTTGCTATTGCTATCTTTTCATCCATGGTGGTGAGAAGGTCGACATGGTCAATTTCCCCTTAATAAGAGAGTATGTAAACGCTGCAATGAGTTTAACACATAACAAAGACACGCACGCAGCAGTAGCAGAAAGTTACAGTTAGTCTAGTCCCACCAGAGTCTACAAGGTTCGTTATATTTCCCATCTCGGTTGATGGAGTCTCCATATGTGATCTGTTGCATGTATCCTCTAGCTCCTTTTGCTTCTTGAGGAAAAGTTCTTTGGTTTTGCTCGCTTTCAGTTGATCTAGTCTCTTGACTTCAGCCTCAGCCTTGGGAAAAAAATTGTGCAAAAGAAAGGAGGTAACATCATCTATCATTGGTATGGAACCTTTGTATAACACAATATACTTACCTGCTGAATTATGCTTAATGTAATGCTTCCAGGAGCACACACGTCTGATGGTGCAAATGACAGTAAATCAATGACATGAGAAAACTTTTGACGATCTTCATAAGATGCATCCATTAGATTCCACAGGTCTGATAAAGCGCTACCAAGATGGTGAAGCTGCCATTGGTAAGATGTTTCAGTAGGTCAGATAACAATTTCTTGGTTCGACTCTTTTCTATTGATTCTGGTGAGTTTTTTTACTGATCTCTGTTTTCAAATGATTTGTTGAGCTATATTCCGAGGTACGCCCCCAGTAACGCTAGACAATTTATTGAAACAGGTGTAATTATATTCACCTTTTCAAGGCGCTTCTGCTTTTCCTCTTCGAGAGATACAACAGTGTCATGAAGCTTTTTCAATATATCGTCGCTGATGTTTTTGGATATTCCATAGAGGTCATTCAAGCTTGGGTGAATCTTTGTTATGATCATCGACGCTTCTGTTCCCAAGGTTGCTGATAGATCTCGAATGGCGCATATATATATCTCAACCTTTTGTAGTCTCTCATTCTGGTGTGACAAAAAGAATCAAAGACAACATGATATGGATAAGCCAAAACTGTCTGATAAGTAAAAAAGCAAGGCATTCTGATATTACAAGGTACCTTCTCATCATGGAGCTTATGCAGTTCATTCTGATATTCCTCGAGTTTCTTACTAGAAAGATCGTTGTCGTCTATAGTTATATTTCTTGTTGAGTCTTCAAATGTTGATCTACCTGCTATTTCTGCTGAAATTTTCTGAATCTCCCCTTTGACAGAACGAAACTGCTTCACTCTCTCGTCTTTACTAAGCCTCATCTCGCGTAGCGCAGGCGCAATAGAATCCAGCTGCTCCTTCAGTGTTCCTTCCTTTTTCTCTGGCTGTATAGAGAATGACAAATAACATTATCTGAAAATGTGAGCTACTCTTGGCTTTGTTTATTAGCCGTCTAGAGGATTGTTGTTCATTTCTAATTTTTCTGTGCTTTTTGTCTTTTATTTAAGAACTAGTGCAGTACCCCACGCCTTGCGCGGGGATAGAATATTTTAAAACTTTGATATCATTTAATCTACTTAAATATTTATAAATATTAATTCCTTGAATGGAAAAACTATCGAAAAAGATGTCGTTATATGCATTCTGGTGAAGCTTTTCTTGAATGGAAAAAACAATTTCATAATGTTCAGTCACTTAACTATTTATGATTGCTACGTGCCAAAACATTTAATGAATTAAGAACACACCAATCGCGAGAAATCTGAAAATATGATACCATAAACATAAAAAGAAAAAAGTTATATAAAAAAGTATTGATATATACTTGACTTGGTGACGATCAAAATGTTTGGTTCAACATGGGTACAAATTAAAGATACATGAACCAATCCAGAAGGGTAATTTGCTATTACATCTGATAGAGTGAAGCGGAGTAGAAATTAACTAAGGGGATCCAAAAGTTCATAAGAGTTTTATAAATGAAACGACACAATTCATGAATGAAACATTTTAGAATATTCATACCACATAGCTTTTGACATGAGAGCATGGTCGATGTTGAGCTAGACATAGTTTCACTTATGTATTTTTGATGGAACTCACTTGTCTTGAAATAGGATTTCATTTCTTCAGCAGTAAAAAAAAAATATTTGTTGCAAAAATTGATATTTTTCAAAAATATCACAAACACAAAATTATTTGTTAAGGGTTCATAATTTAGAATTTTGAGTTTGGATTAACTAATTTAAGTTTAAGGTTTAGTTTATAAGAATATTTCACATGAGAATCCCTCTGATTATAAATTTCTTCGTTAATAATCAATGTTCGAAGCATTTAACTTTGTCAATATATTGAACTTTAGCTCTTAACGTTATCATGCATTCTTCTCAACCATAATAATATTTCAAACTTTAAACCTCCTTTTATCTCTCATGTTTTGCTTGAACCAATCTATTTTTGGGTTTTGAGACATTCTCACGCTCCATATGTAATTTCCTGAATACATAGAATCACAATTAAAAATATGTAGTTATGCCTAAAAACAAGATTAAGAATGTATGATTCTCATTCATTTAGCATATAATAAGAGTACAAGATTAACAGTGTGAAAACAATTTAGCATTCACTCATTTTGCTCATATTCATCATCTGTTTTTCAATACTCTTTGTGCCTCAAAAATAAGAACTTTGAAAATAATAACCAATTTTTTAAATCCTAGTATGAATGTGAGTTATCCTAGACACTTGGATAACCTTATTCCTACAAACATAAACAATCACTCCTACGCAGGTACCCGCGCCAATAGTTACAAAAAGTAATTTAAGGTTGTAATTTGAATATTTACACTCAACACAAACCAATTACTTAATTCAATTAACGAACATCTAATTTTGTGTGGAGAAATTTTTTTAATTATTAATTTTTATTCAAAAACCGTTGGTTAGTAAACTACATTTTTCATTAGCATCATTCTAAAACAAAATTACATGATATATATTCAAAATTATCTGTTACATTGTTAAATAATTTGAAATAATGCAAAATTTTGTCACATGGTCGTATGCCAAAACCCCACAAAACCGACCACTATCTTAGTTTTTGAAATTTTTTTATTTTTTTCTCGGTTAATATTGACTTCTCTTTGATTCTTTTACATATATACATATATGTATGTATTTATATAGTTCAGACAACCTTCTATTTTTGGACCCAACATTCTATTTCTCATACAAAAATGCATATGAGAAGAAAAATTCCCAAAAAGGAAAAAGTGCCTCGACTCTCACCCGATCACGCCTCATGTCAGCTAGGAACACTCCAGCCCGTAAGTTCTCCTTACAAATGCTTTATTATTATTTTGTGTGTTTATCTTATTAACAATTTTCAAATTGCTGCTTCAATCATTTTTGTTTTACAAATTGTCTTCTTTCTGTTCTCAGAAAAGTACTTGAAGAAGAACAAAGAAAAGGAGAGAGAGAGGAAGAAAAGAAAAGAAAAAAAAGAAAGGAATTTGTAAAAGGGTTTACGTTATTCTTTTCTTTTTTTGGGGTACACTTTCCTGTTTTGTCCCATCACATTATATGTTTGTTTCATGAAAAAGAAAACAGTGTTCCAGTTTTCATGAAAAAAAAACAATGTTTGATGTTTCCAGTTTCGTGAGCTGTTTACTCACTATTTTTGTCTTCCAGTTTTTGAGTGTAGCTTTGAGGACAACTTTGAGGACAGCACCACGAATTGCTCCTCAGTTTGGCCTGATGCAAGCCAATGTACATCAGAGACACACATTTGAATGCAGTAAGACCAGGTCTGGGGATAGTACCAAGGATTGCTCCATCACCTGCATACAGCTTTATGCAAATTCTGAGCTACGGCAGAAAGTCGAAGAAAGGTAAACTACAGAACAACCCACCAAGAGTGTGGCTCACGGACAATCAGCAAAACATCAAGAAAGCATTCAAAGCGAAGTATGTGGGTTTCGTGGTGCGAAGGATGCGGCCACCTTCCAAAGGCGCGGGCTGGACGCAATCAAGAGCTCATTTGACATCAAGTGTGAGATCGAGGATGGAAAGGACTGTAACGAAAATCCGATGGCAAAAATGGTCTACTCCAAGATGGTGGAGATCGAGAAGCTGGACAAGAACGGTTGCAAGATCAAAGTGAAGGTAGATCACAAAATCTGGACTTTGATCCGCTCGGACAAGTGTATCCTAACTATCACCATTGGCACCAAAGACACCAGGGTGGCCCAAGTTGATTATTCAGCAGAGGAATAGATTCTATCTTATCTTATCATATGTATTACGATTTCTTAGTTTTTGGAAACTACATCAGACTTTGCTATTTCTCCAGTGTTTGGAATCAATTTGAAATCAGACTTTTTTTAGATAATTTAATTGCGCTATGTTTACATCTTTCTACAAGAGTTTTTAGCGTCAACATTAGCTAGTAGAAGAACCAAGCGTAAGCCCCTGCAAAAGCCAACAAAGTGGCTCAACGATAACGCGGTTACAAAATTAGTGCAAAATTTGTTCAAAATTATCTGTTACATTGTTAAATAATTTGAATTAATGCAAAATTTTGTCACATGGTCATATGCCAAAACCCTCCAAAACCGACCACTATCTTAGTTTTTGAGATTTCTTTCTTTTTTCTCGGTTAATATTGACTTCTCTTTGATTCTTTACCATTTTCTATCAAAATAATTTTTCTTCATCATATTTATCATTTTTATCTAGTTCCGATTGTTTCCAGTTTTTTCATATATTTTCCATCTTTTTCTTCATCTTCTTATTCTGTCTTATTCTTCGTTTCTGACCTTTTTATACTTTTATGTAATATTTTTTTATGATGATTGTTACTATGATCAACTATAAACGTGGATACCATGAAACCAATATACCCGAATTTCATATGCTATTTTGCGTTTAACATTTTGCATATGCTATTTCAACTACATTATAGTCTAACATTTTGCAAAGATTATCGTATAAATCTTAGTTATCATTATAAAAAGACAACTACCAACCAAGAAATAAAAATCTAACAATTAATTTACACTGTATAAAACATTTAGCTGATTTATTTATTTTTTGTTTTTTTAAGAGAAAAACTCCAATAGTCTTTACTTTATACTAATTTATTAACACCAAGTTTCAAAATCGTTGACACTTCATAAAAGACTTAACACTTCCCTTTTGAGAATCAAAAATAAAGTTATACTACCCAAACAACTCTAAAACATTTACATCATAAAATACATGCGGCTCTGAATAGATACGATAGGGCATTATGACCCCAATGAGAGAAATAGTGAACATTAGACTAATTATTATTTTTTAGCTAGCGGTGGAGACAGAAGTACCCATAGTTATTATGGTGGTTACGTTTGTTTCATCAGTGACTTGGTCGCATAAGATGCACTCTTTCAACAAATTAGTAACAGATTTGATTGACGCATGAGTTCTAAATCTTCTGCATTAGCCTCTGATCGTGTCTAAGTTACCGTCTCTGGTGAGATAGCTACGATGATCACTTAGAGATGTGTTGCACCCTTCATATGTATAATATAGCCAAGAAGATCTTCCGCATGATGATAAGCGTTTTTCCTCTTGAAAACTCTTTGACTCTTAACTCAGGCTACCATTGGAGAAAAACTTGATTTGAGAAGTTAGTGTAGATTATGTATGAGATCACGTCTAAAGATCATGATCTCTCTCCAATATCCTAGAAGGGATGAGAAGAGAAGAGGCGTAAAGTTCCTAGGAAGAGTATGGTCAGAACATTCTTCCTAAGTATTGCTTTGCGTAAGGACACTGCTGAGAGAATATCCCGTTGTTGTCTTTTTCTATTAAATGTTGTCTCTTTATTCTTGTGTCCGACTCTTCCATTTTTTTCTCCCTCGGAGATCCTCTTCCTCTTTTTCTCTCCCTTTCTTATATATTTGTAGAAGAATGACACATACTTTAATCTCTAGCTCGTCATTTGTTGTACTTTAAAAAATAAAAAATGATGCAAAAAAGAATATACATACAATTTTTTAGATTGTAAATAATTATTCTTTTCTTTCAACAATAAATTAAAATTTAATAAAAAACATAAAATCTAACACTTAAATATTCATATCAACCATAAAATCAATTTTCCTGTATTTTGAAGAAAAAAGTTTCAAAAGTCTTAGCTTTATATTAGTTTTTTAATACCAAGACTACAAAACATAAATCCAAATCTACATGTATCACAAAATTTGATCCTTAAAAACAATAAATGAAGATTTTTTTAAAAAAAAAAATCAAACTTTTGACACAAGCTTTAACATTTTTCTCTCAATAACTATCATGATTCTTCCATTTTTTTTAATTGTTCAACTGCCATGGAAGCTCTTCCCTTTCTTCTTAACAATTTTCTACAATCTCTTGATTCATATCATAAGTCGTAGTTGAAGAAAGTGAAGGAGGGTCATTAATATTATTCATGAAAGATATTGAGAAATATCTCCAAAACCGACTTATGGTTATTTTCAATGATTGTATTTTTCTGGATTTGTGTCATTTAGAGAATAATCGTTCTCTAGTTATTAATATATTATATTATACAACTGTCAACCAAAAACTAATTTTAAATAGACATTAAAATTTAGTAAAAGATGTGAGTAAAATTCAATCCATGTTAATAAACACCCTAGAAGGAAATAAATGTTCATAGATTTATAGAACAAAGTGTTATCATGGAAAACTCGTTTTATAATAATAACATTTTTAATGTATAAATACACCATGTTTGTTTTTAACAAATTAAGAGATTCTCAATATTATAAAAAATTATTTTTTTTAGTAAAATGAAAGGAGTTAAACCCTCAGAAGGGGAGTCTCTTAACACTCACATAGTGAATAAAACTACGGCTCGATACAGTTCGATTATAGACAAAATTTGATTCTTATGTAACGTTGCAGAAAAAAACAAAATTTTAATTCAATTCTGATTGCTTTTTACTGAAAATTAGTACAACAATCATGATATGATTAGTACAACAATAAGATAAAATGTTATTCTCGAATACTCGTTTATACTAATAAGTCATTTTTTTTTGACTTTATAGATATACCATTTATTTTTAACTACCATAAAGTAAACTGTTCTAAACATTAATATGCTAAACAATCATAAATGTACGAAAAACATTTAAAACAATTATTTTTTTTAGCAAATTAAAAGGAGCTAAACACTAAGAGGGGAAGCCTTAACCCTCACACACTGAGTATGAAACAGCCCAACCCGTAAAATTTAAAAAAATTTCTCTTTCGGATTATTATTATCACAAATAATAATCTTCAACGGGTCAATACAAACAATGCGGAACAATAAACCATTAACAATAACACCAATTCAATAAATCTCACACTTTATTAAATTCTAAACCAAACCAACCAATAGCCAATTTATTCAATTGAATTCCAATAACAATAACAGGGTTCCAGAATCACTAATCAACCTAGCAATTCTAACAATACAGTCACTCAACCGAGACACTAGATCATCTCCTCTTCCCGGCCATGATTCCACGATCACACTTTTTCTTTACCTGCATCACATGGCAAAAAGAGATGCGTGAGTATTATCACAAATACTCAGTGAGACGGTCATTCCGTCTACAAGTTATACACACAGGCATAAGAATCAATAAAAATACCAGGGTGAACAAACAACATGCAACGCACACACAAAACACACAAGTCTGCCTCGAACAGACATGTGTCGATCGACACAACAACTATGTGTCGATCGATGCATAGACCCGCGTCGATCGACACAACCTCTAGGTGTCGATCGATGCATCAACCAGTGCGTTGATCAACACGCAACCCCGGTGTCAATCGATGCACTGTCTCGTGTGTCGATCGATGCACTGTCTCGTGTGTCGATCGACGTAGAGAAACTGCGTCGATCGACGCAATATCACAGAATCCAGGATCGAATATATCCTCACACGGATCAATCTTGGATCGAACACGTCGATCTGCACTCAATCAACACGAACCCACACACAAAAACAACACAATAATCGCAATCTATCAACCTTTTACCCAGATAAACCTACGGTCACGCACTCACCTCAATTCTGGAAGGAAAAAGGATAAAAAATCACGAAGAACGTGAAGAACATGAAGAACACTGTCTCCAAACCCTCAAATCCACACCCAAACACGCAGAACACAGCCTCCAGAGATCAAGAACATCCCAAAACTTCCACAAACACTCAAAATCTCTCAATCTCTCTCTGATTTCTCTCTGAACACTTCTGAATTCTACTGGAAAAATCGGTTAAACCTATCTGTTCTGCGTTTTATATACAACCCTAGGGTTCCCTAAACTGACTCGCCAAACCGGATAATTGAAATCGAACCGGTCTAGTTCAATTCACCTTGCGTCGATCAACGCACATCACCTGCGTCGATCGACGCACGACCAAAATCCACCGAAATTGGTTCGCGACAGAGTAAAACTATGGTTTGATACAGTTTGGTTGTAGAAATTTTTTGGTTCGTATTTAACGTTGAAGAAAGAAATAAAGTTTAATTTGATTAATTTTATTTGAAAATTACTACAACAATCATGGTATGACTATCACAACAATAAGATAAAGTGTTATCATCCAATACTCGTTTAAAACTAATAACTTGATTTTTTAAATGTATACCATTTATATATATAGCAAATTAAAAGATTCTACACAATAATATGTGGGTCTAAAAATACAAATGCACCAGCCACACGACTCTGTTCCACATCAATGCAAAAGAAAAATCTCATTTCTTGACATGAATCAATAAAACAATCATCCAAAGACCCAAAAGGCCGAATAATGCAAAACCAAAATGACTAAATAGAAAGAAACAATAATATGTTACATTGATATAAGAACTTGAATGGAGGCAAAGCAACTAAGTAATTTTCCTTCATTAAGCGGAGTTTCGCTGCGAGCTCAGACATATATCAGTTCATCTCCACTCAGTCAAGAAGGTAACTATTATAGACACACATGAATAAACCTTCTTGTGAATTTCGCCAGAGGTGATTATGAACCAAGTCCACATTATCTGTGATGTGTCCTTTAAGAAGCACATATAGAAGCGAGAATGACTATCCATTGATGAAATCATGTACATTTGTCTGACCTGGGAACAAAACCGACTTGAGAAACCGATAATATCCAACCGTATCGTATGTATATCTTTCAGATGTACCTAAAGAGCAATATTTAACCTTTGATGTGTCTCCCCAGAGTACCCTCTTGAACACAATTTTGATTAGTTCATATTGGTTAACCTATGAAATTAATGAGATGCATAATTAACTAAATGAAAAATTCAACTTTTTCTCTTTTATAAACGAAAAAAAAAGTCGAGCTCTAAAACTTTAGTTTGAGGCACACTTTTCTCATATGAATCACAAAACACGAATTCTAGTCAACCATTATGATTTTAAAACAGGAAGATATGGCGCAGCCACATAAAGATTCTACAAAACCAAATTTGTATGTTTTCTTTTACGCATAATGTGGTCTTAAGAAATGGGTTTTCATTTTTTAAGCACTCCGTGAGTACCCATCTCTACATCGTCTAGACTTATAAGAGTAGGGTTCCTAACATGCTATCAACCTATATATATATATATATATATATATATATATATATATATATATATATATAACATATAACATAATGGACAATTTCTTTGTCCACTTCGATCGTGTTCAATTCTTCTTCAAAGATATAACTTTGTCTACTTATAAGATTAAAGTTATAGTAGGTAGGACAGCTACAGCTACATTGCGCAAACAATCCAAAGAGTTGTATAGGGGAACTTCAAAACTATAATAAAAAAATAAAAAAATCAGACGCCACAACTCCGATGTAGGGACAATAACAAACATGACAATCAAGAAAGCCAAAGTATCGAATCCAAGATCTTTGACTACATCTACAATGGTTATATGTCACAAGAACTACCTCCTTTTACTATAATGAAGTTAGTGTCATGTCTTGATCCCGCTCTTAGTACAGAATCCATGCATACATTGACTCAAAATTATCAAGTTAAAAGTATAAACGGGGGACGATGTCAAACCTTTTCTCCAATTCTAAGAAGAATGTTTTTGTCTTCGCTTCTTTATTTCAACAAAAAACAAAAATTATGATTAATTAGAAGCCAAGAATAAATGGATAAAGATATATATATATATATATATATATATATATATATATATATATATACCAATATCAAGATCTATACCTTTAGTCTTTTAAACTGAAGGATTCTATAAAAAATGGAGAGGAGCAAAGAGCCAGCGTGAGGAGGCTTGCAGAGTCTCACGAGTTTTCCGATTAGGTGGAGTAGATCAGAGACGGAGACAACTCGGGGAAGATCTGATATGTGACGTTCAAGAAATAGGTTTAAGATTCACCCTAGGGTTTGCACCAACGACGAACACATGTGCATAGCTGCTAGGGTTTGGTGCTTACCTTACAATGATGGCGGTTACAGACGATAGCGAAGGCTCCGGGGTTGAGATCGGCGAATGTGGATTCTAACAACCGACGGGTTCCAACGACGATCCCAAACCATCTATTAAAATTCAAGGGAAACAAAAAAAATCTCATTAGATATCTTTAGCCTCTAGGATTTCATTTTTTTTTCCTAAGAATCTTTAGGGTTTAAGGAAGCATGAAGAGAAGAGCCATGGGACCTCACCATGACCAACATGACTTGGTCACGGTGAATATATCAATATACCACTACAAAAAAAAGGGTGTCTAGCATCGGTTTTTTGTGTCACATATGTTATTGATATTAGTTTGAGTCACATAATTACAAGTGATTTTGTTTTTAAATGTTTAAATCAGTTATAGGAAGTGATGTAAATATTAACCGATTTACATCGTTTAACTATTAAATGATTTAAAAAAAATCTCAATTTCCATCAGTTTAAAAACCGACAGTAAATATGTAATTTGTATCACTTTTATTAATGATACAAACTTTGGATCAATTATTGAAATGATAGAAAATCAAATTTAGAAATTCTGTAATTAAACTAATTTTCATATCAATTACAAGTGATATTTTTAATAACATCATTTATAAAAATGATACAAAAAATTACATCAATTACAATTGATGCTAAAACTTTGTCCTACATCGACAACTTAGTAGGGGGAGGAAGAAAAAATACTTTATAAATAGTTAACACTTACTTATCATTCTAGTCCAAATTAAGATTAAGTTTAATTGTTCGATTGATCAATTTTGACTGACTTTTTAAATAATATTATTCTTTCATTTATTAATTAAAATTTGCATGATTTTCCAATCATTTATGAAAGCTGAAACGAATTCTAGAATCACTTATTATAAGTGATATAACTACAAAATCAACTAAATAAATGATAGCAGATCTCACATCGTTTGTGTCATCCGATACTAAAACTAACATCACTTCTAGGACTGATGTTATTTAATTACCAGATGTAAATTATATGTCATTTATTTGAAACGAGACAAAATGTTATATCAGTTATATTAACCGACACAAGAGGGCATCACTTATATTAAGTGATGGTAATACGTGCATCAGTTGCTATAATCGACATATTAATTTGCATTACCACTTTTTACATCACATACACAAGTGATGATAACAGATTTGTATCATTCAATAAGTGATTTAATTCCAAAAAAAAACCGATGCTTAACACTTTTTTTTTTTGTAGTGTACCTCTGGATCTAAATGAGGAGATGCTCAAGAAACTATCGGAGAAATCTCTAGTGACGTTGAGATGTCTTGAAGCAACAGTTATGAACATCTAATGAACAATGACACAACGTGCAAGATTATTTTTTAATGGTTGATCTTCATGATAAACAGTGGACAAATTCACATCTTGAAACTGAATTAGACAAAGAGACTTGAATTAAGGAAAGACAAAAGTACAGACCCGATATCATAGTCGTGCTCCATTTGAACTTGGAGTTTGTCAGCCCTGTGAAAAACAAAAGAATGATTAGATTAGTGTTTAACACAATCTTAAGTTTTGTATCGAGATATTGAACTGCTTTTTTGGAGATGGACACAGCATGTCATCATCAAGATCTTCATCGTTGTCATGAACTACCTGAAAAAAAAGAACACTAATCGATAGAAAAGACAAAAAAGACAAAAAGAAGATCAAAGTTGTATAAATTCCACGATCGAAAAGTATTAATAGATGTGAATCTGCAAGAACATAAATCAAACGATTGATAAGAGAACATTATACAAACAAACAAAACTACAAAACAAATATAAAAGAAGAAAAACATACGATGAAAAAAAGAAAGAATGATTAACGTACGATGAAAAAAAAAAGGAATGATTTGTTTAGATATGAAATCAGAAGGAAGGTATATATAACAATAACATAACAGTGGACGAAACCCTAGAACTATAAAGAAATCATACATATATTTATATAAGAAAGCCATTTGTTTATGGGCATAGAAACCCAATAATTCTTGCCCAACATATTAGGATTAATTTTTCCAAAAATAAAATCGAAACGGACGTAATAAAACGGCAGTGTTTTGATTTTTTTTTCTGTCTCCTAAAATCGCTCTCGATGCGACACTTCAGCAAAGTGATTTCATGTTTATAAATATAGATATTTAATATAGTGGATGGGTAATTATGAATTTTTTTTGGTAATTTTTGAGTATTCTGAAATACAAAATCTAAAAATATTCATATCCATGTATTTTTGAATTCTCTACCGATAACGGAATACTAAACCCAACTCAAATTTTTAAAATATCTGAATGCGTTTTATACCTTTAAAACCAAAAATAAACGAATTGACGACTCCAAATTCAAATAATTACCCGAATGTCCAAGCTTATTTAATAAAAGTTTTTTTTTATTTACTAATTTGGACTACTAGTACTAGTAATTGATAATAATGGATTCGTATGATATATCAAACGGTCTCTATTAATAAAGTCTACTCTACATGTTAGTCTAAGCCTGGTCAAACACATACATTGCTGTTGTTGTGTAATTAGTGACGGGTCAATTCGGCAAAAGCAATTATAGCACAAAGAAAATTGGGCTTCATAACCAAACAAAAAACAATAATTGAAAACCTAACTAATTAACCTAGATCTAATGGTTGATTTTTTGCCACATACCCCAACTTTTGTTACTTTTTTGATTATTAAGTTCTTTTTTTTTTTGTTATCTAGCAAATTAGCCCTATAGCACAAATTTTTGTTTACAAAAAATTTCTTTTCAATTAGTACTACTGTTTTTTATTTGTTGACTATACTCTCCAAAAGTATAAAAAGAAGAAAAAAATGTATTTTTCTTGCTACCATTTGTTTTCTCTAATACAAAAAGAATTGAAACGAATCCACACGCTCTCGCTCTAGACATCTAATTCGGACTTGTCAGCTAACAATACTCCTTTACTTGTATATTATTATTACTTTTCTTTTTAACATAAATTATTGTCACAACACAATTACACAAACCATAGTCCAAGTATATACTAGTAAATGGATATCGATATCACAAACGACATTACGTTTTTTGCATTCACCAACAATTTATAATTCAATCATTGCATTAATGTCAAGTTTGTTAGGGATTGATGCTAAACACATGGATCTGTTTTAATGCACAATACTTATATAGTACTCCTCATGCTCATTTATTATAACAAGGTGGAGTACTTCTTTCTCATGGTACAATGAATGTCCATGGAGAACCAGAACTCTTCTCGCGAGCAAGGTATATAAAGGGGTATTCAATGCCATTTTACACTCCTTTTGGTTTGTTACACATATTTTGTCTAAAATGTAGTAATTGGGTTAACGTTACAACTAATAAATGTCATTAATTATTTACATAGTAGTAAATACTTACTACAACACGTCACTTTTTCTTCCTTCCTCTCAAATTTCATTCCTTTCGTAAACAATCCAAAACTATACTGGTAGTTTATTTTAATGGAAACATGTACCCAATATATAGTACCATCTACTCTTTTGGTGGTTGGTTATTACAAAAATAAATACAGTGGAAAAATCCAAAATTCTTTAATAATAAACCATTACAAAAAAATAGCTAAAGTATCTAAGTCGTGATAAAAGAAAAAAAAAAAAAAACTAAAGTATCTAAGTAATTAAGAATCGACTTGGAAAGTAAAAAAGACAAATAAGAAATGTAGGAATAAAGGAGTCTTCTCATTTATTGTTAACATAAAAAATAAAAGAAATTAAAAGAAAGAAAGATAAGAATAGACAGATGACATAAAAAAAAGAGAGGGAATGAATGCATGTGTACGTACAAAACGAGCCGTTGAGTACAGCTTTATGTGAAAATGTGTAATCGCATATAGCTCAGTCATAACACTTATTTACACATTGAAATTAACTAAGCATCCGTTAAAACAAAAAAAAAGATATATATATATATATATTTATTTTTTTAAGTTCAAAGTCGAAAAGAATTATTACAATATGGGATGGTAATATCAAATACACTTTTATCAACAACAACAAAAAAATACACTTATTTATCAACACCCAGTGCTAATATCTAAATATATTGTGGTTACATTTGGAATGTTTGCTCTTTTGCATGAAAGAGGTGACACTGGCCAAAACCTCATTGATTGAAATAAAATTTAATTTCTTTATTCATTAGCTAATTGAATTAATATTTTCACTTAATATATATATATATATATATATATATATATATGCTTCTCTCTTTTTTATCTCTCTATTATTGCGGTAGTAATTCATAACCCAAGTGGATCAAAAAATACATAATCAAAAACCATAATGCAAATATAAGAAAAGAAATTGATATAACAAATTAAACCAAATTTTTTTAAAGCATTGCATTTATGTAAAATCGAATAAACAACTTTACGTTCAATCGTTGCACACTAATTAATGTCAAGATTATAAAAAAGAAATCATGCATGTGTTTTTAAAGGTAGTGAAAAATCTCATGTTGATTCCCAAAGTATTAAATCCGAAGTTAGTATCCACCGTTAAGCTTTTATGATGGTGAAGTGACTTTATGTTCATGTTATGTGTGATATGATATGTATATCATTTTGTAGGTCAAATAAAAAGTCACCTTTTCTCAAAAGATGAAATAATAAGGCATCGTGAGTTTCTTTCTGTTAACGGCATATAAGACCATCATTATCCATGAGATTTGGTGGGTATCATTAGATATAAAATTATTAAAACACACACTCTCTCTTCCTTTTACTCAACTTTATACATTCTCTTTCATCTTTTTATTCAACTTTTATTAATTTTATATTTAAACATACTCCAACTAAAGTTTAAACTCTCTTCGAAAGTATCAACACATTGATACAAAGACACTCTCTTTCCAAAAGTATCAATCCATTTCCTCTTTTTACTCAAATTTTATTAATTTTATATTTCAATACACTCCATTATTTCAATAAAAAACACTTTCTTTCTTCCTTTTACTCAAATTTTAATAATTTTATATCTAATGATACCTACCAAAGGTGAAACTTAGGACATCATTATAGGTGAAACTTAATGGGTATCATTAGATATAAAATTATTAAAATTTGAGTAAAAGGAAGAAAGAGAGTGTTTTTGGTTGAAATAATGGAGTGTATTGAAATATAAAATTAATAAAAGTTGAGTAAAAAGAGGAGATGAGTTGATACTTTTGGAGAGAGAGTGTCTTTGTATCAATGGGTTGATACTTTCGGATAGAGTTTAAACTTTAATTAGAGTGTGTTTAAATATAAAATTAATAAAAGTTGAATAAAAAGATGAAAGAGAATGTATAAAGTTGAGTAAAAAGAAGAGAGAATGTGTGTTTTAATAATTTTATATCTAATGATACCCACTAAATCTCATGGATAATGATGGTCTAAACGGCGTGGATAACGGAAAGAACTCAAACCCAATCTTAGTCGTTTTCTTCTCTCTCATATATACATATATGTATTTATATAGTTCAGACAACCTTCTATTTTTGGACCCAGCATTCTATTTCTCATACAAAAATGCATATGAGAAGAAAAATTCCCAAAAAGGAAAAAGTGCATCGACTCTCACCCGATCACGCCTCGTGTCAGCTAGGAACACTCCAGCCCGTAAGTTCTCCTTACAAATGCTTTATTATTATTTTGTGTGTTTATCTTATTAACAATTTTCAAATTGTTGCTTCAATCATTTTTAATTAGGAGTGGGCACTTCGGTTTATTTTCGAATTTGCTTCGGATTCGATTTAATTTGGTTTGTTTGGTTTTAGTAAATCATTAGTTAAACTTAAATCAAAGTAAATACGGTTTGGTTTGGTTTGGTTTAATTCAGTTTGGTTTTAGTATGGTTTGATTTTATGTTGATTATTATCTAAAGAAAAAAACTATTATCCGGGATCCGAAATCCGATCCGTTATCCGTTCGGAATCGCTCCGAAAATTAAGATATCCGAAGAGTCCGGATCCGGATAAGGATAGTAAAATTTAGGATCTCTGAAAAAAGGATCCGGATCCGGACAAAGATTCCATTCCAGTGAGATCTAGATAAATTAAAAGTTTTTAAAAAAAAAATACTCGAATCTCTATATGTTTCCTCATATTTTGTCTTAATGAAAAACGGGTTTTCGTCTGATGTGACTGCATTTCGGATAACAAAATATAAGATTTTTGGGAACTTTCCTCACATTTCGGACAGCAAAACCTCTATGTTAATATCTTTAATTAAACTATTAATTACTATAAAGCAAAATAATGATTTCATTATTTTATTTTGGTGTTTTTTTTTCCTTTTTGGATTCGTAAATTTGTTTCTCTATTACTATTAGGTAAGAGAATATATAAAGAGTTAATTAAGATGTAGGGTTGTCTGTTTAAATGATATATATTAATGATAAAATTGTAATTCATAGTCTCTTGATAGGATGTGGGCTTTATTGTAATGATAAGAGGTGGGCTTTATAGTCTCTTGATACTATCGTAATGATAAGATGTTGGCTTTATTGACCATTTTTTTTTCTTTTTTTTCTGTCAGCTGATGAAGAAAATTCTGATGCCGCCAGATGATTTTGGCCAAATTCGTGAGTTCTCGCCTAAGCCCCCGCAAAAGCCAAGAAAGTGGCTCAATGACAACGCGGTAGATATGAGGAAAACGTTTAGGGATGCGTATGTTAACGTAGCTGCCGGTTTAAAGGCGCCGGAATTCCAGAGAGTAGGCCTTGATGCGTCAAGAAAGACTTTGAAATGACTTGTAGCATTAAATATGGTTTTGATCTAAACTCATGAGTTCTCGCGTAAGCCCCCGCAAAAGCCAAGAAAGTAGCTCAACGATAACGCGGTTACAAAATTAGTGCAAAATTTGTTCAAAATTATTTGTTACATTGTTAAATAGTTTGAATTAATGCAAAATTTTGTCACATGGTCATATGCCAAAACCGACCACTATCTTAGTTTTTGAGATTTCTTTTTTTTCCCTCAGTTAGTATTGACTTCTCTTTGATTCTTTACCATTTTTTATCAAAATAATTTTTCTTCATCATATTTATCTTTTTTATCTAGTTCCGATTTTTTCCAATTTTTTCATATATTTTCCATCATTTTCTTCATCTTCTTATTCTGTCTTATTCTTCATTTCTGACCTTTTTATACTTTAAGTAATATTTGTTTATGATGATTGTTACTATGATCAACTATAAACGTGGATACCATGAAACCAATATACCTGAATTTCATATGCTATTTTGCGTTTAACAGTTTGCATATGCTATTTCAACTACATTATAGTCTAACATTTTGCAAAGATTATCGCATAAACCTTAGTTATCATTATAAAAAGACAACTACCAACCAAAAAATAAAAATCTAACAATTAATTTACATTGTATAAAACATTTAGCTGATTTTTTTTTTAAAGAGAAAAACTCCAATAGTCTTAACTTTATACTAGTTTATTAACACCAAGTTTCAAAATCGTTGACACTTCATTAAAGACTTAACACTTCCCATTTGAGAATCAAAAATAAAGTTATACTACCCAACCAACTCTAAAACATTTATATCATAAAATACATGCGGCTCTGAATATATACAATAGGGCACCATGACCGCAATGAGAGAAATAGTAAACATTAGACTAAATTTCTTTTTAGCTAGCGGTGGAGACAGAAGTACCCATAGTTATTATGGTGGTTATGTTTGTTTCATCAGTGACTTGGTTGCATAAGATGCACTCTTTCAACAAATCAGTAACAGATTTGAATTGACGCATGAGTGCTAAATCTTCTGCATTAGCCTCTGATCATGTCTAAGTTATCGTCTCTGGTGACATAGCCACGATGATCACTTAGAGATGTGTTGCACCCTTCATTTGTATAATATAGCAAGGAAGATCTTCTGCATGATGATAAACGTTTTTCCTCTTGAAAACTCTTTGACTCTTAACTCAGGCTACCATTGGAGAGAAACTTGATTCGAGAAGTTAGTGTAGATTATGTATGAGATCACGTCTAAAGATCATGATCTCTCTCCAATATCCTAGAAGGTATGAGAAGAGAAGAGGCGTAAAGTTCTCAAGGAGAGTATGGTCGGAACATTCTTCCTAAGTATTGTTTTGCGTGAGGACACTGCTGAGGGAATATCCCGTTGTTGTCTTTTTCTATTAAATGTTGCCTCTTTATTCTTGTGTCTATCTCCTCTTCCATTTTTTTTCTCCCTTGGAGATCCTCTTCCTCTTTTTCTCTCCCTTTCTTATATATTTGTAGAAGAATGACACATATATTAATCTCTAACTCGTCCTTTGTTGTACTTTTAAAAATAAAAAATGATGCAAAAAAGAATATACATACAATGAGACCAATTTTTGTTTGTGTTTTTCTTTCATCAATTTTTTTAGATTGTAAATAATTATTCTTTTCTTTCATCAATAATTAAAGTTTAATAAAAAAACATATAATCTAACACTTAAATATTCATATATTGCACAAACATAAAATCAGTTTTTCTGTATTTTGAAGAAAAAAGTTTCAAAAGTCTTGACTTTATATTAATTTTTTAATAGCAAGACTACAAAACATAAATCCAAATCTACATGTATCACATAATTTGATCCTTAAAAACAATAAATGAAGATTTAAAAAAAAAAAATCAAACTTTTGACACGAGCTTTAACATTTTTCTCTCAATAACTATCATGATTCTTCCATTTTTTTGAACTGTTCAACTACCATGGAAGCTCTTCTCTTTCTTCTTAACAATTTTCTACAATCACTTGATTCATATCATAAGTCGTAGTTGAAGAAAGTGAAGGAGGGTCATTAATATTGTTCAAAAAAGATATTGAGAAATATCTAGTGGGAAACAGTGATGTGTATGCAAGCTTGAAGAGCAAGCCGACTTATGGTTATTTCCAAAACCGACTTATAGTTATTTTCAAGAATTGTATTTTTCTGGATTTGTGTCATTTAGAGAATAATCGTTTTGTAGTTATTAATATATTATATAATACGGTCAAATTAATTTTCGATAAAATCACTTTATAGTTATTTCGAAGGGTCGAGTTTTTCAAGATTATGTGTTTTATAGTTTTTTCAAACACTACGTATTAATAAATATATTATAAGCAAATTAAAAGGAGTTAAATCCTAAGGGGGAGATTTAACCCTAGGGAAGCCTTAACCCTCACACAGTGAATAAAATTGGTTCGTATGTAACGTCTAAGAAAGAACGAAGTTAATTGTGGGGTGTTCTTTATTCAGTTGTGCGCGGATTTTTGTTGAGGACGCGGTTATACCTTACATGAAGTTTTAGTATGTCGCAAAACTAAAATTAAAAGTATTATTCAAATTGTTTTTTATTGAAATTACTACAAATTCCCATATGGCTACTACAAAAATTAAGATAGGATGTTACTAAAAAATTATCGTTTTATACATTTTTTTAATTAAGGAATTTACAGGTCTATTACTTCAATAAAATAAATACATTTTAAGAGATTAATTATAATTTATTTGTTTATAATTAATCTCTTAAAATGAAGCTCTTAAAATTAACACCTGTTATAGAAGAAGCTCAAGCTGCGTTTGAACTGGATCTCTCCAACTCAGTCCCGAACACTAATGCCATTGCCCATTATACGGCGATATTAGAGAAGACTTACAAGGAAGAAGAACTTTTATGGAAACAACGAAGCCAGGTGGCGTGGCTTAATAGTGGAGACCTCAACACGCGATATTTTCATGCTATCACAAGAGATAGACGTACTTGTAATCGCTTCACTGTTATTGAAGATGAGATGGGTACTCCTTACTATAAGGAAGATGACATTGCTGCGGTAATTTCTGAATATTTTGTGACAAATTTTCTCCTCTAATGGAGCTACCAATCTCAAAGTGGTCAATGAGGTTATACAACCTCGTGTTTCCAGGGAGATGAATGAAAAACTCATTAAAATTCCTTCTGATGAGGAAATAAAGGAAGCGATGCTTTTGATCAATGCCGATAAAGCTCCTGGTCCCGATGGGTTTACGGGAGGTTTCTTTCATTCTTTTTGGAGCATCATCGGGCCTGATATTGTGCAGGAAATCAGAGAGTTTTTCCATCTCTGGCTCCTTCCCGGGAGAAGATGAACGAGACGCATATTCGACTCATACCTAAGACCTCTGGACCGAGAAAGGTAGCCGACTACCGGCCTATTGCTTTATGAAACACGTACTAAAAAGTTGTAGACAAAATCTTAACCAAACGACTGCAGCCGATACTCCCTTCTTTGATCTCAGAAAATCAGTCCGCATTTGTCCCAAACAGAGCTATCTCGGATAATGTGCTTCTTACACATGAGATACTTCACTATCTCAAAATATCGGGAGCGCGTAAGAGAGGAGCCATGGCGGTAAAGACTGACATGAGCAAGGCCTAAGAGTGTATTGAATGGAGCTTTCTAAAAGAGGTTTGCTCTCGGTTGGGTTTCCATGAAGTGTGGATACGATGGATAGTGTGTCTCCACGGTCTCATATTCTTTCCTCATCAATGGTAGTCCACAGGGATTAGTGATTCCATCTAGAGGTTTAAGACATGGTGACCCGTTATCACCGTATCTTTTTATCTTGTGCACGGTGATTGCTTAAGGCGGTTCTCACCTCCTTACCCTCATATGCGATTCATGTTTTAAGCTCTCGATTTCTCTTTGTAAGAGAATTCAATCTATCTTCACTAGATTTTGGTGGGATGACAAGCCGGATAAAAAGAAAATGTCATGTATTTCATGGGAGAAGATAACTCTACAAAAAATGCTGGTGGTTTCGGTTTCCGCGATATAGAAGAATTCAATGACTCTCTACTTGCTAAGGTGAGTTGGCGTGTTCTCTCTAGGCCTGAGTCTCTTCTTGATAGAAACTTCCCTAGGATAACTCTGAAAACAGGCTGATGGCGTGATGATGAGTGTGAATGGCGATGAGTATGAGAACAGATTGGGGTTTTATGGATAGATAAAAACGTGATCAGATGGTTGAAAAGCAGATAGAAGAGTTCCAGAATCACAACGTGTATTGGATCTCGGATTCAATGAACGCATTCAAGAATCAAAATTGAGAGAAGAAAATCGAGATGGTCTCTTACATAAAAGTTCTTCGCTGAATGAAATAAGAGGCGGCTCATGGGTTTATATACACCCTTGAATCGAAACCTCCAACTACATGCTGTTCTAAGACAGAAAAACAGCAAAGCGTTTTAATTGAAATAAAAACAACAAGGCGTCCCAACCCGCAGGTTCCTAATTGGTGCACCTCAAAATAAACTAAGTATAAAGTCATAGTGACTTGTACATTATTACCCATTAGTAATGATCCTAAATAACTCGACGTAGTGATTCATCTGCCTCGTTAAAAACCATGATGATAAAACCCAATGGGACAAAACTCAACATGGGAAAAAGAGTACAGACTGCACACCTAAGTTATCTAGTTATCATTACCGGGTGGTGGAGTCTTCAAGGTAAATATGTTGAAGACTTGGATCCTCGGTAGATTGAATGACCCTTCAGCTATGAGTGAATGAGCTTCCTTGGCCATCTCCTTAGCTCTTGAGCGCGTGATCCGTCCCACTATCTTTGGTTCCTCTGCAGCTTCTGTTTCCTTGCTAGCCACGATCATATCATCCTCCCCCTCTTCAAAAGGATTTGTCCTCAAATCTGAATCTGCAATGTAAGGAAGCAAGTCAGAAACATTGAACGATGGAGATATGTTATACTTACCTTGGAGGTCAATCTGATAGGCGTTGTTGTTGATCTTCTTGATGATTTCAAATGGTCCGTCTACTCGTGGCTTCAGCTTGCTCTTCCGTTCTTCTGGGAACCTATCCTTGCGTAGATGAATCCACACCAAGTCTCCTTCTTCGAATACTAGCTCCTTTCTGCCCTTGTTCGCGTGCTTCCCGTACTGCTTAGTCTTCTTCTCTATATTCTCCTTAGCCTTAGCGTGTATCTTCCTGACCTGTTCAGCCTTTTCTTTGCCATCAAAGCTACACTTCACACTTAAAGGTAAAGGACTCAAGTCTAGAGGTGATTGTGGGTTAAAACCATAAACGATTTCAAAAGGAGAGAATAGAGTAGCAGAATGCTTAGCGTGATTGTAGGCAAACTCTACGTGTGGTAGACACTCTTCCCATGACTTGATATTGCTTTTCACTAAAGTCCTAAGGAGTGTAGATAGTGTCCTGTTCACCACTTCAGTTTGTCCATCTGTTTGTGGATGACATGTGGTTGAGAATGACAGCTTGGTCCCTAGTTTAGCCCATAAAGTCCTCCAGAAATGTCCTAAGAACTTGGTATCTCTGTCTGAGACGATCACTTGAGGCATGCCATGCAGACGTACCACTTCCCTGAAAAACAAATTAGCTACACTAACAGCATCATCTGTCTTGTGACTAGCGATGAAGTGAGCCATCTTGCTAAACCTGTCAACCACAACAAAAATAGAATCTCTACCATTCCTGGTTCGAGGTAAGCCAAGTACAAAGTCCATAGATATATGAGTCCAGGGTTGAGAAGGAATAGGGAGAGGAGTGTACAAACCGTTAGGCTGTACTTTACCCTTTGCCATTTTGCAAATAGCACACCTAGAACAAACCTTTTCCACGTCTGACTTCATATGAGGCCAATAGAAGTGATCTTGCAGTCCAAGTAGAGTCTTTGATACTCCAAAATGTCCAGCTAGCCCACCTCCATGAGCTTCTCTAACCAGTAATTCTCTAATAGATCCGCGTGGTATGCACAATCGATTGTTATAGAACAAATATCCATCCTGCCTAAAGTATTTCTCAAACGCAAACTTATGGCACTTGCCATAGCTCTCAGCAAAATCAATGTCAGTCTCATAAAGGTCTACGATATGCTCAAATCCATTTAACTTTGAAGTTAACGTAGAAACAAGAGTATACCTTCTGGATAATGCATCTGCGACTACATTATCCTTACCTTTCTTGTACTTAACGATGTAGGGAAACGTTTCAATGAACTCCATCCACCTGGCGTGTCTCTTGTTGAGCTTTTGTTGTCCTTTAAGATGCTTCAAAGACTCATGATCCGTGTGGATGACAAATTCTTTGGGCCATAAGTAGTGCTGCCACGTTTGGAGAGCTCGAACCAATGCATACAACTCCTTGTCATATGTAGGATAGTTGAGAGTTGATCCTCCTAGCTTCTCACTGAAGTATGCCACTGGTTTCCTATCCTGCATCAAAACAGCACCTATACCCACTCCGGAGGCATCACATTCAATCTCAAAAGTTTTCATGAAATCAGGAAGTACTAAGATAGGGGCATTGATAAGCTTCTCTTTTAAGGCTGTGAACGCCTTCTCTTGTGCTTCTTCCCATCTAAATCCAACGTCCTTCTTGATAACTTCAGTTAATGGCGCTGCTATGGTGCTGAAGTCTTGAACGAATCTCCTGTAAAACCCTGCTAAGCCATGAAAGCTTCTGACTTCTGCCACGTTTTTAGGTGCAGGCCATTCCTTTATCGCCTTAATCTTCTCATCGTCAACTCTAACTCCTCCTGCACTAACAATAAAACCTAGAAAGACAACCTCAGTAGTACAGAATGAACACTTAGAGTAATTTGCAAATAGGGATTGAGAACGAAGAACATTTAGAACTTGGCGGATGTGTTCTAAGTGTTCTTCTAGACCTTTGCTATAGATGAGAATATCATCGAAGTAGACTACCACGAAGACGCCTATGAATGGTCTGAGAGCATGGTTCATTAAGCGCATGAAGGTGCTGGGAGCATTGGTGAGGCCAAACGGCATGACTAACCATTCGTACAGCCCTTGCTTGGTCTTGAAAGCAGTTTTCCACTCATCTCCTTCCTTCATTCTGATCTGATGATACCCACTCTTCAAATCGATTTTTGAAAAGATTGCTGATCCGCATAACTCATCCAGCATATCATCAAGCCTTGGAATAGGATGTCTGTACTTCACTGTGATATTGTTAATAGCTCTACAGTCCACACACATCCTCCATGACCCATCTTTCTTTGGAACTAGCAACACTGGTACTGCACATGGACTTAAACTCTCTCTGATGTGTCCCTTGCGCATCAGTTCTTCTACTTGTTTCTGTAATTCCTTTGTCTCTACAGGATTGGTCCTGTAAGCTGGTCTGTTTGGTAGAGCTGATCCTGGAACCAAATCGATTTGGTGCTCTATTCCACGTATTGGAGGTAACCCTGGAGGTATTTCCTCTGGAAAAACATCCTTATACTCTTCGATGATCTCTATCATCTCATGTGGAAGCTCTGCTGCTGGTTTAGCGCTGGTGAGTGTCTCTCTGTACACAAACATGAATGTTGTCATCTCTGGATCAAATATCTTGCTGAATTCGCTGTGATTGATGTACAGGCTGTTAGACACTTTCTCTGTATCTTTACGATTCATATGAAGCTGATCTTGGTATATTTCGCTGGGGGTGAGTGGCAGAAGAGTGATCTTGCGTCCCTTGAACTCAAAGGACTGCTTGTTTGTGTAGCCATCATGAAAGACTCTTCTGTCAAACTGCCATGGCCTGCCCAATAGGAGGTGACTTGACTTCATCGGAATCACATCACACAGCAATTCATCCTCATATCTCCCAATCGCTAGCTTAACTACTACTTGCTGATTCACAGTTAAAGCTCCCTTGTTGTTCAGCCACTGTAACTGATATGGCCTAGGATGTGAAGTGGTCTTGAGATTAAGCTTCTGTACCATCTCTTCACTAGCAGCATTGGTACAGCTACCACCATCTACAATCAAGGTACAGACCTTGTCTTGAACTACACATCGGGTGTGAAAGAGATTCTCACGCTGTCCTCTATCATCTGGATGAATCTGCACACTTAGTGTTCTGCGTGCCACTAGCATCTCTCCCATTGCAGCTGCTTTGTCTCCATCTCCTAATTCTGATTCTGGTTCACTCTCTGAACTGTCTTGAGGCACAATCTCTCCTCCCTCTTGTAGCAGAAACATCTTCTTATTAGGACAGTCCCTGGAGTAATGCCCCATTCCTTGGCATTTAAAACACCTGATGTGACTTGTAGAAGTTCCACTCTTGGGTTTGAAATCGATCTTAACATCTTCTTTGACGGTAGCTACAGCTGGTTTGGCGTCTTTGGTATAAGCTGGTTTGCTGAATTCTCTGGGTTTTGGGGCGTTAGAAGCAAAAGTAGATCTCACATTCTTTCTCTTGATCTGCGATTCAATCAGCTCTGCTTTGTGTACCATCTCTTGTACATCTTCATAGTTCTGCAGCTCTACCTTGTCTTGAATCTCTCTGTTCAATCCCCCAAGAAACCTTGACATCACCATGATTTCACTCTCTCTCAAATCAGCCCTAATCATTAAAGTTTCCAGCTCCTGATAGTAGTCTCTGACCAACTTAGTGCCTTGAATAAGACGCCTAAGCTTGCTGAGAGTCTCTCTCTGGTAGTGTGCAGGAACGAACTTCTTCCTCATCTGTATGACTAGCTGATCCCAAGTAGTAATTGCAGGCTCTCTCTGTCGCTGTCTAGTGAGTCCCAGCTGTTCCCACCACAATAATGCATAACCATTGAATTCTGAAATGGCTATCTTCACCTTATTCAGCTCATAAGTTCCTTGAACCTGAAAGTTTGATTCCATCTTCCTCTCCCAGTCTAGATAAGTCTCTGGGTCATTGGTACCATGAAAAGATGGATACTGAATCTTGAGGTGATTCAGCTGCTGCCTCAAAGGATCATAGTCTCTGCCATTGCCCCTGTTTCTGTCTCTTCGTAATGTCTCTAGGCTGTGATTTGAAGCTTCATCTTCTTCTGAGTAGTCACGATCTGACTCAAGGAACACACGATGCCCAGCTACTTGTTCAGCTCGACGGTGGGGACGTGTAGCTGTTCTGCCAATTCGATGAGGTTCTCTTTCTATACTTTCTGTGTTTCTTCTCTGATTAAACACGGTTCTGTTAGCTCCAGTAGGTGATCTTGCTGTTCTAGTTCGTGGCTGCTTAGAGGATGCTCCCACATGGGCTTTTCCCTTGGCGAGGCGTCTAGCTTCATTAGGACTAGGCGGTTCTGATGATTCTGGATCTGTAGCACTAGATGCTTGCGCCATATCCTTGATTTGCTGCTCAAATTTGTTACTTAGCTGCTCCATCTGTTGCTGGAATTGAGTAGACATGAGCTGATTTGATTCCTTAATCTGCTTGAGCATGGCTTGATTTAGAGCTTCCATAGCTTCTGCAGAAAGCTCCATAGTACCTGGAAAATTTAAATCAACTCACAGTAACAAGTTCTTATAAGGAGAAATAGCAAAGCCCAAAGTATAATAATACAAGTAAGCTCTAAAACACGTAGTCTCTAATCCTAAAACTAGCAGGAGTCCTAACAGATCGAAATTCAATCCTAATTCTCTAGAAAACAAAACAGCAAAAGGGAATTAAATCCTAAACAACTAGAAATCGCAGCAATCTACAATTTAATGAGGAAAGAAATCAATCAATCAAGACCCTAAAAATTAATAGGAAAATCGTGATAAAACAGAAACCTATTGCTACAAGGAATTCGAAACTAATCCTAAAGCAATTAGGAATCGAAACAAGCCACAACCTATTGCAAAAGAAATCGCACCAACGAAACCCTAAAACTACTAGGAATTTCGTAACAACACCTTCTGCCACAAGGAATTAGAAACTAAATCTAGACAAATCAAACAAACAGAAACCTAAACTATAATGAAAACGCCAACAAATCAGCAATACAAGCGATCGAACACAAACCAATCAAACACAAATCGAATTTAAGAGAAAGCGAGATTAGGGTTTAGAATCGCTCAGCCTTTGGCACAGAGTTGGCTCTGATACCACATGATAGAAACTTCCCTAGGATAACTCTGAAAACAGGCTGATGGCGTGATGATGAGTGTGAATGGCGATGAGTATGAGAACAGATTGGGGTTTTATGGATAGATAAAAACGTGATCAGATGGTTGAAAAGCAGATAGAAGAGTTCCAGAATCACAACGTGTATTGGATCTCGGATTCAATGAACGCATTCAAGAATCAAAATTGAGAGAAGAAAATCGAGATGGTCTCTTACATAAAAGTTCTTCGCTGAATGAAATAAGAGGCGGCTCATGGGTTTATATACACCCTTGAATCGAAACCTCCAACTACATGCTGTTCTAAGACAGAAAAACAGCAAAGCGTTTTAATTGAAATAAAAACAACAAGGCGTCCCAACCCGCAGGTTCCTAATTGGTGCACCTCAAAATAAACTAAGTATAAAGTCATAGTGACTTGTACATTATTACCCATTAGTAATGATCCTAAATAACTCGACGTAGTGATTCATCTGCCTCGTTAAAAACCATGATGATAAAACCCAATGGGACAAAACTCAACATGGGAAAAAGAGTACAGACTGCACACCTAAGTTATCTAGTTATCATTACCGGGTGGTGGAGTCTTCAAGGTAAATATGTTGAAGACTTGGATCCTCGGTAGATTGAATGACCCTTCAGCTATGAGTGAATGAGCTTCCTTGGCCATCTCCTTAGCTCTTGAGCGCGTGATCCGTCCCACTATCTTTGGTTCCTCTGCAGCTTCTGTTTCCTTGCTAGCCACGATCATATCACTTCTGCCATAAGACTCCTTTCTTGAGCTGTATTGCTCCATCTAATGCGTCACATGGATAGCGCGGGATCCTTGCGGGACGTAAGGTGCTTTCCAAGGGACTAGGATGGTTAATAGGAAACGGAGAATCAATCAAAGTCTGGGAAGATCCTTGGCTCTCCACGACTGAGCCGGT